>BOPP01000079.1:1233232-1293998 GCA_017312745.1 Gryllus bimaculatus | reverse complement strand
GGGGGCGGGGGCGGGGGCGGCACACCTGCGGCCTGGGAGCCAACACCTCGCGCCCTCCGCGATGAGCTCGGGGCGGCACGCCGCGCCTTACTTCGCAAAGAACCATTCTGCGTTAGATTACTAAGTCGCTTCTGTGTGCCACGGCGTTGAAAGCATGCGGTTTGCAGTCGTGGGTGAGGTTTGGGGTTAGACTCCTGAATGCTTGTGGGTTTGTAAAAGAGAAAATATTGCGATAAGGCAGAGATGTGGAACACATATTCGGCAAATGAACCAGAAGACACATGGGTTTCACATTCAACGTATTCGTGTTTTTTTTTCAAGATGATATTGCGGATGTCTAATGGCGCGAGGCGGGTGGTGATAGGACGAAATGCAGGCCGCGGGCCCGGGGGCGGGACGAGGGCGCGGCGGAGGCAAAATTCGGAAGGGACTGGGTGGAGAGAGGCGGGTGGGAGGGGAGAAGGCGGGATCGGTGGGGCACTTTGGGGCCTGCTCGAAGCGGGTCTGACTAGAAATAGGGGCAGTTCGCAGCGAAGGCGTGGTGGCGGGGTGGAGGGGCCGTGGGCGGTCGGGACAAAGCTGGGTGAGGTGAGGGAGGCGGGCGAGGAGAGGCGAGGGGGGGGGGGGGCGGGAGGCAGCTGGTGATGGCGGTGTTGGGTGGGGACAGGGGCGGGGGCGAACTGCAGGTTGTATCCGTGTTTCGACGCCCTGTCGATGTGCCACTATACATTGCCAGCCTGTTTTTTGCAGTAGACCGTTTGTGCTAGTTCTTGACATGTAGGTTTTTCCATGCAAGGCTTTGAGAAGCACTTCCGTTTTGAAAATTCTACTCGTGTTGGAGGAAAATCACAAGTCATTTTTTTGTGCTAAAACATTAATAGAATGTTTTAGTATTCAATTCTTGAATAATGATTCTATGTTTATTTTGTAATGAATTAATACATGTTATGCAACAACTTTCTGTGTCTTTACTCATGGGATTGCTCTCACAACACCAAGAAGAAGGCTTTCTGGTTGAAACGGTTCTTGTATTATCGAACACAATTAGTTACATTATCTCATAATTATGGGTCAGTTGGTTAAGTAGACATAGTCGTCACGGAGAAATTTTTATTGCCATGTTTCAGTCTTGGTGGCGGCAGTTTTCTCAATATATTCCTTATTAATTTCCAATTCCGTCGATACATGTTTCAGGAATGTTGATGTGAGCTGAATGTTGCATTTTCATATTCAATATTGTATTTTAGAGGTTCGACGGGATGTTTTGTAGGAAACTTTATAATCGATTTAGAGGCAAGGGATAATCAAATGATTTCTGGTAGTTCATTGACTAGCAAATGTAATTATAATCTTCATCAACAAATTTTAAACGGCAGGTGCAGTGGAATGAATTCAGACGTCAGAAGATACCTTTAAAATTAGAATCGTATAAGAGCACAAGTCAAATTTCATACTGTCCTCAAATATCACATCTATAGCAGTGTTTAAAGCAACTTAGCTGCTTGACAGATGGTTTCTTCAATATCGTTTCAGGAGAGCTTCTTGATAGCTTTTACTCTGACAGAAGGAGATATAATAACCATTTGGCTAAAGCTGAAAGGCGCAATTTACAATTTTAAAAAGTAAGTTTTGTATATTATTAATCACTGAATGTTTTTTCATAGTTTAGGTAACAGAATTAAGTGAAAAGCGAATTGTATTGCAAATGTCATATCGCTAATATCATAGTCATAATAAAACTTTCAGCTTCCCCTTTGCTATACTATTTCAATGTTAAAAGCTAGACTGGAAATTTTTCGAATTTTTAGTTAACTAGCAAATTTTAATCAGTTACATTGGAGTTTAAGAGAAGCAATTCTATACATTGAACACAAAATTAGTTGTAAATTCTAGCATTTTGATCATTAAAATTTAGCAAAAGGTGCTTATTAAAACTAACATCAATTGTTTGTTACATGCCTCTAACAGAATTTGTTAACTAATTAATTTTGGTCTTATGTCTATAATAGCGTAGATTTCGTCTGGTCATCCCAAAGTGAATATATAATAAAATAATATTGAACGGAAAATAATTGAGTTTGGTATTATACGAAACGTATTGCCTTTAATTATAATTGGATTAGCAGAAATAAAAGGCGTTACCTTCCAACATTATTATCCACAAATGGGCAGCTTTTTGAGACTTCAGACCTGTGTCT
The DNA here is from genome assembly GCA_017312745.1 of Gryllus bimaculatus. NCBI lineage: Eukaryota > Metazoa > Arthropoda > Insecta > Orthoptera > Gryllidae > Gryllus > Gryllus bimaculatus. Next base: position 1,291,800 of record BOPP01000079.1, on the reverse strand, counting down.
TTGACGGCAATCACATTTTTTGCTTCAGATAGGGCAGACTCAAGATGATGCGTTTAATCAACGAAAGCTACTCGTGTCTTATGAGTAAAATGTTGGTAGAGACACATTTTTCTTCTACGAATTCTGCCATTTTGTGAATAATAATGTTGGTGAAGTAATACTTTTATTTCTGCTAACAATTATCAATAAAGTATGCGCCCATGATTGAAGAGTGTAACTACTGTGCATTGAAAGGATTTCCTCGTTTGGCAGCGCCTTCGATGAGCGCGGGAGTATCAGGGAGATAAGCGGGCACGCGCTTCCGTTCCCTTCCCCTCCTCCACGCCCCCTGTCGTTTCGCAAGTTCAATTACGGGCGATGAAATGCGTGGCGGCCGGGAGGGCACGGAGGAGCACGGTGGCGGGCGAAGGCAGCACCTGCGCTTGTTGTCCACGCGCGCGCGCGGGAGATCAGCAGCGCTGCTTGGGTCGCGGCGCTCTTAACGGGCAAGGCTATCAGCAGGCTGCTTCAGCAAGTTACGAATAAATATGGAATGAAATGGAAATGAAATGCTATTTTCATTTATTGCAAAATACTAAATGTACTTAAGTAAAGGTGAATAGAAATGTATGGTCAAACTATGAGTTACTATATGAATGGTAAGAAGAATGATTACTTATTTATAATCATTCTTAAAACTACTTAGACTTGTTGGGCGTAACGGCTACTGGGGCAAACCAGGAGCAAAATCCAATATTAAACATATCAAATATTCTACAGTATTAAGAAGCATTGTCATGGCTCTGGTAATAATTCGAACCTTGTAATTCCATAGTGATTTAAAATGCCAACAAGCAATGAGAAAAAAAAAAACATATTGTAATATGCATATGTCAAAATTATACACATTAATACATTAACCATAAATCTTTTGGAAAATTGTTTGTGAAAATGATGTCAAAATGGCCCCGCCCTGCCCCCACGCCGCCACGCGCTGTCAGTCGGCCGTAATTGCGCCCGCTGAGCAAACACGACCGGCGCGAAACAAGTTCATTAGCTTCAATCATAACGGGCGCCTGATGTAAAACAAACACTATTTTTCTCTAATTAACGGCCGCTTTGATTGTTTTTGATGTTTTAATGAATATTATTCACCCACAGCCAACATAGTCCGCGGGGGGACCCGGGTGAGGCCTGTATTGATCTGGTTCGTGGGCACAGAGGCCACAGGGTGTGTGGAAGGGACATAATGCGTGTTATCTGGTTCTGGATGAGAGGCACAATGTGTTTTAATCACTAAAAATGTGGTTTTATTTTCGCGGCCCCTCTCGAGCAAATGGTGTGTATACGTTAGATTTCTGCATACGAGTTGATCTGCTTTTATATTTAATGAAGATATTTCTTTTATGTTTTCATAATTTAGCGCCCCTACTCCATATGGTGGTGTTGTCAAAAAGAAACAATTTTCTAAGATGTTAATGAAGCTCTGCCGGGGTACTTTATGATAACTTTTTCTTTATTGAGATATCATTAACGTGTATTTCCTTTAGTTCGCTAGATATAACCCTATGTAACAATGCAGTGTTATAGTCGTGTTAAAGTTTATTCGTACAGTTCCTTTACAGATTTAAAAATAAAACAATTCCATATTTGTGACACTCTTAGTTATTACTCAGAGTGTGTAAATATCAAAACTCAAAAAATAAAAAAAATATCAAAAAATAGGTTTGCTTGCCAAGCATATACTAAAAATTTATAAATAGTGCCACATTCGAAATATGGAACAAAATAATCATACAAAGCATTGAATTTCTCTTTAAAACATGTAATTACAATTTACAATATACTTTGAATTTAGAAAAAATATGTTTAAAATTGTCACTTCAATTAGTGCAGTTTGGATTACAACCGAGTTAGAATAGTATAACTCAAAGACTATAGCTGAATACCATGTGAATACGGATGTCAAACAAGGCCTCAACTGGCTTGTATTGACACCGGAAATATTGTAGAGAACTATTTTATTAACTTTTTAATCTGTTACCCGAAAGACAAGCCGTTTTTATGCTGCTGCATGCCACACACGTCTTATAAAACGCAATAATACTTACTATACCTTGTTTTTGTAGTTCAAGTCAACTGTTGTCAAACAATCTTCGCCCAAAAAGGACTCAATGAATGGATTATGGACAACGATGACGTTGAAACAACCAGCTCTTACTGCTTAGCACACAAAAGTATATTATTATCACCACAGTAATCTCGTGCGTATTTTTTAACGTTACCACAATCCGATAAGAACTACATTAATTAACGCAAACCACAAGGAAACCTCGGTAAGATTCATTCATTTTTGGCATACAAATGTTACACACTTCTCAAAGGCGTCCCGCTTTCTGTTGCGAAACGGCTGCCAACGTCGCCACATTAAAATTCCTGGACGTGAATAATAAGGCGCATACGACGGTTTCATATCTTGGTGCTGAATATATGGGAAATGTGCCTTCTAAATATAGCGTCCGCTTGCCCGCTCGTTTCGTCGCTTCATTAGAAGCGCCAGCTGGAAGAAGATCCGCCTAATAGGGAGGGCGGTGCAGCCCACGGGAAGGAGGAAGAGACGGTGCAGACGACAGGACGACGCATGAGCGGTCCCAAGCAGTCGCACAAACTATACATATCTGTCCGAACATATCTGATTCGTACATATCTGTCCGAACTCGAGCTTCTTACTTTTTTTCTAATTAATACATCTCAGTTTTGTAGATTGTGTTAAAAACTATTTAAGTTTCCAAAAATTAATTGATGCGAGTCGGATATACTTGTAGACAGAGTGTTAACTAAACTGCCTTTAAATTACCAGATTTGCATACTATTAGTTTTACTATAAGTTACAGTATAGGAAATTCTGAATATCGTACGGACATTAACCAGATAAAATGCTCAGTATGAAAATGAATATTAATAACCATTTCGTATATGTGTAATATGGACATTTTGAAATTTTGAAAAAAAATAGAAAATTCATGTACTTCTAGTTTCAAAACCTCAGGAAATCTCGAGCCCGGTGGCTTGCATGTCTTAGTACGCTCCTATGGGTAGCTATAAGAATGCTCTGATAAATGAGCCTCGGTATGCGTTGATGAAGGTTTCCGAAGAACAAGTTTTTTTTTAATGTATACCTATTGTATCATTCGTATTCCCATACTAAACGAAATCGAAAATCACTTTCGTTGACCAACAGTTCTCGGCTATTTACGTCACAAACATTGGGGGGAGAGGAGAGAGAGAGAGAGAGAGAGAGAGAAAGAAAGACAACATTGATAATGAAAGATTCATTACTGGTAGTTATTAATAACTATTTTTTTAATCTTTTATATTACTTTCAAATCAAATGCATATTTTAATTTAATTTAATCGTAAGACAAAATCTTTCAAAAATATTATAGCGTTACATGACAAAATATCAATGTATGTCTAAAAGATTGACTTTTTGGGGCTATTTCGAGTGTTTTAAAAATTAAGTTTAAAACGTGCATAATTTATTTGATTAGTTATGCTAATTTTAACGCACATGAATGTTTAATTTAATCATTGCAAGGGTAAGTGTAAAACACTAACCATAATGAAAAAAATGAAAACTCCTAGGTCTAGAACTTATGAACAGAAGTTGGGAGTGACAATTACGGTGCTGGCACTGCTCGGGAAGTAATGAAAATTAATAGTTCAGTTGAAAGGCGTCACTAACGAAATATTAATAGATGACACATTTACTAAATTAAAAATACTGGAGTAGGTCCACATTTGTAAGAATGAGAGCAGTGGTAGACTAAAGCTGTAAGAGAGAGAACTTAAAATAAAGGCAATAGACGGAGAGGTAAACGTATTCGACTATGATCACGAGACACACCAAGACATTGGTATAAAGCCACTCTCTAAGAGATCGCTTTTGTTCTAAGAGAAAAGTAGCATAGCTTTTCGCTATGTTTTAAATTGAGTAATTTATGCCGACCGATTAATTTATTATTAATTTATTACAGCAGACCTGTAAACAAATAATCAAATACTCCGTATTCATATTTGATAACTGACAGTGAGATATATGAAGTCACGAAATTCAGATTCAGGTATGAAACAGAATTAAAACATTTTGTTGTAATGTTCGCAGAAGTTCGCAAGCTGTGTGTAAATTATTGATTTCCAGTTAGAAACAATCATCTTTTCTTGTGAACTAAAAACGCAAAAAACATTTTTACATAAGCTTGTCTTCCTCCAGCAGGACGTCCTTGTTTCCAGGAGATGAATTCGAAACAAAAATGAAACGCAGTTACGCAAGACGATGTGTGTGTGTGTGTGTGTGTGTGTGTATGTATGTGTGTTAGATATTATAACGCAGGGTTGTTCAACTGGCGACCCGCGATGCCGTTTATTGTGGCTTGCGCAATGTTATTAGTGAAAAGTGAAAGTCTCTTTCATTCATGTCGGGCGAGTACATTAGGCACCTAGTGCATGCACCTTGGTGAAGCTAACAATCCCTTCAATGTGAAAACAGGTTAAGTTTAGATTTAAGTTTTTTTTTTCAAGTTAATTCAGAAATTCAAAATCATTCTAGGGTGCTTCAATGCGTTGTGCATAGTACGGTCTGATATCACGCGTGGTTCCACCCCTCCCTCCCGTTTCAGAGGAGACGGGCAAATTGCCGAGATCAACAATACGGGAAAATCAGATGTGTACCGCTCGAGTAATGATAATTTGGCCCTCAACCGTATTAAAGGTTTTAGTTGTGTACCTTGAGGCCTTGCAAGTGGGCCTGGCAACCCCTGTTATAACGTACGTAATTTTCAAATTGCGTCCTACCATTTCGCACGGCACGTATGACGGAGGGTCATAGGGTTCGAGTTCCAACGGTGAGAGTTTTGGCAGTAGACACATCTGGGTTGAATTCAACATGTCTTGAGAAAAATTATAGCGGTTCGCTGATCTGATTGGTAGTCTTCCACGGATTTTCTGACCAATTCCAGACGAATACCGGAGCAGTATCGTATCAAAAAGGATAAGGATCGCACGCGATCTTTCCTTCCTCGTCCTCGTATCCTCCTCTCCTCTTTCACAAATACATACTTCAGTGCACTAGACAACCATAAATGTGATATCAGTGAGAGCTTCCCCCGGATCAGACAGTGCCACAATGAGTCAGGTTCATCAAAAGGAAAAATCCCCAAACGCCGACGCGCATGTTGGCGCTGTACCTCACGTTCCATCAGACAAGAACACCGCGATTTTACCGTCACTACACTAACGGGACTAGTGACATCAGTAGTTGACAGGCCCGGAATGAATACTCACTCACTTATTTTTAAAATATTAACTGAACCTCGAAACAAAAAAAAAATACGAGTCGCGGCACTGGTGACGAGAGGCGAGAGAAATCTGCCACACGTCGGCCGTAATCGCCACCAGCGATGATTTCATCCGGAGGGTGCTGCGGTGGCGGCGGCGGAGGGGGCACCGCTGTGCCGGCAAGAGGGAGGGCGGGGCGGGGAGGGGAGGGTGGCCAGCCGCCCCGCGCAGCTGCGGCAGAGCGCCCTCATTAGGGCGCTGGCGCGAGCCTCTGCCAATTACTGGAGCAGATAACAACACGGAGACGGCGGCGGCGGCGGCGGCGTCGGACGCGGGAGTAGCGGCGACGCCGGCGGCGGCGGCTGCGGCGGTGCACACTGGGCCGAAATAGACCGACAGACGTTGGAGAGCAACGTAAAGTCGGCACACATTCGGCACCCAGCGACTAGCGTGCGAATGCTCGCCTGCAGGTAGCTTCACACATTCGGTTATTCGGCGAGGAGCGATCTACTGCTCGCCCAATCCCGAGCAGCTAATGTTCTCGGCGAATATTCGCTTCCTTTGATGTGCTCAACACGCGGTTGGTCGGGCGAGAACTGTATGTTCGTTGCTCAGCAAATATGAAGCAAGTAATACATGCTACTCGGAATTCGGCAAGGGATCGTTCGCCACTCACCGAAAACTGAGAGTGTGGAGTCGCCTTAATCCTAAATAGTCAATATGCTCGGCGAATGTTCGCATCCTTTGATGCGCTGAAAAGACCGAGACGTTGCTGGTAGGGTGAACACCGAATGTTTGGCGCTCGGCAAATACGAAGCCTGTCATCGTCACTACGAGTCGGGAAGCGAACGATCGCTACGTGGAGACTGTTGAACGTGAGGAGGAGCCTTCAGCAAAAGCGCAGTCATTGAGATAGGGTCATCACTGCCATGGCCCCTCCACTTAGCCTCATTTTTTTTTCTTACTTGAGAATTTTACAAGAGATATTTTGTTTCTCATTTAAGTTTTATGGTACTTGTAAAATAAAATAATGGACCAACTTTCTGCTTAGAAAACTGTAGAGAATTACAATATTATGTACAGTAAATTCGTAAAAGGAAATGTTTAATGTTTCAATTAGCTTCTTGACACAGAGCAGTTTGTTATGGAATTGGACTTTTTGCGCTTTAAGTACTTGTGCAAACATAAAATATTACTTCATATGATTTTGCAGCACATCTAAACATGAAAGTAAGAATTGAAAGTCGCCAGACACCTGTAAAATAGTTCACAAAATTCTAAACGTTTTAAATATATACTTTTAATGCATATATATATATATATATATATATATATATATATATATATATATACACATGATAATCAAATATGTAGGTTGTAGGATCGTTTGGAAACCATTTAAAATGCATTATGATTGTTTCAAGTGTTAATTTGGCCCACAGCGGTTCGATGGCAGTGGGGGCGGCAGCGGCGGTGGCGGAGGACTGCTGGTGCTGGTCCGCCAGAGAAGCTGCACTGTCTCCACCGCCGCTGCCGCCTCCAGGGCCTCAATTAATGATAACTAGCTGCGGATGCCTACCGCTCAATTAGGCTGCCGCTTTTAGATCGCTTTCTTTTCGCTCTCTCTCCCTCTCCCTCTCTCTCTCTCTCTCTCTCTCTCTCTCTCTCTCTCATTCGCCTGCTTATACTGTTGGGCGCCTTTTCTTAGTTCCCTTTCTGACTTGAAGCGCTGAATCAGATGTTCCCTTTCTAGATCTAGTAGCTCTATAACATTTATTCTTTTCACATTCTGTCAACGAAATTCTCTTATTTTATTTGTCTTGATTTACGTGTCCTTTTCCTCCTTTCCGTCCGTTTTTCCTTCTCCTCCTTCTCTCTTTCTCTCTTCACTCTCTTCTCTTCACCTCCTTTTTCCTTCTTATAGCTTTTACTTCTCTTCCATCACTTTTTCATATTTCTTCTTGTTTTTCCATCATTTTTTCTCTTTTACATATTTCTCTTGTCATGTAATTTGTTTTACAACTTTATTCTCCCACACTCTATTCTTTCTCTCCGTTTCTTTTTTCTATCAAGATTTCTTTTCGCTTCACTCACAAGTGTCCTTGAAAACATATTTCAAATCGTTGCTGTAAACATGCTCGTGATCTACTACTGATCAGAGGTTTCATATTAGATTCACTATATATAGTATAAAATGTATAGTGTTCCTACATTTTTTTCTTATATCGACTCTTTGTTAACTGCACAGCAGTTTATAGCTCACTCGTCACTGAAGATTTGATGTGCATGAAGAAAATAAGTGATGCAAATATGGACAGTCAAGGTAATATGGCCAAATAGCGGCTATGATGTTGGCAGAAACTGTTTCGGATTGATTGTGCTAGCATGCAGTATGGGAAAGTGTAAGAAGTGCGTTAACACCCTACCAGACTTGTAGATTCGCGCATTCCCTCTCCGGAGCTTTTATTTACAAGAACGCGCTGAAGGTGCTCTGTCCATAGAACTTCTTACAAACTTTTTATAAACTCTCGCGCTATTGTTTAAAAATAAAAGGATTAATTTCAGGCCGTATTTTTGTAAGATTAGACTGTAAGAGTGTAATTTATATTACATATTAGTATATCTAGATGTAGTTTCATGGTCATGCTACATGACACAAGTTAATTTGGCAATGGCCATAAAAACCTGCAAGTGGGTATATTACCTTCAAATTACAATGTTTTTGTAAAATAACAACCAAACATTCCTGCATCACTTTTTTGTGATATAGCTATTTCAGCTTTAAGAAAAAGTGTTAAAATTCATCATGATGCTGTTAACTTGTCCAAATAATGAAATATATAAACAGTAAAATTTGAGGCGCTTAAGGTGGTTATATTGCGTTCACATACCTTTCATGATTGCATTGAAGGCTACATGTTGTGTAATGGACACTTTAAGTATAAATTAGTAGTAATGTTTTTCTGGCAGAGTTTCAGGATACATTCTCTTATCCTCTGGCTGTAGGTACACTTTTGGCTTATCTTTAGGCCAAAGTATTGTGTAATATATTATTATTGATCGATGTAAATATAATCTTGATCGAATTATATTAATTTCTCATTTTCAACAGCAACGTTGTCGTGATACAAATGAGAAACTGGAGAACACAGATCATTGAACCATATCTTTGCAAGAAATCAGTTCATTTTTCTAATTAATTCTTTCATATTTTTGTTCTTGTCTTGCAATATGTTTGTAACATTAACCCCTTTGAACACGAAATTCATAATGTTTCTCTCAGGAATTTCGTTTCTTTAAAAAATTATCTGCATTCCTTCCATAAAACTTCCATAACTTTATTGAGAACTTTCCGTAAAATCAATGAAAAATACAATTCAGCTTAATGACATTATGGTAACATCCATATTTGTTTTTGCTCTTTAACATTAATTCAAATGCAAATAATTTTAATGAAGAACCTCCTGATATTTGTCACAAATAAACCGATATTTCTACGTAGCCAGAGCATTTCATAAGCAGAAAATTCACATACTTGGACTCTGTTCACCCGTTTGCCTTCAGCTAAATCGTTCGTCATGCCATTGCGTTTAAAGAAAGCGTTGTTCACATTCTCTAGCCTCACTTCTCTGTGTTGCTACTACTGGAGTTTTTATCTCTCTCGGACGCCAATTTACCTTTTCTGCGCATGCGCTTGAGTCAAAACAAGCGACGACCGCGGCGACTCGGCTTACGGACTATCTCGTCGGGGCCGCCTTGTATAAATTGTCTGTTTTTGTGGGCCGACTTTCAAAGGTGACTTCGCTTCCATCATCAATTTCGGCGGACGTTTGCTTATTTCACGTCTTCTAAACCGTCCCCGCTTCCAGCCCTGGGAATATACAAGCCAGGGGTTTGTCCGCGAGAAAAATTATGTTTTGTTTCTGTAATAATTCTTACTGACCATAATTTTACCGCATGAAGAAGTACTGGCTACTGGGAAGTGGTATCAGGATCCTCGGTAGATTATAATTCTGTCAGTTTCGAGAGAGAGAATTTAATATTTCACATTAATCAATGAAAAGAGTTGACGTTTCTGATTCTGAAAACTTACACTTGGTCTCAGTGACTGTATTACTACTGTAATGTGGGTAAAATGAAACCAAATGATACAGATATATACGGTTTTTGTTTGAAATTGATTGTTGCAGAAGCATATTAAAACTCCATTTTCACATCACTGTTGTATGAAATATTATGTTAATAGAGTTAAGCATTCATTCACCCCATTGTAAAGGCGAGAAAGTATGCAATTGTGCAAAGCTGACTATTTGAAAGTTTATTTTCTATATACTCGTAGATCAGTCTGGGGCATTAATATAGAAAAGTAATTTTACAGAAGCGGCATAGAACTGCAAAAGGGAATGTTGAACAAAACGTGAGAAAAAATGAAAACGTTTATGGAACACTTACTTGCCATATTTAATGATAATAATTGTTCACATTTATTACCTACACTTCGTCAACCCCGTCATTTTTTATGACAGGAGAATATTTATGTTGGACATTAACGAACTACGTAGCGTACAGTGGCGCCTCCAAGAGGGTTGGGAACTCATGGGGCTTCAGCTCCCCTTCCGGTAGTCAATGAAACACAAAAATATGGGTTTTACTTACTTTCTATTCTCTTTCTAACGAAAGTCAATTAACCGATTGTTTATATTATAAATGTTAACTATAAGTTAACAAACAAAAATAATTTTATATTCAGCATAAACGAAAATTTGTTTAGAAGAAACATCAACTGGATTGGACACTATACCTGTGGTCCCCTCTCACTCCGAGAAAATTTATTGGTGCGCCTTTGGTCATGTGCGATTCACATAACTGACAACTACTAGTTATTTCACAGTTGTTGTTTTTTGCAGTAAAATGGAGGAAATCTAAGAATGAACTACTAACAGTAAAGTGAGAAGAAGAACCAAATACGTTCTATATGCTACTGTAAAGAAAATATGTTTTTGTGAGAGTAAAATATAAAAGAGTATTTTATATATTGTATGTTATGTGTATGTTTTGGGTTTCAATGACCAACAGTAGACAGAAAATAGCTTTTAACTTTACTATGTCTTCATATTATTTAGATATTTGATTTTCAATTACATAATTCAAAAGACAACAATATCATGAATTACAATGACAAATAGTTAATTACACAGGGTGCCCAAAATGTGAATTATGGTAGTCAATAGGGAGATACAAACCAAACAAAATGTGAAATCATAATTGTGAATTTTTAGATGAAAAAAAAAACAAAAACAAAAACTTGTAGTGATGCATCATTTAACTTTTATATTCAAAGATGCGGCACACTGTGATACGTTATTGACAGTGCATTCAAAACCGTAAAACAATGTGAATAAATGGAGCGCATGTATTAATATTAAAGTGTCAATGTTGACGCCTTGCACACCACACGAACACTTTGTATACACAAACGTAGTGTGTCTCTTCCTTGGCTGAGGAGCTGACATGGAAAATCCTCCCCCCCACCCAAAATGAGGACGCTTTGGCCCTCGACTGCCTCCACTCGCAGCTTCGAACACCTGATTGCAGCGAGGCCAGCGCCCTCACAACGGACCGGAAAGTAGTCGCGCGGGGTCTCCCAGGATTACTCCGGGGGGCCAGCCAGCACTCGCCGGCTCGACGCGACGCGACGCGGGGACGAGGCAACGCCGAGATCAAGCGCGCATCGTTGGAGTAGGCAGTCCCCTGAGGCCCGTCCGTTCCACTGGCCCTGCAACCCTCTGCACCAGCCCCGCCCACCCCCTGGCTTCACTTCGCCTCCGTCGCGCGCCCCGCCCACAAGGCTGGTCGCATCGCGATGTTCTCTGAGCGAGTAATCAGTTGGTTTCCGTCGTCGAGAGCGAGCGATAGGTTTGAATTCCATCGGTAACATGATTTTTGAATCCAGTTAAATGGATGGGTCAAAGCTGCTGGATGAGTATGGATGAGAATTCCAGAAGCAGGCTGTTTCGGTCAGTCATGTGCGTGGTTTTCTCTGATCAATTCCAGGTGGATGCCTAAGTAGTACCCGAAACAACAAGCCACAGATCGTGCACGATCCCTCTATTTCCATCGTGTCCGTATTTCCTTCTTTTAAATCAAGCGATGGGCTGATCAACTCATCCCTAATGATACACAAAGGTTTCCGATAAGCGTCGGAGATTCCGTTAAGTTTATTACTCTTGAAGAACAATACATAGCTAAATTAAAATTTCTTTTCATTTGCGTTGACAGCGTTACTAATATTATATTTAAATTAACATGTTATTACAAAGGAGGAATTCTCGCTTTGGATCTCCCATCTGGATTTACTCCAACTTTGTTTTCTGAAGTATGTGGAATAGATGTTTGTTTTTGATTCTGGATTCATAAAAGGGATTTGTTTAGCTACGATGACCAGCTGGGTTTACAATTATACAATTGGCTTCTTCGACAACTTTCTTGGAGTTTTTTCCATTACTTTTTATGCTTGGTATTCGCAAGGAGTACTGTGTTACGAGAAAAAATATTCTTAATATTTTTAAAAAATATCAGAAAGGCAGATAGTTATACTGAACATAGACATGAGTGTTTCTGATTATGCATTACAATAGGCAACCGAACTAGTTGTAAGTTGCGCAAAATTTATCAAACTTTAACGCTCAAATTATGCCTACACGCTCCGCGTAACGGAAACAGTTGTAAGGAACTAAATTGTAGAAATTTTTATGTTGATAATTTGATGGAGAATTTTTTACTCTAATCTCATAGTTTTAAGATCTAGGCAAAAACATAAGAACAAATTTTTTTTGTTATAAGTCAAATTCCAATGGTTCTATTTTTTGGTAAACTTCAGATTCGTATGTAACACCCCCCAAAGAAGAGGAGCAATATATCGCAACTTTATCGCAATATGTTTCAGAACAGTCTTTTTGAGCACTTAATGACTGGTCTAAACGGTATCGAGTCGGCTACGTCCACCCTCAAACCGCCACTGTTTTGTAATTTTACCAAATTTATTCAAAACATCACAACATATTGATCGCATCACATCCATAAAAGTATTCCAATTACGAATATACATATTTTTAATTTCAAGCCAAAAACTTTGAGGGGAGGGCTGTTCAATCTGAAATCAGCTTCCCCAAATTACTTTCTAAATTCGCCCCTGACCTCAACTCCGTTTAACACGGTTATATACACGAAAAATATAAACGGAATTTTATTTCCAGAGCATTTATTTATTTAATGGGATAAAAATGTTTGATCCATGGTCTTCTCGCCTATTTTAACATTTTCAACAACATAACAATTTCTCACGTACCATTCCCACTTAGGTCTCATGTCAATCCATGTCGTGCCCAAAATCGTCCTGTGTTTTCCTAAGTTTCTGTTTGTCGCCAGTTCCCCTCCTCGCCCTCGCCTCACTTGCATCGTGACTTCTCCGTCCCCCTCCCACTGCCAGCACACGCCGCCCGCCGCCTCCACCGCCATCATCGCCGCCGCCCCCGCCGCCCCGAGATGATGCTCGCCCGGATCGAACCCAATTTTCCGGGACGGCAGCGCTTAGGGTAACTACTTACGTGCTTCCTTTCAGATGTTTATTTTACCGGGCAGGGCCTTCGAGACGCTGGTCTCCCTTTCCCCAAGCCCCCCCCTCCCGTTCACTTCCTCCTCCCCTCTCTTCTCCTCTCGTCTCTCGTGCTTCCCGGTGCAACGATTACGCGGATAAGTGCTATTATGAATATTTCTTCCGCTTTTGTTCCGCCGCTATAGCTACGGCTATTCCCTCTCTCTCGAAACAAATTGAAAGAAACTTCTCTTAGAGCAACAAAGGGAAGAATGAAAAGGATTTGGAACAAGAGGCCATGGCCTTTTACCGATTCTATTCCCGATTCTCTTTGTGTTGCTGGGAAACATAATTAGGATAGCCGTCCGCCCACACCACCGCCGAATGCGCCCGTGCATGTACCGTCGTGATAGGGAATGGGGCGGGGGTGGGATAGGGGCGGGGCGCTCGCTGCCGCGTTTCATGTTGAGGTGGCCACCGCTAGGCGGCGAATCAATTCAAAGCAAACGTGTCAAGGTTGCGGGTCGTGGATGGCTCCGAAACGAAGGCGAGAAGACGCAGTCTTCAGATGTTTAACAACTGTCCTGCGTTTGGGGCTCATCACGGATACACAATCCAACTCAAAAATATCGCCAACAGCATGGTAACTTTTTCTCGACAATGCGAGCGAGGGAGAAGTGCTGGCATGGTAACAAAATGGTGAAATCGTAATTCAGGGTGTCCGGGGAGGAACCGTCTAAACTTTGAAAATGAGTTCCTAAGGCAATTTTGAGCATATTTTGCCTAATAAACTATTCGTATATTCCAAATGGCAGAGCCGCAATAAGTCCTTTCAAAAGTTGGAATGAAAAGATACTTCCTATGCAAACATTTGCATTGCATAAGCATATAAAAATTTCAGAAACACGTAAATTGTTTATTATTTACAAAAGAAACGAATATATTTGTTCAGAAACAAAAATTAACACAGAAATAAACTAGTGGTGGTACAGAATCCCACAAATTTTCCCTTATTAGTTTTGTATTTGCTTTGGTCTCGGCTAGCTATACAAACTTGTCACATCTATAAAAACTTGCCAGCTGCCATTTATCACCACCCGAATTATATTTTCTGAAATTTTCTTAATTTTTCGTTTTCCCAATAGTATAATGGAAATATTATATGATGAATATTAAATAACAGTAAAACGTCCCAAGTTGCAATTTTCTTTGAAAAATTTGGCGCCATTTCTAAGTAAATTGCACTTTAGGCCAACTGTAAATTCAAATTTGAAACTCTTTTTCACAGGAAATGTTTGAGTTTTCTAAAATCTTCATTTGAAGTCATTTGAATCACAACTCAAAATTAAAAAATACAAAAGTGTTTACAAATTGCTGGAAATGTGCATATTAACGGCGTGAGAGATCTTTCAAATAAAATACATTTGTGTAATTTTATTAAAAAACAAAAAAATACCCTGAAATTAACTTAACGCGACACTAAAGAGTACAATCAGCACTATCAGTTTGAAAACTTTGACGAAAAAATTGGAGTCATTTTTAAGAAAATGCCGTTTAAACGTTTCTAAAAATGCAGAATTTTGAGCTAGTTGTCACAGAAAACGGGTTTACGATTTTTTCCAAAATGGCTATTCCCCCGTCCATCTGGCTCCGCTTGAGACGCCGCAATTTTGAAAAATGTTCAAATTTGGGGGTTCTTTACATGAAGCGCCTCGAAAATTTTCAAAAGTTTCTCAAAACCGGCAACAAAACAATTTTTCTTTATATTACTTGTAAGAATAGGGTAAAATAAACTTATAAAGGTGGCGTAGGTCCAATTTTGAGGGTTAGCTCTGAATTTTCAAAATTTTTGCGGGCGTCTTCCTACATCTTCAAAATTAAAGAAAAAGATTTTTGCTTTAAATAAAATTTGTTCTCCATAGTGAGTTCTATCATTAAGATCATATACATTTTTTGAAATTTTTAGTTTTCGCCCAATATTACGAGCAATATGTGCAATTTTAAAAAATACAGAAACAAGATTGTTTACATATTACATTATAACTCATATTATATTTTTGAGTACATGTGTTTTAAATAATGTCATATAAAGTTTCTCGAAAACTCAACCGTTTTCTGTAAAAACTAGCTCAAAATTCCCCATTTTCAGAAACGCTCAAACATTATTTTCCTACAATTCAGCTCCAAATTGATTCTTCAAACTTTTCAAACGGATGGGGCTAAATGCACTCTTTAATATGACAAAGTTTATTTTGCTGTAGTTTTTCAAAAATTACACAAATTAATTTTTTTAGAGATCCTTGACGCCGTTAATATGCACATTTCTAGAAATTTGTGAACACCGTTGTATTGGTTAGTTTAAAGTGCTTCAAATGACTTCAAATAAAGGTTTTCCGAAACTCAATTTTTTTCTGTGTAAAATTGCTTCTATAATATTCTTAAAGTAATGTTTCGTTTTTACAATTAGGATACCGAAATTTTGAGAACTTTATTGTCCGAATTCCTAGCTCAGACCAAAGGAAATAGAAAACTAATACGGGAAAGTCTGTGCCATTCTGTAGCAGCTCTAGTTCTTTCTCCACAAATATAATCATTGCTTTTCTTTTTTTCCAAGATTTCTTCAATTTTAATATTTCCATTTCTACCAACCAACGTACGTTACTTCTATAAGCCAAAACTCTTCAGTCAGAGAAGGTGGCTCCAATCAGACCTCCAATTGATGACACTGCTGTGCCTCTGACCGAGATGTTCTAGGATTCTATTGCCTACGGTGGGAGGATTTTTGACCCTAGCTCTACTTCTCCCTCCATTCCCTCTCCATTTCTGTCTTTCCCACCTCTACTTATATTTCCCTCCTCACACATGCAATCCCATAAGCAAAACAATGCTCAAGATAGTACACAACTTTTTTTCATGTTCATGCAACGACGTCTTTGCACTTGCCTCCACTATAATTCCGTGCTACCTCCATATCCTTAAGTATTAGTTGTGTACGTCACAATTCTTTCAAACAACGAAAGAAAGACGCTACTTACGAGTCTCGCCACAATCGCACGTAGTGTATGTCAATGAAACCGCCTGTTAAACTCTTTAACCACGAAGGTGATTTTTCTCCTGGAATAGAAAAGAATTCTCCATGTGTGGTGAGTACAGACGTTACGGTAGCAGCGCGTCTTTAACGCTTCTGTTATTGTAGTCGCTCTTCGACCATTACGAAAGTAAATTCATAATGAAAACTTCAAGGAACATCATCTCGTACCGTCTCTTTAGTGTCATCTGCACATCCTAACGTTCTTGCCTCGCAAGTCTTTTTCGGATAGCGATCGTGAACCAATTATTCTGTGGCCCACGTTATCTTTCTTCTATGAAATTGTCACACAGCAACTATTAACAATTGTGATTGGACCATATCGAATGACAAGTTAGCAAGCATTTCAGTAGGGGTGTGGTCTCCTCACAGAAAATAGTTACCTACTTGACATTACACCTTCACAAGTCCACTAATTATAAGCAAACTAAAGAATTTACAAAATTATGGATGGCAGCATCAAAGTCTGAAAAGCGTAAAAGACTCACTCAAAAAAATTTGTTAAAAACCAACATACTATAGGGCCCTGCATACAGACGGTTAGTGATAAATGGCCCACCCAGATATTCAGTTTGCTGTAACAACGTGGACGGGGGCTTAATGCCCTGTGGAAGGTCGCAGAACGGCGACCAAAACGTCGGCACCTTCGCCATGGACGCGGCGTCACCCGAACAGCCTAGTAAATACTGACTTCGGCCGCGGAGGCCTACGCTCTAACGTGGACGTTTTGAACATAAGTGCACACACAATTCACTTAATCAGGCAGGAATTCCGATTAATATTTCTTTTTCTTTTATTTCAAACTAAAACGTTCATGCCAACTCTGCAAACGTAGGAAGTTAGACTGGTTTCTCGAGCGTCGAAGGGACGCGTTCCACGAAGGCCAGGGGGAGGTCCAGAGGCTGGTCGGGGCCGCGCTCCCTCCGCGACGCTCCGGCGCGGTCGATGGTTTTTAATATGGATGGGGACGGGGAGGGGGCGCGGCAGGACGGGACGGACGCCGCGATCTTGATAGTTGGTCCGGCTCGTTTCCGCGCGGTCGATGCTCAGGCGACGCGCGCCTGTTGACCGCGTGCTACCGCCCCGCTCTGTCCCCCGCCGCCGTCTTCCGCGCCGTCCTCGCCACCGTCCTCCGTCACCATCCTCCGCCACCGTCCTCTGCCACCTACCTCCGCCACCGTCCTCCACCGCCGTCCTCCACCAACATCCTCCGCCACCGTCCTCCGCCACCGTCCTCCGCCACTGTCCTCCGCCACCGTCCTCCACCAACATGCTCCGCCACCGTCCCCCGCCACGTCTCCATCACCGCCCCCTGTCGACACGCTGCTACCGTTTGAATGCTGAAGGCGACGGGTTTTTCGATCGAATACATGCGCTTCCTGGAGGAGACTTCTGTTTACTTCTGGTTGCCGGGTAGTTTTCCATGGTTTCTCCAACAAATAACTGGTGAATACTTAACGAGCGGGCAAATTTCTCTTGCTTATCCTGGTTCCAATCTCTCCCGTTGATTACATATACCTCTTACATTTTCGTACATTACACAACCGCACATATAGAAAGACAAGTCGAAAGATTGGTTTTGGACCTTGATGGAGCGGTGCCAGTATAGGCTGGAGAAGACGCTAGAACCCTGCAAGCTAGAGTGTAGGTGGGCACTGGATTCACGTTCCAAAGCGCGCCTGTTCACTGCGTGCTACCGTCTCCGCCTCTGTCCCCCGCCACCGTCCTTCGCCACCATCCTCAGCCACCGTCCTCCGCCAGGAAGGGGTAGGAACATGACCAACGTTCAGGAATTAACACTAATTACATTTAGGGAACGTATGACCGTAGTTGACACACCCGAAAACACTAAACACTAACACACACACTCACTTTATGTGTAATAATGAACAAGGCAATTTTTCAGAGCAGAATGACTAATATAAAACATTTGACTATCTGAGTACAAGAAGAAAAGAGGAAATTATTTTTATTACTTTAATAACTCTTGTCATCCGTAGTACACCGTAGTCAGTCAATATAAATGCATCGTGCATCACAAGATTGTTTGCGATTATTACTAAAATGCGTCTCTGCTTTGAAAAGAAAGGAGAACATTTTTATAGGCTAAACTATTTTTCATAACTTAGATGATCAACTACTAAACGATTTTTTATTCTCAACTGGAAGCAGTACACGAACTCTATGTTAT
Organism: Gryllus bimaculatus; assembly: GCA_017312745.1. Lineage (NCBI taxonomy): Eukaryota > Metazoa > Arthropoda > Insecta > Orthoptera > Gryllidae > Gryllus > Gryllus bimaculatus. Next base: position 1,273,611 of record BOPP01000079.1, on the reverse strand, counting down.
GGGTTTCCTTCTTCCGCGGCGTATCTAGGAAAAGTAGATGAATTAAAATAAATGAAGATGACAGAAAATTTTGCGCAAATGACTGTTTTATAAGTTTGCTTTATCATTTGGTATCATATTCTTAATCCTGTCTCACCATATGGAATCTAGGACCCTGGCGCCTGGCTATCGAAACCCTGGCGCCTGACGTCTCCGTTCAACTTTTCTTCTAGGCTGCTTCTACGCTTATTATCACGTCACTAGCGCCCACGAGTCACAATTATAAACAATAATTCCACCGGCTGAGATGGCTCAAGACATCAACTGATGTCACTTCAGTGCCTCTGACAGGGAATTCTTAGGATTCGAGTCCCGACGGTGGGTTTAGCCCATAGCTAGGCTTGATTTAGTCACTCCGTCACACTTAAGAATCAGAGCGGCAGGGCATTTTTGTATTGATAGTTTCTCATGGTTTTTACAAATAATACCAGGCGTCTACTGGAACTGTACCTTAATAAACAGGCCATGGACCGCGCGCGATCTTTCCTTTGTGTTGCTTGTCCTATCTTCACAACTTACTTCACGCAATTACTCTTGCATTACTCTACTACAAACGCCAGGAGACTAGTTGGCAGCTTCGAGCTTGCCCCGCTTGGGAAGTGCCCGGATGGAAGGAGATACATGTTTGGGAAAACCGTATAGGACGTAGAGGACGGCGCCACCATCCTGTGGAAGAACACCGCCACCTTCCGTGATAAAAACGTGAACTACATTTACGGGGCTAAGGATCATAGCAGTTGACACTAACACGAAATAACAAGTATTTCACCAACACTCTTCAACGCCATTACCTTCTGGAATTTGAGACATTTTTTTTTCTTCACAGTCGTTTTCTGCTACAGCACTACCCTCCCATTCACTGTATTTGCAGTTCTCCTTGTTCTTTTCATAACATATTCGATGACGAACACATTAATCAAGAGTTAAGAGAATCCTAATTGCCACGTTACGGTGTTTGTGTTGTCAACAATTTAAATTGGTATTAATTCGTTGCTGAGCCCCACCATCATTATCAGTTATTCTGAGTTTTAACATGACTTTCATTTGAACACGACTGTTTAACAATTCTGTTAATTTATGGCCGCGGGGTCTTCCACGCAACCAAAAAGGGAAATGAGAACAAAACAGGTGACGAGTAGTGATAGAAGCTCGTTATTTTTGCCTCTAAGAGAAACACGTAACCCAAAAGTATTGTAACATATGTATTAATGAGAGCGACTAAAGTAATTTATAAATACAAAATCTAACAATTATATGAAAACACATGTCTGCATAAATAGTATTCTTACTTAGAGGTTGGAAAAACGCAGTGCTTTAAAAATATTAAATTCAAGGAAAATCAATATCACTTCAAGAAATAATTTAAGATGTTAAGGAGAATGTGACGCTACACTGAGGCGAAATGACACCAAAACAACGCGTATGTTATTACCGCGTTCGAAGCTCATCTGACAATATTCTACTGTTGAAAAGTGTAAAATATTTCATATCTCATCAATAGTTTATTTCTCGTTACAAAATTTTGAAATTCAAAACTATTTTTTAAGCCAAAATATTCATAGTGATTTAATTAGATACCGTGACAGCATCATTATCTAGTGAATTATTTTATAAGCCTTACAAATAGTAACAGTTTTAAAAAAGTGTAATGGCATAGCAAGTTTAGTAGTAGCAGCATTATACAACAACTCCATTTTATACCTCCGAAAGTGAACCCGAGCACAGGATCAACATGAGTTAATTGCTTTAATCATATTCCTACTATTGAGTGGTCTTCAGAACTTGTCTGATTCTTCCTACAAACTCTGTTGACAGTTCATCTTTAACCGTTGCGTGATTGCCCATCTAGTTTGTTGCACATTTAAGTATTTTGTAGGTCTCATCTGCAAGCATTGCTCTTATAAGCTGTTCTTTTCCATGCTCGAATCCATGATCTTAAATTTTACCTCTATTTTAATTGTTCTACATTTGTCCATTCCAAATTCCATATATACATCCCAGGAGATCGTTTCAACAACTCGCAGAAGGTGTTTTAGTTGTACTCTTGTAGCAGCATACAGCTTCATGTACGAAAGATGGTTTAATCGATATGCTTCTTGTGTCCCGTTCTTCATGGTATAGCCATATCCAGTAGCATTTAGGATATCGGATAACGTATTCATTGCCAAGAGAAACCATAGCGGACTCAACGAGTCACCTTGGAATATACATCGCTCAATAGCAAGCTCATCTGTTTCAATAGTTTCCTTTGGAGAGTTCAGATTCATTCTTGTGCACCACGTTAACAGTGTCGAGATGTCATGATGGGAGGGAGTATGTCACGGGGAAATAATGAACACCGAGTTTATTAGTAAAAGAAGTTTATTACGAGCCTCTGTTTCAAGTATGGTTGCGTCCTAATAGAGGCTAGACAGCCTAGCGCTCAGTCGGACGTTGCCATGAGACGGGTGGGGGAGGTGTGGCAGGCAGCGGCGGCGGTAAAGGCGGCGTCGAAGGGAGGTAGGCTGGCGGAGGGTCGCTTGGGTCGACCTTGCGTCGATTCCCGCCTTGGTCAACTGAGGGCGACCATAGACTGGGACACCGGCGATCATTACCGCGCTCATGAACAGCGGGAAACAAGCGACCGACTCGGTAGCTGGAGGCGGTCTTTATATACCGCCGGGTCAGTCCATCCCAACGGCAGTGGAGATGGCGTTGCCCTCGTTCGGGGCACGCACAGGGTGTGGGAATGGCGGGCGGGCAACCTGGACATCTGGACACCATGCCAGCGAGGCTCGGGCGGAGTGAAAGCGAACAGGGGTGCCAGGCGGCGCTGCCTCACTGCAACAGAACATTAGACAGAAAGTTGACAATTTTCGTGTGTAATTTGTATATTTAGAGGAGCTGCAGTAGCCAGCTGTGTGGAACCGAGTCGAAAGCCTTCTTATAATCAATGTAAGCCATAGATATTTTATTATATAGTTTTCCAACAACATTCTTAACATCAGTGGCTGTGAATGACGTTTTCCATCTGTGGTAGTTGTTCTGACTTTTGTTGCTCTCCTTCCACCCAGCTTGCCTCTGAATTGTTGTTTTTGACATCTCAGAGCTGTCTCTCCCAAAGGTTTTGAACATTGTAAGGTTTAATACCCGGGGCTAGTTGAGTTTTGTCTTATTGTTCGTTAAAGATTTTTTCAGACTTATTAAACAAGCAATTATCGGTTTTACACTTGTTACTCAGTTTGTATCGTTTCAGACAAGACGAAAATACCGATAGTTTATGATTGTATCGAGGCACTCACAGGGAGAAATGTTGGGTTCTTCTCATTGCGTGTGAGTCTTCTACATTTGTTTTGTCAATTTTCTAGATCTTACCTTTTGACATATTCCACCAAATATTTGATTTTATTATTCAGCCGCCTTTCCCACTTCGAAATAAAACTCGTTTTTTTTCATGCCCGAAATACACAACTAAAGTCTATTATTATTAAAGTCTAGTTATTATTGTTATTGTTGTTATTATTAATATTGTTATTATTGATATTATTGTTATCATTGTTTTTGTTATTATTATTATTTTTTTAGTATTATTCCCAGTATTGTTTATATAATATGGGATTCCATCTTCCTTTTTCATACAAAGTCTTTCTCACTACTTCCAGTCACAATTCCAACGATCATAACTTCCTGATTACTCTTCTTTCATACATAGCACATTCCTTATCCATTCCAGCCTTCGAATCTTCCCATATCTAACAATATTAGGAGACTTGAGCTTGAGATGGCATCTTTTCCGATTCTCCACTTAGAGCGATTATTACTTTGTACTGAATTTATGTAATAAATCTAGGCCTAAACACAAATGTCAGGTTGCATGTTTAATCTAGTATTTTGTATATTTTTAGAGTAAGGATGTCTTTGCTATTGCCGTTGACAGTTATTGCCATTATTTGTCACAAGTAATTGGGTTATTATGGATTTTGTACGATTCTTTTTCTGAATTTAGTAGCAGTTTCATACACTGTTCGAATATGTAATTCTTTTATGGAGTTGTAATGGAAGTGTGGCTTGATGAAAACATAAGATTCTGAGATCTTCAGCACTTGAATTTTTGCAGGACATCAGTAGCGCATTAATAGCGATTCAAAATTGAATGCCAGAAGTTCATATTGTCTTGAAAATAGTATCCTAGACATGAATTTTGTTTCAGCGGAAGAGAGGACAGTTTCTTCCTCTTATTCAGAACAAATTTTGAAGTTATATGTTTAATTCTTTTATCTTTCTTTTTATGTTCTTTATGTATGAGTCATCTACAATAACTTTGAGGGAAATTGGGATAGAAATTTTATACATATTCTAGACGTGGATGAAGAGAACCGGTCAGCTGTTGGTCACCTGAATGACAGGAATAGGTTTTAAATCTATTTTGTGTTGATGTATTGGCCTTCAAATTTATTTTTGAAGAATTTCTCGAAGAGAAAATGGGTTAGAAACTTTACATAAACTCCTGGCGTCGATACAGATAACAAGCCGCTGGCCGCTGATGGACACCCGAGAGACAGGAATATTGTGACGTCATGGATACTCACAGCGACCACAGACACAGAGCTTTCGTATAACAAATATATTTATTAACAAGAAAACAAAACAAATATATACACTTAATAATCACTTTAAACCCTAGCTCTGATAGACCTACTATCCCCTGATCGCGGGAGCGATCCAAAACCCGATTGAAGATGGTTTTGATTGTGGCATTCGCCACTCCTACTTTTGAAGCGCGCACAAAGCCTAGCTTCCGTGACCGGATGTCACGCTGGGACACAAAGTCCGTTCTGGCGCACCAACGGCTGGTTTGCCTCGATCGCAGGAGCGATCTTATCCGATTGAGAATCGGCGTGAATCGTGGCACTCAACCACTCTTCACCTCGGAGCACGCACACAGCATCGCTCCCCCGTGACCGCAGTCACCCAAGGACATACAGTCCGCAGGCTTCGTCAACTAATGACTCCAGCCTCGCGAGCCTGGCTCGCATATGCACCGTCTTGGCGCCAAGTTTTGTGCACACGCACGAGGTTCTCCCACCGTCTCCAGAACCTGCCTACTGGCTCCGTACACTCTGTTATATAGGCGAGGCCCACGTGACCTCCTACGTCACGCCACCCCCTCGCTTGTTATAACAGTGAAAAGCGTCTATAAGCCGGAAGACACCCAAAGCATTGTGTCTCCCGTCTCCGCGTTCTTCCCTTTACGGAAAAACCCTACTTCCTGTGGCGAGACTAATCCTGCCAAGCGTCCCCAAATAGATGCCACGAGGCACGCTGGCTAATACGTTACAATATCTTAAAAAATATTATGCTTTGATGGTCAGCCGAAGCCGATACTTTCGAAGAGTGGCTCTCCGAAAGAAAATTTGTTAGAAACTTAATACAACCCCGCGACGCCAATATAGGTATTTCTGATTACTCAAATGATAGGAATATGTTTAAAAACCATTATGCCTTGAAGTAATGGCCCGCAAAATTATTTTTGAGGAATGTTCTCGAAGATAATATAGTTCTTCTTCTTCCCCATTTCAAGGATTAGGCAGGAATGCCTGTTCTGTCTTCTCTTTGCACTTCAGGACCATCTCTTTCTGGGTCGGCCGATATCTCTTCTTCCCTTCGGTTGGTAGTTAATCACTTATTGTGGTATACGATCTTCCTCCATTCTTTCGATATGGCGCCGCCATACTTTCCTGTTTTCTAAGATCCTTTCATTTATGATATATATATATATCTAGTTCTTTACTCATTTCTTATTTGATCTTGTTTAATGCAGCCTTTGGCTTTCCTAAGAAATCTCATTTCTGTTGCTTGGAGCTTACTTTGGTCTCTTTTTTTCATTATCCATGATTCACTTCCATACAGGAGTGATAGTTTAGATGCTATATATAAACTTGCGGCATAATATTGTTTAGATGCTATATATAAACTCGCGGTGTCAGTGCCACAACTGGCCCGCTACTGGCCACCTGAGTGACAGGAAGTTGTTAAATATTGAGTCTTGATGGTCGGCTAAAATATTTTCTGAGAAAGGCTCTCGGAGTGAAGAGGGGTTTGAAACTTTATACAACTCGCGACGGCGATGCAGATAACCGCTCCGCTTCTGGTCACTCGAGTGATAGGAAAACGCCCCCATCTGATAGAGCTCGCGCCACTCGGTCACAGGCGGGGACTGCGATCTAACAGCCCCGCGCCCATCCATCTTCCGTCCTCGCCCGCGGGAAATCACACAAAGATTCGCCGCTGCCGCCGCCTCCTCGCCATGGGCGATCGCCCCTCCGGTGACCTTCTGCGAAGTCTCAATGTTCCCCGCTCCAGGGCGCGGCAGGCGGAGGCAGGGAAGCGGGAATATGATTCCACGAAAGTTTATGGGCGATTTTGCATGCCGTAATCTAAGTTGACTTTGTGAAGAAATCATGAACACAGGACCACACCTAATGATACTTCAACAGCGCTTACTTTCTCGCAACATTTTTTAATTTGTATTTTCGAAAATTCAGAGAGTACAACGAAAATGAGACATGCACCATTCCTTTATGTGTTCTATCTGGGGGGGATTGAAGACACAAATTCGAACGATTTTTTAGTAAATGTTTTTCATTAAATTGTTTAAATTTCGAGCGCAAATTACGCAAAAACTTCTCGTTTTTTTTCAAAAAATTGTACAGGACATTTTTTAAAGAGTTGAGTCTTTAGAACAAATATTGTTTACGACAATTACATTTTAATATATTTTCTAAAACTTTCTGATTGCGATGGAATCAAATGAGCTAACGCAAATGGGAGCGTTGTTGTTGTGCTGGTTGAGATATATGTAAACATGTACAAACGTGATCTAGAGTAGCACACATTATTCAGAACTACACCAATTGTGAACCAACAAACAGTCATTGTGAGCGCTTTGTGATGCTGAATTATTGTGTTTTTAATATTCATCCATTAATTGTAATTAGCAACCTACCCTATATATTTTAATTAGTATCCCAACAACTTTTTGTTATGTAAGTGGTGAAGAACGCTCAAGTCTGAAAGACGAAACCTTTTTCCATTATTGAAAAAGTTATAAATTTTATTTTGAGTGTTGAGTGGGCGATTAAACAAGGCGGGGACAAACAAGGACCCGGGCTCCACATATTTGTCATTTAGCGTGTTCTCACTGCATGGAAAAGTGTCAATCCCCAAATGCCATTTCTATCTCTAAGATTTGGAGGGAACCCCAAAATCACTCTTCTGACTGCTATTTTTGCTTAACAAACATACATGGAATGAATTTATAATCACATCATAGAGTGGTGTACCCTAACTTGCAATCTGCTATGAGACCAGTCCTACAGTGCGAAGAATTGCCCATACCTCCAGAGCACATCACTATAGATGTAGAGAGTTCAGATTCTGATAGAAGTAAGAAAAAGTAACAGGCTCGTCTGGTAACACAAATTGTGAACAAACCTTTTCATCTGAGTCTCATTTATTGATTCAAGAAGATTTCAACGATCTTTCGAAATTTAAAGTTATGTAAAAAAATCTGAAATGCTTGGTTTGCGGCTAAAAGAATGGAATATTCTTCAAAAGAATACAAAGATATGTACTTGTCGTAATAGTCATTTTCAATTTAAAGACTGTTTTTATGAAGAAAATTGCTTCGTGTTTTGTATTGACGTTTCTTCTCTCATGACGACTGATAAAAATTATCATAGCCCAACGGAATGGCGTTTGTTCGTTGATTCCTCTAAAGGTAGTACTTCTTCATAACCAAAACGCAAAAAAAATTCCCTTGAGTATCTGTGGCGCACTCTGCTAGTGTGAAAGAAACATATGAAAACGTATATTGGAAAAGCTTCATTATGTAGTGTAATAATAGAATATTTGGGGTGATTTAAATGTAATTGCACGTACCCTTGGCCTGCGGCCTGGTTACACAAATTAATGTTTTTTGTGTGAATATGATAGTAGGAACAGTGCGAATAACCTTACATAAAAAAGAATGGTCTAAACGCGAATCACTCGTTCTTGGTCAGAAAAATGTGGAACATAATATATTGTGTAAACCTAAGAGTCCTTTCTATTACGTTACATATAAAATTAAAATTCATGAAGAATTTCGTCAAACCTACGGACAATACTTCTGGTTTCATGCACTTCAAACATAACTTTTTTGGGAATTAGTGATGCAAAACTTAAAGAAAAAAATTTTTGTGAGTCCACAAATACGATAATGAATGCACGATTAAAAATTTGTGTAACTATTGTATCCCCCGAAGAAAGCAGCTTGGCAAGCATTGAAAAATGCTACACAGCTTTTTGGGAAATTGAAAGGTAGAAAATTATTGAAATGTTGTCAACGCTCTTATCACGTCTTACAAAAAATTGGATTGTAATAAGTCTTTAAAAGTACATTTCCTGCACTCACACTTAGATTTCTACCCGGAAAGTCGTGGCTCAGTAAGTGATGAGCACGGGGAACACTTTCATCACATTTCGACTATGGAAAATTCATATTATGGTAAATGGAATTCTATGCTTTCCGACTATTATTGGATCATTAAGAGGGATATTATCTCCACGGATGCTCCACAGGTAGAATACAGTAGAAAAACGTCATTTCTTACTTTCTAGGTGAGTCAGAATGTTTGGATATTGTGTAGTTAAGAATACAGAATGAATTGAAATGTTTGAAATTATAAACGCCTGTCTCTCGGAAACCTTGCGTGATGGGGCAAAACTGATATTGAAACGCTTTAATATCTCTGTATGGAAATTTATTGCCATAATGCCATTTAATTCTGATTATAATTTGTATGAATGCCTGACTCCCACGTTCTTGTATGATAAATACTTACGTGGGTCGACGTCTCATCCAGTATGTATTCTGAAAATTTGTTCTGTTATAGAATAAATGATGGATCTGGTGTGACCTTCTATTAAATAAATCAGACTTTTTTCAATATCACAATTACATAGTTTATTAATACTAAATTCATTATTTTATTTACAAATCTTTATTTTATTAAATAAAATATAATTGGCATTTCATTAAATTGAAATATTATTCTTTTATCTCTTAGAAGCATTTTGAATGGTTGTCTAATCATCACTTTGCAAAGAATTACATTGATTTGTACGATGTGTTCCGCGTCGCGTATGGTTTGTAAAGGGGTTTGTGCTGCTGAAGTGAAGCTGAAGTTATTTAATTTTATTATAATCTAATATTATACTTTTACTTTCACTACTCAGTTCAACACTGTCCTATATATTCGTCAAGGGATATCCACCGTTGAGAAAATGTATTTGTGGGCCGGCAGAGCCCTTCGTACGAGGCGACTAATTTTACGTAAAGAATATTTATTTGTAATCAAATGTCTGGGTTCGAGGGATTTTATCTTCCATTATAAATTAAAAGATTCATCCTTGCAAATAAAACATTATTTCATTGCTTCGTGTCTTTCAAAGCAAAAATAATACATACATGTTTATGACAGTAGCAAGAACAATAACAAAACACGATAATCCTTATCAATCAAATACTCTCATTTATACCATTATTTACCAACGCACATCCTCTCTTTAATTTCCCTGTACACACATGACAATTTTACCTTAATATAGTAATTTGAATATCTTAATCTGTAAGACAAAATTTGGACTCCTTACCACTTTTACTCTTATCATTGTCTATTATACCTCCTCCTTTCTTTTTTTTTTTGATTCTTTGCGCTCTTGTAGGCCTATTTTCGATCATCCGCGCCATGCTCCAACACATCGTCGGATTTCTCCGATGACTGCATTTTCCTTCCTACAACCACCAAGATTCCAGAGCTCTCCATATTACACGACACGCATTAGCACGTCGAATCGCCACCGCAATTTGAGAGATTCTTCTACATGTATCGGCACATCCGGTCACTACTGCAGTTAGCTTCTCCCTGGCAGTTCACAAAACGTGCCGCTCACTTGTTTCCTTACAACGAGCAGTATCAGTCCCATCTCATTTCTTGTTTGTTCTTCGATTTCCTCGTACGTCCAATGCCTACCACTCTTTTGATAGGATACTCGCCCCTCGCCGCCTGATACTGTTTACTACTTGACATCCGGTTTCCCTATACTCTTCTGATTTTAAATAATTTTACGGCAATTCCTCACTTGTCCTTTATAAGTTTATTACTAAAAACAATTATACTATTTTCTTTCTATTTATTCTTCGTCACTTCCGCCAACTCCCGTTGTTTACCAGTGTACTGCGGATCCCAATTGTTGTCATTAAACACATTTTCATATCACGTATTTTTATTTGTTACATTTGACCCGTCGCAATATTGAACGAAGGTTAATGTCCCTAAATCTAATACGAACTGACACCAACTATATACATTGAATCATTTCCCAAATGCCTCGTATGGACACTATTCAACGCTCGTACTTTAAATCGCGTTAACTAATCGTTCTGGCAACTTGGATCTGTACCACGTCTAAAAAAACTTCTCAAGTGCTCGCTAAGACGACCAGATATCTTCTGAAGTGCTCGCCACCACCATCAAATGCTTTCTGACAAAATTACGAGGTCTATGAATGTGTCACCTCCGTTTTTGTTTGTCTTATAACTTTTTGAAAGTAATTTTGTCATTGGCTACACCTCATCTGCCACGACAGCCTATCCTGTTCTGATGCCTGTAACTGTACTAACCGTGTCACCATTGGATGTCCATCATTCCTGCATTTCATCATATGATGCTACCCCCCCCCCCAAAAAAAACCAACAACAATATAATCGGCCACGTCCTGAATCATGATTGTATTAATTTTTAATTTATATCCAATGTCCCGTATTCACTGTTATCACTTTTATCGAACATTGTTGAGTCTTAATATTTTCGTCGTAATATTTACATTTAATTCTTGCCATGCCCAATATTGCTACCCTATGATCTCTCTGTACCCATATTGTCATTTTTAGAGACCAATGTTCCGAAACATTTTTATTTTGGGGGATTCTTAAGATGAAGCCTCTAGACCATATTCAAGATTTTCCAAAAAAAATGTCTCCATCGTTTTTAATAATTTATGTTGTTAGAGCGAAGGATAACTAAAAATGATTCACGCTTCATGTTCGATGAAAAACCTATTTTTTGAAAATTGTAAAAGTTCAAAATATTTTCGGAGTCCTCTTACAACTAATATATTAAAGATAGAGACTTCCTTAATGAAATTGTTTCGTGAAGATAGATTTTGAAATAATATCATGTACAATTTGCGAAAATTAGAGTACTTCTCGAGTAATTTGTGAAATTACGGGCGAGAAGTAGAATCTGTTTTAGTTCCAGTAGTTTTCTTTAATCATCACTTATAGATACGTTTGCTAAAAACTCCACAATATTGATGTATCCACATGGGTAGTTATAAACAACATTGTGAATGTTCGTCTTTTATGAAGTCGTGTCAGGCAATTGTTGGTCATTCAATGTGTATATTTATCGGACGATTGTATTCTTCTTATATGTAATGACGCAGCGTATTGTTATTAACACTGCTTATCATCCACTATCCTGCATATTAATATGTGTAAGAGTTCTATATAAGTGGCTTACAAATGAATACCGTGAATGACTACATCGAATAACATTTTTCCATTACCAATGACGTCAATATTCTCATTCAGAATATTCATTACGGAAAAGTGATTGCTTTCAATTTTTTCAGCAAATAAATCTTAAAGAAGAGCATAAAGTAAATGTTATACAATATAGTGTATTCATAACATTGTTTTGAAAAGAATATCTCGAATGACTCACAATACAGACGAGATACGTTTGGCTTTAACAAATAGAATAAACAATACGACATATTATGGACAATGTAACTGAAAAAACAATGTAATGAGACAGCACAATAACCTAGGAAATGAATCATAAACATTCAGCAGGGCATATTGCTCTTTTCCTGTTTGACGGATCCAAATATTTAGATAATGATTTATCAGCTGACGTCAGTTATGTCAACTTTTATACCGTATATTCAACTCATGAATATACTCATTAGTACACTTCAATTAATCGCATTAGTTCACAAAATATCTTGCGTACAATTGAAAATTGGTTGAAAAGAAAATTATATGGAAAATTCAATGGCTGGGATTAATCAAGAACTCTGCGATGTTTTCGATGAATTGCAATTACAATAATATTTTACATTTTTTTATTAATTTCAGTTACAATGTAAACTCTTGGTAATGTATTTACTTGAAATACCTAAGCTAAGCAGAAACGTCTAAATACACTCATTATACATAGTATACTATACACGCCCAAACGTCTGAGACGAAGCAAACATTGAACTACATATATAAATGCAAGAATTTGAGGAAATTGTAAAAATTTCAAATTTATCACATTGTTAATTAAATATAATTATAAGTATTAATATATAATTAATTACGTATAAAAATACTAAGGAACTGAATGAGTCATTTGGCAGACGTAATAAGATTCTCAATATTATTGCATTATCGGAATTATATACATAGTACAAAGTTAGCGGCCGATTTTTAATAGACCTTTTTTATTGAAGAACATCAAGCCACTGAAATGTAAACAAATATTTTCACAGAGAATGCATTCTCTAACAAGTGGATAATTAATATTAAGTTCGAACAAACTTGGGAAAAATTATCCAAATGGTTTTGAAATGTGCGTTATGGTGTGCTATAGAACAAGTTAGTAATAACTTAATTTGCATTGTAATTTTATGATGACTTCAAATGGGAATAGACTTAGACTAACTTAAACAACTATATGGAATAAATAAAACGTTGAGGTAGAATTGGAATGTGAGTTAAAAAACTTGCAAGAAGCTTGATTGTCAACTGAATTATAGTTGAATAAACCACGTTGATCAAAAAACAAAATTTATAACATTTTTCGAATAACATTTTGAATAATGTATTTTTTGTTTCAGTTTTATCGACTGGATCATTTGAAGTTGAAAAAATCAACACCACATTCCTCTTAATATGGTCAACAAATAATTTACCTGTTCACTCTCAGAAGCACGGATACCTGCAAAATGTTTTGAGTAATTTTCGAATTTTGTCGCAGACTTTTTTGTTGTATAACAAAGCATATCGTCGAAAACTGTTGTACATTAACAAATCGTGTCTTGGCAAAGTGAGAAACATTTTTATTCCCATACCATAAATTTGTGTGTGCTTTTTAGCTACTGAAATGCTTCGTTCTGTATATTATCAACATTACTATTATCTTTAGGAACCGATGAAAAGTACCGAAATATTTTACAGCCACAGAAGAAAGAAAGTGTGGGGAAAGTACTGTTAGTTTTTACAATGAATATTTAATGTGAGAGACAAACAAAATATATGTTATCATCTTTTATCAACACGCTACTTCTTTGGACCTATAAATTAAGAATCTATCATATTCTTGGAATGAACCAACTAGATTCACCTCCTACGATATTGTCAAAGGGATGGAAAATGAACAGCTGGAGCTGTTCCTATTAATCGGGTACAAAGAGAACACCAGCAGCCCCGTGAATACGTACAAGGTTAAACGCGCTGTCACCGGTGCAAGGAAATTGCGTTCAATCCTGGTGCGCGGCCCGGCGCCCATTGGCGTGCGACACGCAGCGACACGTCTCCCAAAGAAGCCGCGCTGGCAGGTGGCGCCCGTGAGAAAGCGGCCGAAAACCTCGGCAGGCCGGCCGGCCGTCTGGCCGCTCGCCGACCAGCGTCCGGCGCATGCAAAATCCATGATCGATCCCCTTCTCATAGTTCTTGCGCCAGCATGCCCGCGGTAATACGTAAAACATCACAGAGCGCTGTTGAACGCAACCTGTCACGACACAAAAGCTGTACGCCGTCGTGGCGCGGGGGCGGCGCGGCGGTGTGTGGTGGGAGTCGGAGCTGGGCGTGGGGTGGGGTCGGGAGGTGGAAGTGGGGTTGAAGTGAGTGTTGGATGTTGGAACAGAAGTCAAGTGGGTCCGGAGAAGGTGAGAGAAAAGGGAGACGGTGGGTGAATTCGGAAGCGAATGGCACTAACAATTTCTAATAAAAAGGCGGGTTGAGATGTTAGCTATGGTAATAAAATGTAAAACTGCGCCGACAAAATGAAAACTGTAACAAACAAAAAGAAATAAATTCGGGAAGTATCTTCCTTTCTTAACACGCAAATTAATCATTCGTACTTGCGTTTCTCCAGAATATTTTTTTCTAATTTGTTTTAATAGAAAAACCTGTTTAATGTCTTCTTCATGAATTAAAATTACTTCATGTCCTTCTTTATTTCGCCATATTTATAGTTTATTGGACAAATCCTCCTGTCAGTCATTTGTGTTTTATTCTTAGAATGTGCTTCTCTATATCTAATTATCTGTTTCCTGCATGCGTAGGCAGGCTTCACTATTGTGACGCATTTTGTAGCGTTCACCCTGTAAATGGCATGAAATATTTCTTAATATTCTCAATTCAATAAAACGTCATTCATTTTATTTCATATTAAAACAAGACGGCGAATGTGCGTGGAAGCATTGTTGCGAAAAAACGACATGAAACGGAAACGGGAAGGAGCGACGGAAACGCACAGCTGGCAATGGAGGAGGGCGGCGGGCGTGCGGCCGGCGGCAGGCGGGCGGCGGCCGGCGCTGTGCGTGGGGCGGCCGCCCACACGCGCTTAGTCTCAATTCCAAGTCCCAGGGCTTCGAATAGAGAGCGGCCGCTTGGGGTATCAATTTTGATTCGCGCATTTAGGAGCTGCACAAAGCGGCTTCGGAGGACTCACGGGCATATTGTGCGCGGTGGGCTGTCGAGCTGCATAGGCGGTATTCCCTCTCCAACTATCGCGTATCGCCAGAGCTGCGCTCCTTGTTTTGTGGCTGTGTGTGACGATCAAGCCTGCAGTAGTGGAATGAAAACGGAATCTAGGGTCTCGTACAACAATGCTTATCCAGAAATACCTCTGATATTATTTGCTTAAGCATACACTGCTCGCTCTAAGCTATCTTCTAGCTCGATCATACTTTCGCTGCGTCGTGAGGAATGTATGAATTGTACTCTCCATTATTTAATTTAGAGCGTGAAATGTTTGAACGACATGAACAATTTCTGATGTATAAATGAAAGACACACATCCGATCACATTCTGAACACACACATAAATGAATTCATATTTTTTTCACAAAACACACGAAAGTTAGTTCCTTAAGAGTCGGGATCCTTAAAACATAATTTTGACCGAAGAATTTTTAAGGTAAACAAGTGTGCTATGCAAAAGTTCTTGTGATAACTAGTGGACAGTTCGTTTCATAATCTATTAAACAACAGATATTTTTCTAGAAGATGAGAAAATTAACAATAGAAAACCGACACGTGACATTGGTATTTATTGCTACAAAAATAATGAAGTAAAAGACATTGATAATGCAAATATATGAGAAATATTATCTTAATATTTACACAAAGCATCAAACCTATACGATTTACAAGTATCTCATAGATTTAAAAGTACAATTATTTAAGGATTTTTTTCTCTAAATTATAAAATATTAATTCGTTTATTAAGGGCTAGCCCTCCGTAGTACAAATGATGTTTAATTATTAAAGACTCTTAATCTGTGGTTTGGTTCACTTACTCTTAACAACTACGCTTTCTTGTTTTTCATCGAATGCCTACATACTTCGTAAACCTATGTAGTGCAATCCAGTGACTAAAACTGCATTTGTATAGGATGTCAGTAAGGAAATTCTCACTCCTCTCATAGAAACACCAGACGTTTACGTATATTGTTCCATTAATCAACTTGTTGCATTTAACGCAATGTTTGAAAAACACTGTCTCTCTTCTTTACTTCAGCCCCGGCAAGATTAGGCTAACACACTCTATTTTCTGCTTTGCAATGGCCATATCTCAACAATTGCCAACAATCGACCGGTATCAGGACAGCCAACTCCTGCACCGCACTCGGACCGCGAACCGCCGCGCAAGATCTGCGCGTTCCCACATTTTGTAATGTATTATCGCATTGTGAATGATATGCCATGAGAATTCACAGCGTCTCCTACGTGCCGACAAGCGGAATAGCGTAGTACCATGGCTTCTAATAGCTCAATTAGAAGTAATTTCTGCCGAACACTATTAACTTGACATTTGACACTTCGCACAACGCTGAGTGTTGAGGTTTATTATAAAGCGTCCATTGTCCTAAGTCATTAATGTAAAAAAAAAGTCCTTGAGCCTCGCCAGCACAATTTCAAACGAATTTTATACCCAAGTACTTTTTTTATTAAAATGTGCCATTATCATTTAAACTACGAAACAGAAAGCCCTCATTGCCAACAATTGTTCTTCGCGGATGCTTCTCGGCCTATGGACCTCTTGCCGCAACCTTTCCTACTCGCAAAATAAATTGTCACCTTTACCACTCGTTTCAGAAAAAACAATTCTTTAATTTTTTTCGAAAAATCTTAAAAACGAATGATCAGGCTGGATTTCAACCCGTGCGCGATTCCCGACACTTCCTCAACATGACTCAGAACACTCGGTAAAGTTCTATAAAGAATTTTGAATGTTGTGGTGATTCTAACACATTAAAAATCCCAATTATATGAAAACTACTTACTTTACGAAAAACGTGTACGTGCAATTATTAAAAAACACACTATTAGACTACTTTAAATATCTTAGATAGTTTTACTTCATTATTGAGTTGTAGGAATAGTTCGCAAAACATTCTAACTTTTGCAATTTTTGGAAATTCCAGACGTTGGAATTGATATATATATATATATATATATATATATATATATATATATATATATATATATATGATCTATGTAGTTGGATCTATATCGTATTTTTAAACAAAATTTTATTTGTTTGTAAATATGTGATACTTTTTAAAATTATCACGATTTCACTAAAAGTTACGACAAACATTTTCGTATTACTCTAATTGTAAAAATTTTATGTGGCATTATTTTTAAAGAACACATTTTGAAGAAGTAGAAAAATCCATCTTCAAAAATATTGTTAGGAAGGTTTATAATTTTTTTAATTTTTTCAATGTTTGATATTTCAGAGGTTTTACTGAAAAATCGTTATTGGCGCATTTTTATAAAAAATTAATTATCAAGTCCAAACCAAAATTAAATATCAGTCTATTCTTGTTCTTTGTATTTGAATGTTTTGGTTAATTTGCTTTTTGACCTTGATGTTCTTTCACCGATCCACCAATTCCAGTTTCCCTTACCATTCGTACTTCATGGCCTTCCAACAATTGTACCCCCCCCCCTTTCCTAAATTTTCTCGATACATCGATGGGCCCTGGCTCGGCTGCCCTTAGTTTCATCTCAGTCAGTAGTCTCTTACGTCAGCTTTTTGACGACGTACTTTGCATGTCTGTGTTGGTTCTGGGGCAGAGTACCTACTCGTATGTCGAGAAAAGGAATGGAAGGAGATTTGAAAATTGATGGCAAGGCCGATAATGACACAACACACTTCGTCAATGCCTTACACGTGACTCGAACTCACAGCACGGATGTAACGCGCATTTCGGCGCGTGTCCCGAAGATGTGCGCCACCGTGGCCGGTCAGGAATGGAAGGATGATGGTTGAAAGGTAATACATGGGAGAACTCTACCCGGCCCCGACACACACACATACACTAAGTGCCTGAGGCGGGTCTAGGACCCGCTACCCGTCGAACCTTAATGATCTGGGCTGCCTAGGTCGAAAACATCATTTTCGAATTCGAGATCATTCAGGTCTCTATGAACACATACCTTGTTAAATATTTGCAGTACATGCTTTGACTACAAACTGACTGACATCAGAAAATAAACAAGATGCATATTTACAGTACCCAAAAGACGACTGAAGTGCAGTGTATATACAATTGGCATTGAAATTTCACAAATTTAAACTATGATGTAAATACTGCAGAAAACACCAATAAAACTAAATTATCGGAATACGAATGGCATGATTTCATCATTATTTATCACTACGGTCAATACAGCTCAAATTCAAATTAAAACGTTTTTTTAAACTTATAATATGCAAAGTCAATATTCATGTTACGTAACTTGATTTACATTATGTAAAGTTATATTAATATTTCAATCTTGAACAGTTGAAGTTAAAACGTAAACTAAACGTTAGTTAACTTACGTTACGTTAAGTTAGTTAAATTTATAACGTAAACTTGAAAAGTTAAATGTAAACTATTTACAGAATATGCTACACATTTAGAATGAAATAACACCACGAACATCAAGTACTACAACCAAATGTTAAATCAATTACAAATGAATTATCAAATTATAAATGAAACACATAGTTACTTTCCTCGCCTAAAATAATGTCCCATTATAATTTAGTTTGCTTTTGTAATAAATGTTGTTAATGCCAAAGAGAGATTACCTTACAAAGTAATGAAATTCTTGAATATACTTGCAATATGTGTACAGTAGATATCAATAATATTAAATATTCCCGTAAGTTCCATATTCTAATCAATAGCAACAACTGACCCACAATATACGAATCTGAAACGCTAAATGAACCTCACTTTTCAATACTAAAATATTGCAGGTATTTGATTATACTTATTTGGGTTAATGCTATTGTATATCATATTCGAGCCACTAATTGCACTAATGCGAGGAACATTTGCTTACGGACAAATTCCGGACAATTTTTTAAAACTGAACGAATCTATAACTTTGCTTAATAATCAATTTTACTCAAGTTCAGAATTTTTATTCAACAAACAATGGAAAATCGTTTGCATAATGTATTATTTTGTTAAAAAACTTACTGGGTTTAATTTTTCACCGCCTGTGATTATGAAACTTCAACTTCTGAATAAGGGAATTCAATATTAATTGAAAAGTGGTAAAAACATGGTATTCCCTCTTTTTCATGTCTACAACGTGTGGATCGACTGTACTACTACATTATATTTTGAATGTTTTCATAGTTCATCTCTGTTGTTGGAAGAATTCTTAAAAGTAGTCGTTTTTCTAACTTGATGCACGAGTGATAATAATGTATAACTGAGAGGATAATGAATGCAGTTATGGAATCAATATTAGCATAATGATTCTTCAAACGGAATTGGTTTTTTTTTCAGATTCAGGTTTCTCGCTGACGTAATATTTACCCTCAAACACATTTCGTATCATGGATTCTCATGTGCACACATATTCTTTCGAATAATAATCCTCCACTCGATTCTCTGGCAGCTGAAATACTACTTTCCTTTCTTCTTCCCCTTGATCGCAGAAGTTTTTTATCAAGGAAAAACATCTTGTAAATCTGTGTAAAGTAGTTCTCGCGGTGATTCACTCTCAGGATTCGTTCGAGGCTAAGCAGGTCCACGATTCATTTTTGTTGATAAGTTTGTGCATCATCTGTAATTGGGTTGCATTTACATTGTGAATAGTGGCACCGTTGAGCTCCTCAGGTAATAATTACCGTCCATTAATAACTACTAAAGAGTTGATATTTACGAATAACTACAAGACAGGACGGTTGCATTAGCAATAACTTCATACGTCCAGTTAGTCAATCTTCATTCCCTAACGCTACAATATTGAAAACATAAATACACACACACACAGCAAACAAAGTCGTGAACCAGTATTTCCAATACACACAAGTCTTATTACCCTCCCGTTCTGCAACCATCCTCATCACCGCATCCCTCCCAACGCATCAGCCGCTCCGCCCCCGCCGTCACCGAGCGGTATACATAATTCCGTAATCAATAACCCTAGTTATTACGTCTAGCGCCCTCCGGCTATGGGTAAAACATTACGGCATTCCTCGTGCGCGGGCCGGCGGGCGGGCGGGCGAGCGCACGCGAGCCGATTGTTGCGTCCTGCGCGTTGCAATCCAATAACTGGCACCGCTGGAGGAGGGTCGTAATTATTTTGGGTCCCCATTCACGCACGCGGTGGGGAACGCCGCCGCCGCCGCCGCCGCCGCCGCCAGCGGTGGTGGAGGAGGAGGAGGATGTGGAATGCGGATTGCGAGGGAGTGGAGCCGCCGGAGGGGAACTGGGCCGTTGGTGGTGGGTGATGACGCGGCCTGCAGCCCACGCAGATGCACGCTCCGTCTTCTGGGAAGCGACGGGGTTGGTTATGGGTGGAAATGGTTGGGTTGTATTAATTATCTGCCATAGGGATGGGACTTTTGATCGAAAAGTAGATGTTTGGTCCTGATGTGTCGAATGGGAAGGTTATGCTGGTGAGAAAATAAAATGTTTATGTTGCCTTCATTAAGTAACTGCCAACTGAGTGCTCACTTAAGAATCCACTCGAGGTCTGTTTCTGAATAAGATTCGCTCACTTAAGGGAGTACTCATTTTAAGTGTCGACTGTGAATTCGTGCTAAGTCAATATCAGATATCTTTTACTATAGAATCCTATTCCTAGGAAACTGTTTATTTCTCAACCGACGTTTTCTAAAAACTGATTGTTGTATTAAATTTCATGTGATCTCTCTATAATATCTTTTACTCATGAGTGATTTAGCGAGTGTTCAATGAACAGTATAATATAAGAATATTATAAAAATCTCTAGTTATTTAATAATTTGTTCTAATCAAAGTTGGGGTTACGAAACATAATTGGTTGTTAGAGCAAATAAAATGGAAGAGGGAAAAAAATTGATGTGCACTGCTCTTCAGTCTATTTGTTTTCGGAATGTATGTGAACAATGGACGTGCTTGTTAAGATAATGATGTACTACGGCTGTAAGATAAGCATTTAAATGGCCACAAGAATATTTGTGTTATTTGAAATATAGTTATTTACGAAATTAGTATGGTAAGGTATTGCTATATGGCATTAGTCTGAATAAACCCTTGTGTTTGAAAAATTACATTAAATACATGCGTAATTTTAATCTAAGTGTTTTTTTCCTTTTACGGAAGTTGGTAACCCTAGGGTATTGAAAGCATAGGCTTTTGTGCCTGGAGTCATTAGAAACTTGACTGTCCGCAAGATGCCGCGTCATATACTATAGTTGCCAACGTTTCGGGCGCCGTATTTCCTTAGGGAGAAAAAAAACACATGTGGGACAAAAACATTTTTACTCTGAGGAAGGCCATAGTTTTACGTCCAAAACACCGGCTGAGGTGGCTCAGGAAATCAATTGACATCACAGCAGTGCCTCTGACAGAAAGGTTCTTGAATTCAAGTCCCGACGGAGGCAGGAAATTCGAATACTATCTAAATATCTGGGACGAGTTCAGGCAGTGTTTGGAGAAGAATTCTAGAAGCCAACTTCTCTGTTCGGTAGTTTTCGTGGTGACTCCGATCAATACCAGGCGAATGCCGAAGCAGTATCCTAACAAATGAACCACAGTGCCTGCGATATTTTCATCTTCTTTGTCCAATTATAACGCCTTACTTACACATACTTACAGTTACAAACACTACACTACCACACATGTCAGGAGACCAATCGGGAGATTAGAGCTTGTCCTGAGTGATGCCTCTCTGGTGGGAAATACCTGGATGGGAAAAACTCGCAAACCGATAAATAGGCCGTCGACGGATCTCACCATCCAGCAAGGGAAGATTGCCACCACTTCTCGTGATAAAAAACATGCACTACACTTACGACGCTAGTATTTATAGCAGTAGACTAGACCGGGAACACGAAATATCAATCAGCGGGCGAAATGTTGACAACTGTGCAACTAGGACTTGGCGTGACCCGGTCAGCCAAGTTTCTACCAAGCTCAAGGAGGAGTTGCACTCGTAGCACAGTCTACACGCGTGCTCCGCCGAACCGCGCACGGGAGCTGCGCGCACAAGCGAGCGTGCACAAGCGTTGAGGGAGAGAACCCGGAGCTCTGTTCGGCACGGCGCGGCGAGCGCGTCAAATGTCTGACAGCGCCGCTTACCCCTTCACTCTTATATTGCGTGCGGTGGACAAAAGAGCGCGCGCGAGTAAT
This sequence comes from Gryllus bimaculatus, assembly GCA_017312745.1. NCBI lineage: Eukaryota > Metazoa > Arthropoda > Insecta > Orthoptera > Gryllidae > Gryllus > Gryllus bimaculatus. The sequence continues at coordinate 1,251,576 of BOPP01000079.1, read as the reverse complement.
TAACCCGGTGAATGGACGCGTTGAAAATGATGTTGCCGCACGGCGCGGCCCGAGGATCAAGCGCGCTTCGCGGCGCCACGCGCTGCCCGCGTCACGGGGCTGGGGAACTCGTGTACACAGAGCACTCGCGGTGATGCGCGGAAGAACTAAAACCTTGCACAATGAGGCGCCGTAATATTATTTATTAGTGGGTTGGCTGCAATGTGAAGCGGTATGGTCTTGTAGGGAGAGTTAATTTATTTTTAGTGTGAGATTATATTACGATCTCGTGATTTTGGGATGTTGGGAAATATTCATTCACGAATCGAACTATTAGAGACTGGAACGGTTTGCCTGTGACAATCTTCGATCACTGTCCTCAAAGCCTGAGCAAATTTAAAAATAAATTAGTTTCCTGAAAGTTTATATGTGTGTTATAAATGTATTTAATAAAATTCAGTGTAAGTAACTATGTCTTCTATGTAATTAAGTATTATTATTAATGTTATTATTATCATTATTATTAATTATGTGAAGTGCATTGACGTTGTGAAACTGAGAGAAACGACTGTGTAAGAAAGACAATACCGCTCGGTGTTTCGCAGTGCGGTGAAGTGAAGTGTTGTGAAGTGAAGTGTGGTTAAGTGGAGTGCTATGAAAGATTGCACGGTGAAATGTTCACATTAATTTGTAAAGTTTGTAGATTTCAAGTTCAAGTTCTCAAACGTAATTCCAGAATTATTAATAAATCTAATCTATTTTTTTGTTGTGTGTGAGATGTTCGATGCAACGACTTGTTCAAAGAATGAAAGTATTCAAGCGTGATCACCGTTAAGGAATAATCATAATGTTACACATGTATACGACATGTTGGCTCCTATTAATTTTGAATTGCATAATTCGAATTGTTGTGTAATACGATACAGATTTGTTTTCTTTTCTTATTTTATAGGTGATTGTTTAACATTATAAATTGGTTGAACTGTTTTGAGTATTTTTTATTAAAATTAGGTTCTGTCACCATAAGAGATATTTTAAATTCATTTCTAATTAAGTATAAAAATAACTGTGATGATTGTTAAGAGCATTTGATACCGTGAAAACAAATAAGATATTCCGAGCAATATGTCATTCTTTTATAAAAATGAATACCAGATTCGTCGTGCAAATGTGCATAATTTACACCTTTTTTGAAAATAGCAAAACTTAATTTTCGATTCATACCGTGATTGGCACTATTCGCCCAGAATTACCACAGTTCATCACGCACGCAGAGGACTACCGCGAAGCCTCAACTTACGCCGTCTCACCATCCACCCACATCCAGAGTGATCGCAAAGTCGCCACGCAAACGACCAACCTCACTGTCGACCTCAGCAATATAATGAATATAATGACCTCAACAATCCTGTAGGCCCATTGTGTGTATCGTCTCAACTCATCTTAAAACATTCATGAAGTTCCACACGTACGAACTGTGCCTGAGAGGACACCATGCGTAACGCTGGCTTTTAGACTGTTTAGACTGCAGCCTCGCCTCAGCCTGCACGGTATCACCGGCCCTCCTTTCCCAGTCCACCAGTTCTCCGTGTACCTTCACTGTCAGCCCCGACATCATGGCAGGCTCATTATGAGTTTTCGGGTGTCGTAGTAAAATCTCCTAAAAACGTCCATGAGTTCCCCCGCGTAAGAACATTCTCTTGAAGATCACCATGCCTTACACTTGCGTGAAGTCTGAATGAGCGGGTCAGAACATTACCAAAGAGGTTGGGTGAAGACTGCAGCCACTCCTCAGTTCGTTCTATCTCACAGTCCTGCCTCGTCCAGGGCGATCGCATTGTCGCCGTGCAACCAATCTCATTGCTAGTCTTGACACTACTATAGGCTCATTCTGTATTACATGGGTGGTCTTTGGAACTCCTCTTATAAAGGTTCATTCATTACCCCGCGTAATATTTCCCGGGAGATCACCATGAGTAATGCTTGCGTTGACTGCAGTATCGCTTCATCCTGCACGCAATCACCTACCCACCTTTACCAGGGTGATCGTCACGTCACCATGCATCCGAATTACTTCAAAACCACATCATTGAAGGATTATTACAAGTATGTTTTATCTGGGTGACCGTCACAACTTTTCTTACAAACATTCATCTGCGTCAGATTACTGCCTAAAAGATTACTAAAACACATGATTGCGTGAATACAGCTGAATAAGCCGTGTCACCATCCAAACTCTTCCAGGATGATCGCCATATCGCCGTGCAACCGACCCGTCACATTGCCAATTTCGAAAATAGTTTAAACTCAATATCTGTCACCTGGGTGGTCGTTTCGTCCTCTCAAAACGTTCCAGTATTTCCGCGTGACAACTTTTCCCGGGAGATCGCCGTGCCTAACGTTTGCTCGAAGACTGCATCCTCACCTTAGCTTCCACCGTCTCCCTTCCCCACGCCATTCGGGTGATTGCTATTGTCGCTGGGCAACGGACTTACCTCACTGACAGCCTCGACAATAATGCAGTCTCTTTATATGTCATCCGTGTGATCGTCACAACTCCTCTTCAAAGCGTTAACGCATTCGCGCGCGTAAGAACACTACCTGGTCCTCACGCTTGCATGAAGACAGTACTCTCACCTCAGACAAGCCAATGAACCAGACTCATCGTCCTACCTAATTCTTAGTGATTGCTATGTCGCCGTGCAACCGATGAACCTCACTGTCAGGCTCGTTATTATTGCAGGCTCATTATTCGACATTGAATCGTTGTTGCGGCTCTTCTTAAAAATGTTTATGAATACTTTCGCATAAGAACTCTGCCTGATAGCGCAACATTCCACACGCTTGCGTGAACACAGAAACCTAAACTCAGCCAGTTCTGTCTCACCGTCCAACCTCTCCCAGGGTTATAGTCATGTCACCGTGCAACCAGCGTACTTCACAGTTAGCCTCGATAGTATTGCAAGGCTCGTACTCGTATTATGTGTTACCTGGGTGATATTCGCAACTCCTCTTAAAAACATTCATGCATTTCCCGCACTGCATGAACGATCACCATGTCTCACTCTTGCTTGAAGGCTTCAGCCTCACCTCAGACAGTACCGACTTACCGCTCTACCTTTTCTACGGTGATCACCGTGTCGCTTCGGAACGAAAGTGACTTACTATGAGCTTCGATATTATTTCAGGCCCATAATGTGTCACTTGATGATCGTCGCATTTCCATCCAAACCGTTCATGCCTTCCTCGGGGTGAAAACTCTGTAGAGATGAATGCTGTGTCTCACACACATGATCTTTGCTTGCATGAGGTCTGTGCCGACTTACTTCATTGTCTAGCTGTGTGGTGGCTTCCATATCACCTCCTCTCATAGTCTAGCTTTGACATTTTTGTATATCCGTACTCTTTCACCTATGTGGTTACTATTATAGCTAACTACTCCAGAATAGGAAACTCAAAGAGCATCTATGAAATTAATTCATGTCTCAGAATATGCTGAGGAATTTTTATTCTAGTCGGGAGCTGGTAGGTGGTCACTAGGTCGTAGTAGATTGCTTGGACTATTGTGCTAATTTTGGAGAAGTAGTTCGATAGGAGTGAATTATGAGGGGGAGGGGGAATTGAATTATTTGTGGTATTGAACGTATGGGATCAATCAGGGTTCATGAGAGGCCAGAATGAGGAAATGGTTTTGGTTGATCTGTAATTTTTTGGTTTTGATTTATTAGCGTTGATCCATATTAGCGTTGCTGGGATATGCATATAGCATTAAGGATCTGATATTGGTTTATAATGGGTGATGGCATTGTTTAGTGCGAGTTTACTATTGGAGTAAAGAAGTGGCTTTATTTGAATTAGTGTTCTTTTTGCTTGCTGGGATTTTACTACAATGCGACTTTTTTTTTAAATTTAGTGTGCTGTCTAGCCCTAGCTATTTGTTAAACTAGTTGTGTGAGGTAGTATATGGTTTTGCAAGACTCTTTCGAGTGGAGTTGGGGTTGATGTTCTTAATGAGAATATTTTGGCGGATCATTTTGTTGGGTTGAGTCTCATTTTCAATTTGATAGGCCAGTCGTCAATTTTATTTAGATGTGCTTGAATTGTTTACCGATTAAATAATTTGAGTAGTAGGACATAATGATAGCAGTGTCATCAACGTATTGAATAATGTGTAAAGTTGTGGAAATGTCGGCTGTGTGTATGTTGAAAAGCGTCTACGCGTAGTAAGTACTCTTACTATCGGACCACGCATCACGCGCGAGTTTTTCTTCCTCTTCCTCGACCTATCCTCACCCCACCTTAAACACATTTACACATACACGCACTACACTAACAAACATGCCGGAAGACCAGTTAGGAGCTGAGAGCTTCTCCCGGCTCCAGAGTTGACCCGCTGATGGGAGATACCTGATTTGGGAAACCCCGCTGGCCGACGGTAGGTCGGCGCCGGATCTCGCCAACCAGCGGGGAGGAAATCATCGCCACCTCCTGAGTAAAAACATGCGCAACTCTTACGGGAATAATGACCTTAGCAGTTGAATTATCAATCGGAATCATCAATCAATCCGGCATTCACATGATTTTGATCAGAGAACCACGAAAAACTAACGATTTTAGTAGCCGGCCGCTAGAATTCTCCTCAAGCGCCTGACCTCGACTGTAAGCTTCTTAGCCATGAAGCTATACTGCGATTTATCCAACTTTGCCACTGGCAGTTTCATTAAATCGAGAAGTAGAACGTCATCATAGTGACGTAACTATGGTGGCGTTGATGCTCCCGATTGGATGAAATCGTCAATAGCGGATACCTGCTAGGGACGGAGTTGAATAAATCGCAATATAGTGTCGAAAATCCGTGTGGGTTCTCGAATCGTGGGCCTCCCGATCAGAGGTACCGCAGAGACATCAGTTGATGCTCTGAGCCACCTCAGTCGGCGCCAGCCCGCGAGGGCGTGCTGGCGCGGGCGCCGCTGCGGGGGTGGAGAGGGGGAGCAGGCAGCGTCGGCAGCGGAGTTTTTTTTTGCCGCGGGGGAAGCGGGGCGAGCGTGAAATTGACGGGTCGCGCCGTGCAACAGGCGAGCGCGTGTTTTTCTGCGCTCTTCCTCCATCTTCCTCCTCCTCCTCTTGCGCCGTCCACGCCCATGCGTCCTCGCTAGCTCTTCCCGTTCCTCGTTCCTCCGTCTTGTCTCCCTGCAAGCTCGCTCGCCAGAACTGCCTTGCAACCGCGTCTGTGCTCCCCTTCCGGAGCAACTGGACAGTGATTCGGTTCTCATTCACTGCGTCTCATCACTTGATGTAGTGGGTGATGTTCTTTGCAATGTGAAATGCTCAGTCGAGTGCACTGTGAGTGTTAATCTAGTTATTATAGTGATCTCCATCAAATGTTGATAAATATGTATTTTATTTATAGTATAATACAATGTGTTTCTTTCGTTGTGTCACCAAGGACTAATACTACTGTAACGTATTAGCCAGCGTGCCTCGTGGCATCTATTTGGGGACGCTTGGCAGAGGATTAGCCTCGCCACAGGAAGAAGGGTTTTTCCGTAAAGGCATGAATGCGGAAACGGGAGACACAAGGTTTTGGCGTCTTCCGGCTTATAGAAGCTTCTCACTGTTATAACAAGCGAGGGGGTGGCGTGACGTAGTAGGTCACGTGTGCCTCGCCTATAAAACAGAGTGTACAGAGCCAGTGGGGGGTTCTGGAGACAGTGGGAGAACCTCGTGCGTGTGCACAAAACTTGGCGCCACGACGGTGCATATGCGAGCCAGGCTCGCGAGGCTCAAGTGACTAGTTGACGAAGCCTGCGGACTTTATGTCCTCGGGTGACTGCGGTCACGGGGGAGCGATGCTGTGTGCGTGCTCCGAGGTGAACAGTGGTTGAGTGCCACTATTCAGGCCGATTCTCAATCGGATAAGATCGCTCCTGCGATCGAGGCAAACCAGGCGTTGGTGCGCCAGAACGGACTTAGTGTCCCAGCGTGACATCCGGTCACGGAAGCTAGGCTTTGTGCGCGCTTCAAAAGTAGGAGTGGCGAATGCCACAAGCAATACCATCTTCAATCGGGTTTGGATCGCTCCCGCGATCAGGGGATAGTAGGTCTATCAGAACTAGGGTGTAAGTAGATTATTAAGTGTATATATTTGTTTTGTTTTCTTGTTAATAAATATATTTGTTATACGAAAGCTCTGTGTCTGTGGTCGCTGTGAGTATCCATGACGTCACACTACTTTTTCTCCAGTCACAGTATTAAACAGTTTAGTCTCATCCTTACTTCGACTGAATACATTTTTAATAAATTTACTAAATAACTTTATATATTATTAACTGATAATTTTAAGTAAGTAGTTGATTGTTAATTTTAGTTGATTTATAAAAAATACTATTTGCTCTTGCTAAGTTTACTTTCTCATCGTTTACATTACGATGGATTTGATCTCGCTACTTGGCTAGGCTGTGAAGAAATTGAACTCTGTGGAATACTTGCAGTTCATGTGCACACTTATTTAAACATTCATCAGATTTCAGGAAAATAAAGTGCTATTTCAATAATTGATTTCTTTCATGACGAAGTTCATCATGACGATTACAAAACACTAATTTAATTTGCCTGTGGCGGAAGCAAATGAATTTATAATTTACAAACATAATAAAATATATGTGAAATAGGTACGTCTGGTGTATTATTTTGATTATAATTTTATTATTTAGTAACTTTGCAGTGTGTAGGTTATATTTATGAATACACATTCCTCGTTTTTGTTTGTAAGAATACTCATTTTATTAGTAAAAGAGATTAACTACGAACTAAACAAAGACCAACTGCAATAATTATCACAGTGTGAAACCATATTAATTTACGCTTATTTTATAAATATTGATATTTAATGAAAAATATGTTGTATGACTTTCGTAAACTTTTCATATAATATTTAGCAAAATTATAATGATCTTTACAATTAATTCAAAATAGAAGATGCCAATATCCATTCCAATGTTAAGAAGTGGAGAGATCAATAGTTTTCAATGAAAAATAAAGGAGGTGGGCAATATTGATATGATATTTGAAACAACACGATATAATCGTTCTGAATTATATTAGATGCAAGTTTTAAAAACACGTGCGTTTTTCTCAAACAATCATGAACTGTCGAAAGTATTGCATAAAATAAAGATATTTTATACAGAATTTTAACAAGGGAAAATATCCGATCACTATTTGGGCCTCTCGTGTCCCTGGGCTCGCCTCATCAATCTTTTGATCCTCTTTTCTCATTTCAAATGCCGTCTTCCCCTTCGCCAACTTCGTCTGATCCTGTGTGGCGTATTGACCTCAACTCGTTATTCATCCAATCTCTTCCTTCAGAGACAGCCCTTTCTTCCCACCTCCTGCGTTGTCCACTGGCCGTCCGGGACATCAATTTACTGTAATACCTATCTTCGTCATCCTTTTTCGTCCAGTTCAAAGACCTCGACCGCTGCGGGGGTGCGGGGGCCCCTCTGAAAGTTCACGCCGACGTCACCGTCGCCTGGCACGCGAACCACAGACTGTGAGGAGTGGTGAGTAGCGTGGTTGACAAAATGGCAGAAGTAATGGCTACATGCTTATCGCATGTAGGTAGAAGCTGTAAGTACAGTAACGATGACACTTATGTTACTAGAAGAATGTACAACAATAAACGTGATAGGGAATATGACAATTGATGCGGAATGAGAGTAAATTAAGTAATTTAATAATTGTTCCAGCAATAACTCATATTGAGAATGAGTTGTAGCATCACTAACAAGCTATCATATTTACGCTGATACATAGTGTAATAATAATTCTGCTATTTTAATGATGGTGCTTCGTATTCAAGTTGTGTACTTTCAACGAAAAACTGTTCTCTTGACAGGATACTAGTACAATTATTGCGGAAAGAAGGTATCACGATCATAAAAGTAGAGAAAAAGAAATATGGATTCATATATTTACGAATCGATTGACTGTTTGAGCCAGTAACTCTTTGAGATCAATTTACTAAATTACTTTTTTAATTAGAGTATATTTACTGAGAAGAGTGGGAATGAGCTACTACGATAAGATAACAGAAGATTCCAGTGGTAAGATAACAGACCAGATGACTAGGAAGATGGAAACTATAAACACCAGAAGAGCTCGGTGAGCGGGCACAGCAGTAGAGATTGCGATGATTGTTGAGAAAGGAGGAAACTTTTGTATCCCTACTAAGCAGAGAATAAGAGGAACTTTAGTAACTTAGTGGTGGGGACAGCGTGAGTAGCAACAGGAGCGACACAGATTGCGAGCTGAATGGTCGGGCAGTAGGCAGGAGCTGACGGGCCGAGGAGATATGTTAGCGATATTACGGCCGGCAGAGGCGGCATCAGGTAGTGTATTGGGAACAAGAATGACAATCCCGAGGCGCTGGGGGAAGTAAGGGCTCCACCAACAGCAGGGCGTCTCCGGCGGCTGCGGCGCCATCCACACGACGGGGCGCGGCAGGGGAATTCTTTCAGCGCCGCCATGTACGGCGCCCTTGTTGGTGTTGTCTCGTTACGTGGCGGCGAGGAGCGGGGAAGGAGAGCTGGAACGGGGGGCGGGGCGCGGAGGAGACGCGGGGGGGGGACGGCGGGCGCCGGTGTTCCAATTAGAGAGCACCGCGCCGGCCCCCCCTCCACCACGGGCTCCGCCCGCCCCGCCCGCCAGGATAGATAGCGGCGGCGGGCGCGGGCGGCCGTCCTGGCGAGGGGGGAGCGGGGGCGACGGGCACCCCGGGCGCCGCCCCGGCTCGGGAGGAGGGGGCGGCGGCGGTGGCGGCTGGCTACTAGCGCCGCCAGTGTGCTAGACAGACTAATTAGCAAGAAGCAGTAATCCTACACACTCACTGATATACAGGGGCTTGATAATTAAGGGGGGCCGCTGCCGCCGCCGCCTGCGCCAGCGCCACCGCCACCACGCCGGCTGCGGCCGCGGAGGCGGCAGAGGCGACGAAGGCGGCCGTGGAAGCGGCTGAAGAGTTGGGAATTTAGGAGGCGGAGGAAACCGCGACCGAGTCTCAGACGACGTTCGAGGGAGGACAAGACAGCCAGGGAGGCATTGCGGTAGAGGAGGCGGTGATGATGGTGGTGTCGCCGGTGGGTTACGTATTGTGAGGTGAGCCCGGGGGAGGTGGCAGCGAAGGCGACGACAGGGGGCAGCAGAACTCGCCCCTGCCTGCCTCGTTCGTCGCCCACCCCTTCATCGTCGAGTCCACCCTTCCTTCCTGCCTTCCCTCCCGACCCTCGTACGCACACACACACACAGTACATCTAACTATATACAAATATAATTTTGCTCGGGTTTCCCGAAATAAACCAATATATCAACGGCAACTGCGAGAATATTAAACCCGAAGGAGTTGCGCGCAGGCTGTACGCATGCGCGGGAGCTTAATCCGTTTCGGAGCCGCTCTCTTTCAAGTTCTTCTAATAACCCCACAGTATTAAGGCGCGCGTGGTGGTGGTGGTGGTGGCGGCGGCGGCGGCGGCGGCTGCTGCGGCGAAGATAGCTAATATACGGGGTTAAAAAGAAGCTGATGATAAGACTGGAGCAATTTCAGAACCGCGAGCGTGGCCGGGGAATCCCCGGGCGACGCAGGACACTGCCACCGGCCGCGAGTGGACGCTGGCGACGGGCCTTTGCTTCCTGTTGCAGGGGGGATGGGCGTCGCCAGGAGGGGCAATTGCACCCCCAGAGCTTATTAAAAATGTAAGTTGAAACGAAGATACATACAACGAAAACTAGGGAGAACACGGCATACTGAGCTATACTTTTCCTCCTCTAAGTGTTATTACTCAACAACTCTTTTTTTTTAATGATGACAATATTAGAGATATGAAATTGAAGGATAATTTCCATTGAGAAATATATCTCTGGGCTTTAATATTGAAGGAGTATGACAGGTTCGAAAAATACTTAAACTTTTTCAATTTTCAATATTTTAGGTTTTAATGAAAATCGAAACTACACCAGACTTATAAACGCAGTCTCCTCTTTTTAATAAAATATCAGTAAAACATTTGTAGCCCAATTTCAGAAAATGTAAAACAAATATTACAGGGACTTCAAGGAAACTAGTTTTGAGAATTAAAATTTCGGAAGGGCACGATTATATCTTTCTCCTGCCCTCTTTCCCATGTTTGATCTTAAAAGTTTCTAATCTGACCGAGTTATGCCGGACACATACTTCCAATCACCATTCATCCGTATACACATACATACAAATACACAGTAATCTCAAATTTGACGTACAAAATTGCGTGTTTACGTTAAAATTCCCTTTTTGGGGGAAGTTACAGCTCTAGAGAAACAGAAACGTGGATTTTAGATCAAAAATTCGAGATGGTGTAGTTTAGTTGTTTCCAAAACGTTGTCCCATGAACTGCCATACGTGTAATGTTAGGAGTGGGGTTTTCAACTTTTTATGAATTTTATATTATACGAAAATCATAGGGTTTATTTGTAAAAAAGGAAACAACTTTTTCTCGCAGATACTTTCGGCTCGTCCTCCTTCAAGTGCTTTTCTTTTCACCCATGAAAAAGGACGTTGCACAATCAATTAAATATATTCTTATATCTTCTTGTATTATTACAAATGCACCTGCTAAGGTCAAAATTTCGTAGATTTGATGTCCGCTTATAATCCTCTTTAAGACTTGAATAGTCACAAAAAGTTGGTCTAATTAATAAATTATTCTTGACTCTCCATTGTAAACAGCCTTTTTCTACGCTCTGATTGTAAAGTCGAAGTGAGATAATGAATGCGTAATTAAGAGGTTACTGGATAACATGAAATTTATTACGAGGATATTCTCTGTCATCGTCCCTTTGTTTACATTTTCTCATCCTTCATTTAAAACAGTTAGGTTTGCTACAAAATTTGGATTATCACGCTTCAGATTAGCAGTAAGATCTGACTCTGGAACTTGATATTCCAAGGCCAAGAACAAAACATGCGTATGGAAATGAAGACTAGAACATGATTTAATCATAGGCATATCGGTACATTATTCTAAGAGTGCTAACATGAAGCCGTGCATGCCCTATAATACACGAGAAGCAGCAATATGTAAATTTTCTCATAAGCTTCATTCAACTATTGTACGCCTATAAATATCACCGTGCAAATATTTAATAACGTAAAGCCTTTTTCTGTTCTGAAATGGGCCATTCTCAGTATCCGGATGCCATGAAGAGGATTCGAATTTTGATAACATGTTGTCTATTAACATCTAAGACTGCAATCTCTTACTCTATTAATGCGATGAATTAACAGATTTTTAAAAGTGAAAGCTTTATTTTGTGCATCATTAGAAGCTTAATTCTATTTACAAAATGCCTCATTATTTTAATTAGGAAATAGCGTTACACAGTAAAATTTATTTAATGAGTTGAGTATTGGTGAAAATTGAACAAAAAAGTATAACAAAGTATTGTAGTTAAATATCCAAGTTGCGGTGTTTTATATTAACTTCATTTTAATAGTAAGATATTGCGTTTTAAAATTATAATTTTCTGTCCAATTCATGTTATTCCTTTCTTAGATCAATCAAATTATATTCTAATAAAAAAGTCGACTTTTGCAAATAACATTCAATATATTTTTAATATTTTCCTATCATTTTAGAGCTTTTCTGAAACTTAGTAATTTTTAGAATAATTGTTAATGTAAAAATCCAGCTCCTCATTGGAAAAACTGGCAACATTCGGAGAGTTTACAGAATACACTAAAGTACTTGGTATTATATTTCGGCTAATCATGGGAAATTAGTGTTTTTGCTTTGTGTTATGACATGACTTTATGTTATTTTCTAAACGGAATGACCGTTGAAGTGACTATGGTGTGTCGCTCCCATTTTGAATCGATCACGACATACGGAAGGTGTTGGATGTCATGGGCGTGTGATGCTGTAACGTTCTTCGTATCTTTACGATATCTAGTCGCTTTCTTTCATAATAATCCCTTTTTCGTCAGATTTGGATTTATTGGTAGTAATGTGAGAAGTGATTTCGCAACTTCACTCTACAAGAAATAAAGATTAATATATTGTCGTTAAGAATAATTAGTAAATATTCAGAAAATTATGAATGAAAAACAATAAGGAAATTGTTATGTTAATTTATTTGTAGAGAAGGGAATGTTAGTAACATTTTCGGAAGAGAGGACAAAATTTGCCATTGTTCCAGTCTTTTATGATTTATAAAATCAATTATGATTTGTAATGACAAATTGATACTCATGCGATGCAGCTTTTTATTGCGAAATATCCAGTTCGATTTTCAAACATTAACTTCAACTCTCCGCAGTGCATTTCCATCAATCGATACAAACCTTACCTAATATATTTCCATTTCACAAAAATACGAATATATAAAATAATATATCGTATATAATACTTTTTCTTCATTTGTATATCAGAATTAAAGTTTCTGAGGGAAAACGAAAATTCGGACAATACCGTCTTAACTTAACTTCAAACTGAATGCTGGTTGATTGATTGAATAATTTCATGTTTCCGGTCGCATCAACTGCTATGGTCATTAGTCCTGCAAATATAATGTTTTATTTCGGGAGGTAGCTGTGTTCTTCTCCGGAGGAAGAGGAAGGGAAGATCGCGCACAGACCGTGGCCCATTAGGATACTACGCTGGAATTTGCTGGTATTGATCGAAGAAACCATGGAAAACTACCAATGAGAAAAGTCAGCCCCTACAATTCTCGTTCATCCAGCCGCTGAATTCGACCTAGCTATTTTCATAGTGTCGCAATTCTGCCAACTTCGGAACTCTAACCTTAGAAGCTCTCGGCTAGAGACACTGCAGTGACAACATTGATGCCCGGAACCACCTAAACCTAAGTGCTGGAAAAATGCAAATAAAATACATGAAACTACCAGCGTGAACATATCAAATTGCGAACAACACATAGTCAAGAAAACGTCTGAAAACCTGCTACTCGCACAAGAACCTTGTCGCATCTGTTATACCACCTCTTCACCGTTCCCAGCACCTTCAACAGCACAATAAGTGGAGTACGAGCTCCCGAGATTCCGCTCGGCCCCGCAAACGCTGCCTAATCGAGCCGTACACGCCTTTCGCATTTTCTGAACGCGGACGTCGCTCGTAACTCTCCGCAGTATCGCGTTACTAGTACGTCCGAGAAATATATATATTCTTTTCCGGGGCACACCGCCGGGCGGAGAGCTGTTTCCAGCGCGCACGACACTCCTTAGATTGCGAGATCTGGAGCGCTGCAGCGCGCCGTCCCGTGCTAAGCGCCGCGCCGCGCCGGTGTAATGTAATGCCGGCACGGCGAGCGGCGCGGCGCGGGGCGGTGCGGTGCGGCGGCCGGACGGAGTAGGTGCAGGGCTCAGATTGCTCTATCAAGGAACGCGACCCGCAGCTCGTTGCACGAAGGGGACGTTGCGTATGGACTCCATCGTGCGTGCCGCAGATCATGACCCGAACGGCCGATCAGAAAGGGTTGCGGGCAGTGGTTAACAGTCTTAGAGCTTCGTGCATAGAGGTAGATCGTTGAGGGCGAGTAAGGGTAATTACAAAGCACATAAGTAATATTTTATATACACGCTCTAGTATTTTCTTGCTCTATTTTACAAAAGTGATATTTGCTTTTTACTTGCTTGGATATTTGTTTTCGTATAGAAAAGTGCTTGTGCGTGCATATCGCATTGGTTTCGGACAGGTAATAACTACATCGATTAAATATATTTTTTAAAGAGTTTATTACTGTAATTTGGAAATTCGAGTTCTCACAAAATCATATAATAGTAACAATAATAATAGTAATAATAGTAGCGTAGTATTACATGAAAATAAAAACCATTCAATGACAGATGACGCCGTACTTCAAGGTTTAGAGATAAGAAACGTTTTAACGTTTTTGAAAATTACAACATGTTCACATTTTGTAAAACTAATGTGACAATTTATCTCATTCACTTCAACAATAAAATCAAAAATCAATACGAAACGGAGTTTCAAGTAAAACGTATTTCTAAATATGCAAGATACCTACATTCAATATTTCTTTAGAGTTTTTATGACATTGTGAAGTAATCAAAATCATTTTTATTTTACATATGTTTACATATTTGGGTGTAATCACATATTTTTCACATATATTGCTTTTTAATGCGTATTTCTTACATTTTTTGTTGAATTTAATATATTTATGTGTAGACAACATGAACACTATTGGCTTATAAGTAGGAGGCGGATTTTGATGACCTAAAACATTGCCAAAAATTATAAATAAAATGCTTTAAAAATGTCATAAAAACAAAGAAAAATGACGTAAATTTTTTTTATCAAAACCAATTCAGATAAAGAGCGTATGTTACTGATGTAATCGAGGCTTCTTCTTTTTGTTCAAGCGAACTCAGACTGCAAAAGATTGATTTAGAGTGTTATCTAAAAGAAAATCGCTGCCTTTATTTATCGCGAAATCGGCCGAACTGACAATGGCACCGAGAGACGTCACAGGAACCTTAGAATACATAGTACCCACAACGGCTCACATTACAATATATGAGCGAAAAAATCGAATAGGCTACTCAGGAATTCTGTAGTGAACATGTGTTGCACCTTGTAAATATTGTTCGATATAAGTGCAATTAAAATGGTATTAAAATCGATGAAATCAGCAAAAAATGCACTAAAAATTATGTAAGAAAGTTAAAAATGACTTATTACTAAAAATCTATAAAAAGTTCAAAACAATGACATAAAAATGGATCATTTCGTATTGTCATAACTTAAAATGAATTTCTCTACTAAACTGCATTGTTCTCATGTGAAAAGAAAAAAGACTTTCTCCCCCCTCCGATCCGGCACTGACTATGGAAATAAAACTGTTCACATGCTTCTATTAAACTACACTGTATATTCTTCGTACTTATTTTATACTTGTAAAACTCATATTCTTTAGTGAAGATTAATGTTCAATTAATTTTACAGAGATACAACGTTTTCAACCGGTCCGAATCCGTTTTAAGGCCTGATCCCTGACATTTTGCGTTCGAAAATTTGAAAATACTCCTGCAAACCAAAACGTGAGTCCACGATTTCAAATCAGGCTTAGGGAGATGTTTATTTACTTCTTCGCGTACTACTTACGTAGTGCAAAAAAAATACTGTGATGCTCTGGCAAAATAGAATTAGAAAGATTATTTTTTACAGAAAAACTCGTTTTTTTATTTTTTAATTTTTGCACTTTTAGACACTTACCTTACATTTGTATTGGTGGCTTAATATGAGCTGAATTATTTCCCCTAACATGTTGTGTAATTAGAATCTACATTATGTGGGTACCTTTTACCGAAAGATTTGTTGACGACAAATGTCTGCTTGTCCTAGCGTCCGACAATGCGTCCGTCCATCCATCCACCTGTCTGTGAAAAACCAGCGCCTAAAGTGAAGACGATTACAATTTTCTCCAAAATTGATATTGCCCTTTGAACTGGTTGACGTCGAGGCCCTGAGAATTTGAAAGAGATATTTTGATTTTGAGGAATTTTATACCTTTAGAACACTATAAAACATTTTCAATTTAAAAAAAATTACTTCAATTTTTTTATTAAATTTGCTTCAGGGGTAAATATTGTGCTGTTCTCATTTTGCGCAATCTTAATTTTCGAAAATTGCAAAAGTTTATATAGCTTATTGCTTTGTATAACTTTTATCAGGTGTCTTCAATATTCTTTGAATTCAGAAGATTCCATAATCTATTTCGACTGCTTTTAAGGAAATCTTTCGCATAATGTGCTAACATGAAACAGCGCGCTCGATCATTAAGTTGTCTTGCCTTTTGAATATACAGACCTGAGCAAGCTCTAACCGTCCTAAACCCACATTAGACTTCCGTCAGTTTCATCTCGCCTAGTGCATTTAGGCGACTTGTAATTATTTTGCGTATAATTTAAGATTATCTGTGCTCAATAAGCTGGACATTGTAATTATTTTGTTTTAGCGGTCCTCTGTTTTGTAAATCTCTTGCTACATATAAAAAACTTCCACTTTGAATATTTTTTAAACGATTAAGAAGGAATCCAGGCTACACATACTATGTGACGGAGTACATCACAGATGCCCAACTCCACAAATAATATCAATTAGACTCCACAGAACACCAAGCAACATGCCTTCACCAACGGAGATCACCCCTTATCTCAGGTCCTTCACGAAACCCCTTTTATCTCTGCAAAAACCCTGGTCCTCATGGAGCTAGCATAAAAAACGGTATCCATTTCACATTTTCCTCATCAAATTAGCTGTCTTAAATTGTTTATAGAGATTTATTAATATAATTCCCTAACCTGAAGAGATTTAAGATAGTTTAAATAATAGTACATTAGAGTTCATCTCTTCTACATACGTATATTCTGTTTAATACTGATATACGTAAACTAATCAAAGATATAAAATAAAATTTAAAAAATGCTTGTCTTATCGCCAATTATAACACACAGGGGAAGAGAAAACATTAGTGATTTCTACTGAAAATGAATTCACGCGTAGAAGTGTAAGAATTTGATTCTACTGGAATCCGAATAATTATCTGAAGGCTCTAACCGACTCAGTGACGCAATCTAACACTACATGCTTGACAATTTCATTTGATCGGCATTCTCACACACAATACAAGCGGCACGAAGCGTGATGATGAACGAAATGGAATGACGTTTTACTTAGTCATTATTATACTCCGTCATCGCTTTGCGCCCGCGCGTGCTTGGCTTGCGTATTCCTCCGCGCGCCTCACCGCGATTCGCGTAAAGGCGAAGCGACATCTGCCGCACAGCTTGCGCCGCCCGCGGAGGGCAGCAGTCAGCAGCCACCAGTCACCAGGGGGCGAGGACGCCGCGGAAGTGTCAGTCAGCGGAAGGCGTGGCCTCCACGACCTCACCCGCCCTCGCCCGCCCTCGCACCCGCAGCGCTGCAGCCTCCAGCGCACCCCCCCCCACCACCACTGTGCCCCGCTAAGTGGGGTCAACCTTTCAGCGCTTTGTTTTTTCCCCTGCGGCATTGAAATTAGGGGATGAATTTGGCTGGGACACTTTCGGAACCCTCGCTGTGGCGCGAGTGGGGATTACAGAACTCCCCTCCCGTGTTCTGAATTTCCGGGGACTCAAAGAAAAATAATAAATAAACAATTATGTAATAGTCTTTGCCTATACAGTACAAAAAATAAACGGCTTTTATCGGTACGTGGTAGAATGTACTACATTGAATTGCCAATAACATTTTCCAGCCCCGCCTCCTCTTCCTCCTCCTCCCCATCACTGAAAGTTACTGTTTCAATGGAATGAGCATTCGACTCCGTGTTGCGTGGCAGAGGCGTTTTGAAATAACACAGATTGCAGGTTGGTTTCCTGTAATTGGAAATTATCAACGCCGCTCACGTGACCCGAGGCTCAATGAAGCAGAGAGGTTTGAAATTCTGTGGGAGCGGGCGAGAAGGCGCGATGCACACGGGATGCAGGAGGGTGGGGAAGGGCGACGAGATGTGGGGTGGGGCAAGGAAGGAAGGGGGAGATGAATGTGTCCGGGAGGGCGGAAGGAAAAAGTTGGAGCGGGAACGGTGCGACACGTGAGGAAATAAAGGAAGGTATGAGCAAGGAGGGGCGGGGAGACAGGGAAGGCGGTGTGGTATGGCAGGGAGCATGAGAAGGAAGCGAAGAAAAGAAATGAGGAGAGGAGGGAAGTGTGGAATTGGTTGGGGAGGGGTGGGGCAGGGCGGAAAAGAGGACGGAAAGGTGGAAAGGGCTTGAAGAGAAGGAACAGTGAGGAGGAGGGCGGTAAGGAAAAGGAATAGCGAAAAGGATGGAGAAAGAGACGCAGCGCCAAGGGAAGAAAGGCAAAAGCGGGGAGTGTCGGGGTGAGGCACGGCACGAGGTGAGACGCAAGGTGAGAGGGCCGCCCGAACGCCAGAAGTTCGGATTGGGGCGGGGGGGGGGGGGGGGCAAGAGACAGGAAAACGCTCGATGTGGCGGGCGAATAATGAAGCGGCGGAGGGGATGGTGGAAGGGAGCGAGGAAAGGGAAAGGGCGGGGCGGGGCGGGGCCGGAAACAGATTCCGCTTTGATTGTCTTGGAGGGCGTGCTGCCACATCCCGGAGGTGGTATCCAGGAGGCCGAGATACAGGTACAGCGTCGGCATGTTTGGCGCAACCTCGTCTCCGCTTTATTTTTCGGGATAATTAGCTCTCTGTTGACTGTTGGCGCGAGATATTATGTTTGGAACCGGAATTGTAAACAAACGGGGAAAACTTTGCATGTTATCCAATAATATTGCGAATAATTAGTT
>BOPP01000079.1:1195756-1223164 GCA_017312745.1 Gryllus bimaculatus | reverse complement strand
TATATATATTATAATTTATATATATATATTATAATTTATATATATATATATATATATAAAGTGCAAACAAGTTCACTCACGATCATCTTTAGGTTGATATAATTTTGATGATCTCTTGGTTCTATATACCTAGAGTACGAAAATAGTATGTCCATATAAGAGGGATCATGCTTTATTTTCAGATAGCAAACACTGTCACTCGATAGGTAAATACACCTGCAT
The DNA here is from genome assembly GCA_017312745.1 of Gryllus bimaculatus. Classification (NCBI taxonomy): domain Eukaryota; kingdom Metazoa; phylum Arthropoda; class Insecta; order Orthoptera; family Gryllidae; genus Gryllus; species Gryllus bimaculatus. The sequence continues at coordinate 1,222,942 of BOPP01000079.1, read as the reverse complement.
AAGCCCTCAAGCTTGGTTTTCTAAAAACTAGGAATTCTTGACACAATATGTGTGAACCAAGCCATTGATGTATCGAGTATCTCTTTAAAACCTGCGGGTGACAGCTTTTTTCAACTCCTCTTAAACGTTCCTTACAGCTATGTTTATAACTTTTTTAATTTGACATGAACTAATTTAAATTCTGACATAAATATGACATGAATTATCTTTTTACTCTGACATGATTTAATTTAATGTGAACATTTTTTTTTATTTTACTTAAACCAACCAAATATCAACATAAAATAGTACATATAATCCTAAAGGCACTTAAAAGTACGTACCCGAAAAAGACACATCAGTAGCTACGAAGGAGCTTCCAACGCCTTCCCACGCTTCATTCTTTTGTGGGGGGATGTCTGGCGCATGTGCTACCGCCACCCGATCCGACGTGAAGGCGGAGACAATCGCAAACGGTCTGAGCTGCGGTCGCACAGTGCCTGTGTTGCATGGACGCGCTGCTGCTGATCTATGACACCGATCGCACGGAAGTCTCAATAAACGAAAAAATCTGAATAAACTTCCTCGGGCGTTGATACACGACTTGCACACCCAAAGAAAACGCCACTCTCTATTACAACAGGTGATGCTTTATTAATATGAGTAATGTCCGCGTGGAAGGCAATGGCAAATAGCCACTGATAGCAAAGGGAAAAGCGTAACAGCGTATGCGACCTTATTCGCCTATGCGCGGCAATCGAATTCGACTCTCATTATTACAGACATCATATGAGACACAGGGGAATTAAGTCAATTTACACATATTTCGCTTCCCGATGAGGCGACCATTCGACTCTATATTAGACGTTGCGGGTTTATCTGCTCTGGGATGAACTGAATGCGAGGCCCTCCGCGACCACATACACATGAGAGACAAGGCACAAACAATCATGCCCAAGACGGTCCCGAACCCGCGACCCTTCGGACCGAGGCGTTGAGTGGGTACACGCTCTTACCCACCTTGACCATCCAGGTCGGCCATATTTCGTATTTAAAATCTCGAAATGAAGCTCTTTTCAGGGCTTAAAATGGATGTCCCAATATCGTAAAAAGCCGCTTATAAACACTAAGTGTAAACGTTTCCTTGAAATTAAACATCCCGTAAAAACTTTATGGCCATCGCGGCTTGAGTTCCTAGTGCTCCGAATGCCTCATACGATTGAGACCTACGTGCGCATGACTTCGTGTCCGCGCCCACTGCTCCGACCGGGCGCGGTCCTTCTGGCGGTGGCCGCGCGGGGTGGGACAAGGCGAGGTGGGGCGGGGCGGGGCGGGGTTTTTGTGCAACGCTGCGGCATCTCTTCGGCGGCGGCGGCGGGGGCCGCGAACGCTCTATTCATCTCCGTGTTCAAAGCACATAAGCCTCTTATTAATATCAAAGAGAGCCCCGGCCGCCTAAACAACACACGCATGCCGAGAAAAAGCGTGGTCACAAGAAGATCCCATTATGCGGAAAGGGCTCCGAAGGCGGCCGCGGGGCGGTGACTCAGCGCTGGGCCGCGTCCCGACGGGCGCACGCGGCGCAACGACACGCCCGTGCCGGCGACGAATGCCCCGACGTCGAAAGAACGCTCCGAGGAGGTGTTTGTCTCCGGCTTTTACTTTGTGTCAGAGCGCACGCACTGTTTTTTTTCCCGCTCAGGTTTTCCGTTCCGGTGCCCTCTGAAGGACGTGCTTCTGATTTTCTCCGGATGAGAGTTGTGGATTCCCTGAAGGGGATTTGGTATATTTATTCTTTAGTTTGGGAGGTGTAATGGTTCTCGTACGGGTTTGGAGACACCTTGTGAAGTGAGACTCAGATGTGTGGAACGCTAATGTTGGAGTCTAGGATCCACAAAAACTCCAGATTCATTGAATACATAATTTAAAAATCTATAGACCACATGTAAACAAATTTAATTAGACCTTCTTAAAATTAGTGAAATGTTTAATTTTTCAAAATTGTTGATAAACATTATAAACAGTTGGAAGTTGAATGTCATCTTCATAATCTCGTTCGAGATAATATTGAACAACATTATAATTCAAGTTTCCAAGATACAATCAATTGGCATGTACAAAAATATTTGTCAGCCAAAAAAAAAGTTCTGTCAATTTGAGATCTCTACAGAACATAGTGTGTAAAAAACGTGATACAGAGTTCAATAATTTTCAAACACATTTTAAATATAAAAGAATTAGTTTTTGAATTTCGAGGGATCTTTTTTCTTACATTCAACATTGTAATCTAGCGATCATATAATTGCCACATTGACTTGCCTGATGTACTATTATTCTTGATGAAGGATTACGTTATCTGTAGATACTAAGATTACATTACTTATTAAGAATCACATTCTCAAATCAACTAGATCCACAAAATGGGATTTTATTTACTTCTCAACACAACCAGTAGAATACGAAATTGTCATTTGATTTCTCTTTACAATGGACGTCAATTTGAATTCTAAAAGAAATTAGAGAAAATATTCCTTGTTTATAGGATTTATTAAAACTATGCATTCATGGAAAATTCAGATATGTCCATTTCCGTACCCTCACGTTAGCTTTTACGTTATCAAATGATTTAGGTGTTCTAAAGATAGTGCTTACATTTTTATTTGCCTGATCGACAATCTTCATAAATTCAGTGATCACCGATACATGAAACAGTACCACAAGAAGAATTTAATCGGATCGGTGGCCACAAATCTATGAATTATTAAAATTGTTTCACTTTTTACATTGAATCATTCACAAAACAAGAAATAAGTACAGTGTTCCATTACACTATTTATAAAGTCTGTAATGTTGAAAGTCAAAAAGTTCCTTTATTAACATTTCATTTTCACACATACATCATTACACATTAACACACATTTGTAGGCATATAAAATAAAGACTTTCCTTTCGGAACCGTGTTCTTCACCATTCGTATCATCATTCGTATCGGTGCTTTTCTTCATCTCCGCCACCTCTGGCATGCCCTTCGCTCACTACAAACTAGTGGTGTTACAACAGCACTCACTTTCACGTATTATTTCTAACTTTTGCAATTTTTGAAAGTTCAGAGTTAAACAAAATTGAGACCTACGCCATTCTTTAAGCATCCCTTTGCACTATCTGTGACAAAGTGACCTTTTTTTAAACCAAGAAGAATATTATTTTTTAATACCAAGAAGAAATTACGAGAAATCTACTCGTTTTAAAAAAAATTGTGCATGACCTTTTATAAATGCGAACTTAATAGAACAGATTTTGTTTATGGAAAAAACATTTTATCTTCAATTTTGTAAATTTTAAATGTTAACTTTTTTGCAATTTTCGAAAATACAGAATTGGACAAAAATTGAACCAGCACCATTTTCCCCCGTCCTTTAATGCATATGAGGAACAACTTTAAAGAAAAAAATTGCAGCCATTTTTGAGAAAAAAAATTGTCTGTATTGCACGCAAAATTACGCGTTACTGTCTTCGAAGAATTGTACATGACCTTATTTCAAGATCTATCTTAAAAGAATAGATTTCATTTAGGGAAAATCTATTTTCAATATTGTCAAGTAGGAGGATGCCGACAAAATTTTATACTTTTACAATTTTCGAAAAATCAGGAATATCAACGACAATAAAGCCTTCGCAATTTTTAAGTGTTTTGTACGCTATCCATGGACCAAATTTAATCAAAACGTTTGGGGTCATTTTTGAGAAAATTTAAAATAAATGCTTTTTGTAAAGTACCTCCAAAAATCAAACATTCCTTTCAGACACACCGCGCCTCATTCAGAACGATAGGAGATTATCAGTTTGGAAAAAATCATCTGAGTTTAGGAGCTTGTGTTGACTTCATCCAGACAAACGGACGAACAATCCCACGTTCTGCAATCTATTTTTCCATATCAAAGACTCCCCAAACTAGGATTTGATTACAACGTGTTAGAGGAAGTAATTTACATCATGTAAGAACAAGATTTATCAAATTTTGCATTACCAGTTCCCAACAATGCGAGTTTTTATGTAGAAAATTTTCCATTTTCCGCCGCACGATTACAACACTTTCTCTTCTTACGGAGTAATGCTAAAACGTAAAAAGACATCCGCTAGTTCCACGCCACCCACGTTACTCGCCCACGTCGGTCACTTCGTTTCACTGTCCTGCATTGTTTGTCTATAGTCGCTCTTATTACCTCTGGTGCTCCTGTCCCCGTTTGGGTCATCTTCTGCTCTCGTCACTCCCATTAACCTTGTCGGCCTCGTCCATCCTCCTCGTCCTCCGCTCTCGTCGCGTCACGAACGACACTCGTTAAGTTCCAGTCGCCCGGTTTGCCTTTGCTTCCTCCACCTCGAGGAGTTCAAATCATCCTCATCAAGCACATCGCTCACACCTCTTACGTCTGACCCTTTTTACCTACATCATCACTGTCGCCTCCATCACCATCTCTTTATTCACTCCTTGCTCTCTCTCATCACTTGCATTGTAGCACGCGCCTACATTCACCTCACGCTCTCCGTCGCTTAACCGTACCCTCCCCACCCGCTTCCCACTTATGCCTCGCCTGACCCCTTACATTTCCCGACGAGCGCTCGCCTCCGTCACCGCCTTCGGATGCCTCCCGAAGAAAATCGACACCCTCGCGGGCCCATTCATGCGCCAGCCCTTGCACCTTTTCACAACCGGTCAAGGTGGCTCGTTTCCCAGGGGCCGGCCGCGCCGGGGGCGGGCGGGCGGGCGGGCGGGGCGGAATGCGCGAAATGCAATAAGGGGAAAATCGGGTGGCGAGTTAGCAAGAATTTCAATAAGCAGCAGCATCCCGCCGACTTGCTCACGTGGGCCCGTGAGCGCGCTCGAGTCACGTGCAGAGACCGGCAGCGCGCGGCGCGGCGCGGCGCAGTGGGGACAACAGTGTACACAACGACGCCTTGTGCCTAGGGACATTCGAGTCCTATAAAAGAATCGATTTCGGAGTCGATATGGGAATCGAAAATGTGAACTTCTATGTTTTTCGTATTAAATCTCTTTAATACACCGCTGGTGGATAATTCGCTATCTACAGTGTATGCATTAATACAGTTTCCGGGGTTTGTGCCCATGGTTTCTTAAAAATGGAGAAAATTTCTAATCTCACCTTAGCTTATTGTGTAGAGAGAGGATTGTTTTAGTCGCGAATTGGCCATCTGAGACCACGCGGACATACACATGCACTTACCAAGGCTTAGTAACATTTATCCCCTGGCAAGTGTATGTGACTTCTTTGGAGGGGATAGGATCTGCACTTTTATGCTGAATACAATGTACAGTGGGTTATTATTATTATTATTATTATTATTATTATTATTATTATTATTATTATTTATAATAATAATAATAATAATAATAATATTGTTATTCTTGTGATTTAATTTTTTTCTGTGCCTACACTTTGTCGTGGTTCTCAAAATTACACAAGATAACAATGCTTGGAACACAGTGGAACGGAAATATGGTAGTTTCTCTCTGCTGTTCATTTATGAATGATTCGCAAGTACTTCATTCTTAGTTTTAATTTATTTCCAGGCTTTGCCATTCCTTGGTCACTTTATTTGCTGACATCACAACTTTCTCTGCCCGTAGTCCATACATGACTTTCAATTCAACAGTCACTGGTTGGTATTTTCTCGTTTCTTAAGCGTCATTTATTACAACTCTGGAATCTGTGAGGTACCATATCATAAATGATGTATATTGTATTAGATATTTTTTCAAACAACGATTTTTTTAAATTTTTACTTCCACTGCTCGACCAGTGATAATCGAACTACTACCCTACCCTACAGAATTCGAGTTCGATCATCACTGATTACATGTTCTCCTTTGCACTTGTATGTTGCTCACTCTACGAGATCATAGCTATCGTCATATATACTCTCATATATATACTCTCTGTCATAGCTCGTCTCTCATATATACTCTCTATCATAGCTCTTAGCAAGACCATGGTTAATTACCTTAGTGATGCTGTTGTGTCTTTTGATATATTTTTGCACCAATGTGACATATCCACGGAATATATGATCAATTGACAGGTTGGTACATTTAAATAAGTGACACGCTATCAATATGCTGAACCATAATAAAATGTTTTGAATGCTCTAGTGTTATTAACTTGGTCTTGGATGAAGAAAAAAAATATTTAGTCTCATTGAAGTCTCCCAGTTCGAAGCCTCTCCACTGAGCTTCACTTATCAATAATCTTTGAAGTTCTATCAAGATTCTCTAAATCTACAGTGTTGTTACTTTCTTTGCCAGGCATTCGTGAGGTCGTAAGCCTTCGAGTGCGAATATTATTTAAATTCTGCCCACCACTACTCATTACATCTCGTACAACATTTGGTGCGAAAACTAAATATTTTTAAACAAATTTGTACACAAATTTGACAATTATAACTGATTTTCATGCAGGTAAATCATGTTCCAACAATAAGACGCAATTCACAAAAATAGGCTTCCGAGTCATTGTTGTCGAGTCATTGTAGCATTCCAATCTGATATTCCCTGAATGCTATCAGTATTTCAAATAGGTTTTAAAAATGTCTAAAAAATGAATGTGGAAATGTATAATAAAAGCTGAATGTAAGAAACGAACAAAGATATATGAAATATACAATTTCTAGTATACAAAGTATACAGATGTCGGAAATTACGACAACGAAGCGCAGTAAATTAGCATCGACCATTTTTTGTGTGCTAATTAGCCCAAAAATACTCATATTTTCAAAAAATGAACATGACTTTTATTTGAAGGTCTATTTTTGTTATACACAACCTCACCTGCCATTGCTTGCTCACAACCAACACCATCTAGATGTCCAGTTTCTAGGTGGTGTTGCTTGCACTCCCCAGTTCTATAATATCTTAAACTGGGCAATATTATAATTTTATGAATTATGGCCTAAATAACACCGCTCTTTAAGAATTATTTGGCTCTGGAATGAAGGAATGATGAAAGTCATTACGCCGTCGGCAGACCGTGAACTTTATGTACTCATGTACTTATTTACATTAGTAAACTGAGAATAGAAATCGAAGAATTAAGTAAAGTAAAAGTTCGAGAAAAACAAAAGAGAATTATTATTGGCAATTTTCAATAGAATATTATAATTAAAAGTAAATTAACTATATTTTTTCGTATCATTCATTCAGTTTTTCTCATGTTCCGTAGTTTGTGTGAAACCTGTATATATTTCCTTAATTTTAACAAGAGATTACGCAAAAACTACTCCTTTTCAAAAAATTATATATGACTTTTTGTAAAGAGCTAATTTTTTACAACAGACTTCGTCTGAAGCAAAAATCTAAAACTTCAATTTTGTCATTTTGACATTTTTTTGCAATTTTCGAAAATAACGAGCAATACCGGAAAATGCGACTAGCGCTATAGCGCTTCTTATTTTTTCGTACTACTTACTTATTATTTCTTACCGTTTCATATTACATATGTAAAGAAAATTTAAAGAAAAATTTGGAGTGTATTTTGAGAAAACATCTTTTGTAATTTTCAACTGCAAAACACGCAAAAACTATTCACTTTTTCAAAAAATGTACGTGACCTTTTTTGAAGTGATAATTTTGTACAACAGACTTCGTCTGAGATAAAAATTTCCATCTCCAATTTGGATATTATATAATTTGTTTTTCAATTTTCAAAAATCAGGAATGTCAACGAAAATGAGACCTGCGCCATTTCCTTAATCGTCCTTTGCACTATTTAACAACAAAATGTAATCAAAAAATTTGGAGTCTTTTTTGTTTGTTTGAAAATGTTCCATAGACTTCATGTAAAGTACCCCCCAAAATTAAAATTTCGATTTCAAATTTCTGGGTCCGCGACATCAGCTAGTTCGACTGAGAAATATCAATTTTGGAGAAAATCGGCTGAACGCTATTCGGCTATTCGCTAGCGTTTTACATGAACGGACAGACGAACAGACGTTTTGTTGTTAATCGATTGTTCGGTATCAAGAACCAACAAAACATGGATTTCCACGTGTTAAAGGATTTTTTTTTCTATATTTAACAACTGGATGTATTTACATTTTGTTCACCAGGGTCCGGCAATAAGAGTTTTTGTGTCGAAAATCCGCGGCTTTTCGGCAAACGATTACAATACTGTCTCTTCTTACGTTAGTAAGTGTGAAAAAGTAAACATAGTCTGCCCATCAGAGCACGTAAGCAGCACACTGCCCGCCGGACTCGCTGCTCAAACTACAGGGCGTCATTGACACGACACATCGTGACGTCCAAAATAAAGCAACAGTGCAACTTATGAAATTATATGAATTTCAGAAACACACATACGGTCTCAAATGGAAGTTTTCTGACGAAATGCGACTATTAAGTTTATTTATAAACACCTGACACTGCTAGGGTCTGCTTGAAACAGACCAGACTTCTTTCTTAGATATACTGGGTCAGTTGTGTAAACAGAGGAATCCGCGAAACATGTGCGTTGTTCTGTGAAGTTAGTCACCACAGATACTCTTTCAATTCCCATTGTTATTTGTATTTTCTTAATATGAAAATCTATAATTGCAGAAGAAGTGTACGTTTAGGTTGTTACAACCTGCATTGTCGAGAAGTTGAAAATTGACTGGTTGCCACCAAAAAGTGCTATGTGTATCGGGAAAACTGGTTTTCAAAATTCCTTCTCGTGACGAGTAAATACATTTTTTCTTGAAAGTGAGAATCGACCATACTCGTTAATACCGCAAATATGTTGGGGAGTGGCAGTGATGAATAAATGTGTCCTGGTCATCCTATAGTATCACCGGATATGAGTAATAAAGAAACTGATCGAGGAAGTTCCTCTTGTGTTTCTTCTGCAATCTTCGTCAATCTTTTGACGTCGTTTGCTCTCTTCATGAGACAAAAATAAAATTTGACTCTACGAATTTTTATTGTCCAGTGCGACTTTTTAAGAAAATTATTCATTCCTTCTTGATGTTATTCTGAAACTGCTGTGAACTAATCTCTTCGCTACTCTGCATCCTTTTGTGCTATACTACAGAGAAAGCAAACAATTTAAAAATAAAAATAAACATTTCTGAATGCCTGAAACACCACACGAGTTCCATTCACCCTTTCCAGTGTATACTCATAAAACTTCTCATGTGAGATTATGAGAGTGTTAGCAGACATATTTTTCGGACGATGTCTGTTCCTATTATTACAAAACAATGCGAGTTTATGCTTCCACAAAGATGCTTTCAATGTGAGTGCTGAATGGCATTTCTTCGCTTCGCAACGTCTTAAGGAAAGGGACAATGGTACGTAGGGAGGGGGGAGGAAACTATAATATTCTCGATAAAAGCTAGCCTTCAAACCATTAATTTACTCAAGAAATGATTTAAGTGGGCTGATGATAATGTGAGTAACATTACCTTTACATTTTTAGCAACGCTGATCACTCCTTAGAGAGAGGACTATTGCAACAATGATAATCAAAAATAGTAGAAGGCACAAAGAAAATTCGTGGTTTCATTTATTTATGAAAAGGTGAATTAACGATATGCTCTGCAAAGTGACATATAAGAAATATAAAGTAATTAGCCGCCATGTCAGTGACGCGTCTCGCCCCGGATTGCCTAGACAACACAAACTCCGGCACAAACAAAGCGTACACAACCACTGCAGTACACCTGACCGGGAGATCCTAGGAATGGAGTCCCGATGGTGTTAGGATTTTCGACACTTGCTTATTAGCTAGATTGAATTAAGCCGCTGTCTGTAGGAGAATTATAGCGTCCGGTTGCTCTATAGTTTTCCGTGGTTTCTCCAATAAACACCAGACAAATGCCGAAGGATTCCTGGTGAGAGATATGTGGTTGGAGAAAGCAAGTCGGTGAACGTCGGCGCCGGATCTCGCCATCCAGCGGGGGAAGATCACCTCCAGCGACAAAAACATGCACTACATTTACGGGACTATTGACCTGCGTTGACGGATATAATCACTTATCTATCAATCAAATAATTATTAAAAATAAAAAATTTGAAGTTGTCATATTGTTTTCATGTTGTTTTGTGTTTGTGAATCATGTTTTTTTTGCTATCTTACTGAAAACATTAGTGGAAATATTATGTTTTTGCGAGGTGGATGTACTGGAGTGTTCGAGAGAGTAGAGAATGAATAACTCTTAAATGAAGGCCGTCCATATTTACCACTATTTGAACGACAACCCATTTCTAAATATGCACCATCCAACATTACGTATTTTGTTTGATAAATGCACTTCAAGCTGTTCTGCTTTGAAAATTACAAATAATATGCCCATTCGGAGATATTCCAATTATCATTCAATTTATCAAAACCGCGAGGAAAATATAACGGAATTACAATGGCCTTCGAACCCTTCATTACTATTCAAGCACCATTGAAACATTTGTGTGATATTACAAAATTAATAGCAAATGATGAGGAACACGAAACCAATACGAAACCATAATTTTTAAAACTGCAGTGGACACACAGCAAGCTAATTGAGCTCCAAGTCCACACAATAAGCAGATCTAAACATTTTGTAAAAGCAAAGCGGACGTGCCGCTCCGTGGTAATAACGTAATATGACAAGTTATCGATTGACAACCTCCCTCTCCACCGTGGTAGCCAGCAGGAGTTGCCTCGTCAGTCAACATTACCGTTGTTTGAACCATATCGTGAGCAAATGTTTATGTCACATTATTTGTGGGATTTTGAAGTACAGAGAGCAAATTTGAGGATTGCGTTTGATAAAATACGTTCAGTGTGCACGAGAGCGCTGTTGTTCGGGATAAGCCCAGAATTGCCACCATTCATCTCAGTTTTACACATACGAGGACAGGCGAACATGTAATAATAGTAATGGTCAAACAAATTTATCATTTTGCTAGGGTTTTTTGATGGATAATGCGTTAGAGAGACAAGTAAACAGTTTCGTTTATAGTTTGTTTCCGCATCACCCACATAATATTTGAGAAAGAAAGATAATTCTAGTTTGGATGTAGCAACTTACAAGTAGCCACGATTCACTTGATTTCTAGTTTTATTACAACTCGAATATATTAGTTATTTAGTTTAAATTAGTTTGAATATTAAAAATAAAGGGTATAGAATAAGAAATAAACCTTAAAAAGAAATTTAAAAGCGCCAATGAACGCGCAAGAACACTGACATTTCTGAGTAAATAACTGATTTTCTTTGATCACTAGTCTATTCATTTCCGTTCAATTTTATTTGATTAAAATATTAACATAATACAAATTTCTGTGTCAAGCACGGCTCAATCAGTAACTTGTACAATTACAAACGATTTCTGTCATGTAATTTATTTATAATTGATTTTTTAAGTACTAATTTATTTTGTAGAAGTATGTAGAAAAACATTTTATAAAAGCAAACAGAAAACAGTTACTTATAATTGCTCTATAGTACCTATGTCATTCGTGGAAAGCTGAAAGGGCAAAGCAATTGGAAAATGAATATCAGTAAAATTGCATTTCCTTAGAATGCTCCAAAGCAGTAGTAAATAAATGTAGTACATCTTGAAGAATAATATTCACACTCCTATAGTTACTGTTCTACTGTTACAAAAGGGGCAAAATAACTGTTCAAGGTGGCAATACTAAACAATGCACAGTGATAATACGCAACCAATGAATTTCATCTGAAATGCGATTATTGTTTGTACAAAGCTTCAATCACAAGCTCAATCACAAGATTCTGACCAACTAATGAGAAAATCACATGATTAATTTACAATTAATAGAATAGTACACTAACGATTATTCTAATTTTCCTACTTATCGCATCTTGAACGTACCTTGAAATTATTACAACTTCTTTCGATGGAGTTTTTCTTATCTGGGTCTTATGGAGAAAAATGTGACGTGCGTGTGAAAAATAAAATCTCCTGAAATGCACCCAACAAAGGCATAATTTGAAAGGTTTTGTCTTGTTTTAAGATGTAAGGTGAAATATATTTCGGTAAGTGTGGTTTCAGTTGTAGTTAAGTTTTAAAGATATTTCTTGGCTGACAAATTTGACCAAAACCAATCCCACTCGAAATGGTAGTAGTAAATGGAAAGTAAAAGCTTCAAAGGATCAAGTTATCCCCATTACGATACCTACTCCTTATGCGTTTCGCTTTAGTATGTAAGTAGCAGCCTTATCATTATCGTGTGTGTGCAGTTTTCGACTGTAAGTCGATTATCGTAAATCGGCAACCTAAGAAGACTGTGATCTGCATTTAGAAGAAAGAATGTACTTCAAGTTTTTGTTTTCATTGCCAGAAAGTTGCTGCACCAGTTTTGACTGCAGAGCTATCAGGTAATACATGAAGTCACTAACCACTCGACGGATATTTCACAGAGACAATTCCGATAAACAATTAGTAATATTCTGGAAGTTATTACTCTTTCCTAAAATTCTGGTTTCATTTGTTTTGCACCGAAACCTCAGGGGCCTATTGTGGAATTCCTATAAGGATTCGTTTCAGCAAAAAATGCTTCCTCTTTTTGATCATAATTCAATAAATACATTACAATAAAGTTTTTTGATTATATATTCATTTATACAATATTTAAAAGAAGAAAAGGTAAACCTTCTTTTTAAAATTATATATAAATAAATAAAATGGTGCGCATTGATCAATGTCAGTTCTCTCATTCAATGTTTATTTCAAACTAATTCATCAAATAAATTCTGAATTAAAATGTGGATTTTTTATTTAGAATTTTCATTACATACTGGCAATTACCTACTGCTATAATCAGTCATTTGTGACATTTTTTCGTATTTGAAGAAAATGTTCAATAGAAAAGTAATGTTTGGCATTCACTAGATGATGCACGGACAATGAAACCCACCCAATAAGATCACACACTCAGAAAGGTATTGCTGAACGGGATAGCACATAGATGAAAAGTTAGGAAAATAAACCACAAATTCCACATCAATTATTTTCAAATAATTCTACAAACAAACAAAAAAATGCATGACACCGCTTTGCGGCAAGCGCCAATTGGAAGGGTAGATAAAAGCATCTCTTCTTGCCAGATTTTTTTGATTGATTGTTTAGTGATTCTGGGAACGTCAACTACCAGGGTTATTAGTGTCGTAAGTGTAATGCATGTTTTTCGCTCAGAAGGTGGCGGTGATCTTTCCCCCGCTGTATGGCGAGATCCGGCTCCGACCTACTGTCGGCTAGCGGGGTTTTTCCAACCAGGCATTCCCCACCAGCCCACTAGACAAGCTCTAAGCTCCCGACAATGTGAGCTTGTGTAGTGTGAGTTAGTGTGTGTGTGTGTGTGTATAAGGGGAGAGGATTGGGCAAGGAAGAGACAGAAAAGATCGCGCGCGATCCGGCCTGTTTGTTAGGGCATTCTGGCCCGTTTGTTACTGCTCCGACATTCGCCTGGTATTTATCGGAGAACCCACGACAAACTGCTGATCAGAGCCGCCGGCCATTAGAATTCTCCTGCAGACAGCGACTGAATGAGACCTACCTTACAAAGCTATTGTCGAAACCCTGCCACCATCGGGTCTCAAACTTAGGACCTTCCAGTCAGAGGGACTGCAGCGACATCAGTTGTTGTCCTGAGCCATCTCTCCTGATCAGCAGATTTTTTTGTATAGTCCTTTATAGTGTATGTATTACTGACAATCATAATCAAATAGTAAACTGAAGTTTTCAATTAATGAAAAATATGCTCAAAATACATTGAATTTATTGTAGAAAGAAAAAATTCGTAAGTCAGATAACTGAAAATATTATGACAGCGCTACTACACGGATATGCGGACATAACTTATCGAGAGCCGATGGCAGTAACCACCAGCAAATCTGCACTTTGGGCGTGACTGCCAACAGGAGGCGTGGCACACGGACTCACCCACACACACGAACTGACGCACGCGCGACCGCTCCCGACGGGCGCTACGGAAACGCGTGCTTTGGGCTCGCGCGTGTCCATTACTGTAATTCCTCGGTTGAGCATCTGTTTGTTTCTGCGGATGGAACACATCGTTCGTTTCACGAAATAATTTATTGACGTTAATACGATACGTCCGGAGCGTATACTGTATTCCGTACCGCTCCCCCTGACTCCCCCCCCCCTCGCACCACAGTTTTATTACGGCGCGGCGGGCAGGGCCATCGACGAGGGACGTCTGCGGTTGCGCCCGCGCAAATTCGGTTCTTCCGCAAAACCTTCACTCAATTGTCAACGGTGATTGACGTTTTTCAGGTAAATCGCCGTCCCTTTGAAAGAACGGATAAAACCATTTTCCGGCCAGTTCACCGCAGCGGTCTTAAAAGGGCTCCGCAGACGCGGTATAAATAACAGTAATTCCCTGGAGAGGGGATTAAAAGCGCGGCTCCAGTCGAGGATTTGGTGTGAAAACGACCAGGTTGGGAACCGGGCCCGCTGGAGACCCGGGACCCGAATGTATGCGAGGAGGGTTGGTTGGGCTGCATACAGTGGGTGACGGACTCAAACGAGAAGGACATTGATACCACATTTGAACTCCTGAATTTTTGTCGGACTTTTTCATTTTTGAAGGAAAATAGTCGCATAAATCTTCTAAAATTAAATCGAAAGAAGATTGGAAAACGTTTATACAACTACAGTTGATTCAGGACATCAATAGGCATGATTGTGGTAAAATGTAAATCGATATAAAAATGTAATTTATTCGTGAGTTTATTTATCTAGAGGATTAAATCGCTGTCTTTTAGAATTATGGACATAAATGTCCAATATCTACTCTCAATTCCCTTTAATATCCCCCTACAGTATTTGTAATTCTCTTCACTTATTACATTACCTAATTGACACATTCCAATTCTGAAGCTTCTCCATCAATAATATCTACAAAATATATTAATGAAAATATAATCAATCTTAGTGACACTAACTAATGATACCTTTTATTCGTCCCTTGCAGTCATTTGTCATATTTTATCATAACAATGAAAATCTGGCGAGTCCATTTAATGACGTTTTTAACCAGCCAACCACTGTATTCACTTGCTCCTTGATAACACTCACATAGCCGTCACATACTGACAGTCCCAGATATGGCTCCGCGCTTGCGGCCACTGCGCGCTCCGTGGGAGAGATGCTGAGGGAGTGGGGAAGGAGAGATGCCGGGGAGGGGGGAAGGAGAGATGCAGACCTCGCCGCCGCCGCCGCCTAGAGGCGCGACCGGAAAAGGGGATTACCGCCTGGCGAGGGTGACGCCGCGCCGGCTAGGCCGACCCCGCGACGTTTACCATACAAACACGCACGTTGCGCCGCGCCGAGGCAGCGGGTGGCGAGGGCTGGCGCGGCGCGGCGCGGCACGCACCCTGCAGGAGCAAGGGAGGGGAGGAGGGCGGGTGAGTGGGGAGGGGTGCGACGGTTGGGATTCAGCGGCGGCACGAGGATTTCCCGGTTGCGAGAATTTGGGACCTGAGGCGAAGGCGCAAAGGAAGACACAACAATATTGGCAATTTAGCTATATCTTTCTAACGTGCCTTTTTCTTTAAACTGGTTTAAAATGTAATGTTTTTATTTAATAAAATGAAAATTCAGGTAAGATCGTCAAAATAATTCTGTAGCTTCTCCAAGAATGGGAAAATACTTTTGGTTAATGGTATTCTCAAAGGGTGAGTCTGTGTTCTCATTGTAGAGAAGCAAAGAATATTATAATGGGCAGAGATGAACATTCTCAGACGGTTCGCTCTTCTAAATTAACTCGATACCTTTTAAATACATGAGCTTAGGCCAGAAACGTATTTATACACAATCATTCTTATTGTCATACTGGTTGAAGTATACGCTCTTTAGGGCTACAGGAATGTTGGGAGCGCGTGAGGACTGAATTCTGAATAGATCGTAGACCTACTGTGGCATCGGGTATACATCGCCACACTACTACAAATATATGAAGGCAAAGAAGAGGAAAAATAATAAATTTAAAATGTTATTTGTATACTGAACAATGATTGTTACGAATGTTTCGAAATCCTAAAAACTGAATTCGAGTCCCAGCGGTGGATGATTCTCGAAGCTAGTTACACAGTTAGGTCGATTTCAGCCTCTCGCTGTCTGGAGGAGATTTCTAGCGGCCGGCTGCTTTGATCGGTAGTTTAATGTGGTTTCTCCAATCAACATCAGGCGAACACTGGAGCAATACCCTAACACACGGGCTACGTACTCTGCGTGATCTTTCCTTCCTCTTCCTTGCCTTATCAACTCTTACTGACACACTATCAATTACATGCACTACCACACACGTGGGAAGATATGTCGGGAGCTGGAGGCTTGCTCCGGCTCTGGCAGTACGTGAGAGAGATTCCTTTAGGCTCAAAATCCCTACAAGCCAAACTGTAGGTCTGCGCCGGATCTCATCATTAATTCTTCGACTATCGATATATTTTGTAAACGTCAAATACCAAGGGCGTAACGAAGTTACCCACGGAACATTCAATTTAGTTTTAACATTTTACCGTAAATATTGTAATAATGTTTTGGTTATGCAGATTAAACATTGGTTTGATATATTAATAAAATATTTAGCGATTTTAACAATATATTTTATATGCAGGTCTTCGTCCACAACGAAGAAGTCTCGAATGCCAAATCATGCCACATTGTACTATTCGTATTGTCTCTTTCACATGATATTCTTAAAGTTTCTGAAATAATGTATGCGTCATCGTTCAAGTTTTCCTCGTCTTCTGTACAAATAGTTTCGTCAACTTTAGCTATAACCTCATCTTCATCACTCTCATGAAACAATAAGAATACTTCACGATTTCCTTCACACAAATCGTCTGGATTGCGAATACTTAATAACTTCAAATCTTTAAAGACTGTGATCTATCGACATGTTCTGATACTAACGTACTATAGTACTAAGTACTATAATAACACTTCGTAGACGTGTCCACAACATCACCTTCCATCTCCCGTTGATAACATAACCTCAAATCACTTTATTAAATCCGAACGTCCAATACCAACGGCGGTAAGGTAATAACCTGAGGTATAAATTCAAGCCGTAAAATAACTACAAGCCGAAAAACTTGTTTTTACAAGATATTTTAGGTAGATAAGAAAAAACAATTACACGAGATATCACAAATGTACAAAAATTATAATATGATAAAACGTAATAAAACATACATTGGCTATCTCAATAGCAGGTAGCAGATGGGTTAAGAGGGGAGGAACACCGTTACCTCCCGCACATACATTCCCGCATACATACATTCCCGCACATACATACATTCCCGCACATACACATACATACATTCCCGCACACATACATTCCCGCACGTACATTCACCACACCAACGGGATCAATGATCTGTTACCCGGCTATATCAATCAATCTAAAAAGTGAAGCTATTTTTCTAAATGTACGAAATGACAGTAAACATGCACCTCGTTTTCTTTGTACTGCTTTTCAAGTGCATTTCCATTATTCTGCGCGAACACAACTGTGAAACAATTCGGCCAACTGGCGGCAGAAGTGCGACGTTTCGAGTGACTGGCGGTGTCGCGCGCTCGTTGGACGGCGCGCGGGCGGGCGTGGGCGGGCGGGCGTGGGGGGCCGAGCATAAAGCGCAGGCGGCACGAAGGCGCAGAGGCTGCGAGCTCTCGGTCCCACGATCTATCACCGGCCGTGACAGCGCCTCCGACGGCGCCGCGTCGCGCGAGCCGGCGCTCGGAAGGCGGCCAAGAGCTGCCCGCCTGCCCTCGTTCTCGTCTGCCTCCTCCTTCGCATGCTCCTCCTCAGACCCCTCACCTCTTCCTCCTCCGCCATTCCCCACCCCCTCTTCTTTCACAAATACCTTATCCTCCACCACCACCACCACCACCACCACCACCATATCCTCCATCACTACCTCCTGCTCCACCACCACCTTCTCCACCACAGCCTTTACCACCACCACATCCTCCACAACCACCTCCTCCACCACCACCACCTTTTCCACAATCTTCTCTTTTATCTCCTCATCTATCTCTTTTCTTCCGTCACTTCCATTCCTCACATTCTCTTCTCCCACCTCCTCTTCCTTTTCCTCCTATTCCACTCCCCTTACCTCCTTCTCTTTTTCTTTCTTTCTTCTGCTTTTTCATTTTCCTTCTCCAGCACTACTACTATTTATTATACTCCTTTTTACTTCTCCTTTTCTCCTTCATCTCCTTCCTTGCCTCTTGCGTTTCGATCTTCAAGTTTTGAGTACCTCTATTGCCTCCACCTTCATGACAATCTCCTCTTCCACAGCTGCATGTTCTCTCCTATCAATAACTGTCGTCGACGTAGTTGAGGAAGTCAGTGTCAGGTTATTGCAGTTTCACAATATAAATGGCCAAATTATTTTGGGCAGTGTCTCCGTCAGCGTCAAAACAAAACCATATCATTACCAGTCACTTTTAGTCATCACCTCTTTTCAGCCACCACGTCAGTCACCTTTGCACATTCAAATATTAACTTCGATTCTTTTAAAATCATTTTCACAGTCACTGTAACAGAAATAATTCATTTTCACACATCTCTATCAGCGTGACCGTCGCCGACGCTACCGCTACCTCAGCCTCTTTCTGATCATTTTACTACACTTCGTGCAATTCTCATTGCCCACAATTTCGGCATTCGTAATTTGAAAATTTCGTTTTTTCACGGAAAATCTTTTGCGATGTGAGTATAGTATGGGGAGTAACTTGCCAAAATTCTAAGATATGACTTTCTATATGCCAAACGTATTAAGTTATTTCGAAGTGATCAATGTAATTTTCTGTCTGATCACAAATTTATAGACCCGATATTGAACTAATAGAATTTTCTGGTTGAACACCATTGCGGTTAGTTCATTTGGGAATCTTTTATTTATTTTATATTTGGAACTGTAAGTGTGGTCATGTTTTGCTCTAGAAATAGTCTAAAAATACGAATTTGTGATACATGAAATTCACGTAAAAGGATATAAAAGAAATTACATTAAAATACATTTTGTAGTTTATGGCCCAATACATTAGGTATTATTTACTTTATGCTATTTTGGTGGAAACAACTGAATACTAATTAACTGATAAATGCATATGAAAACTAAAACAATTGTAGACTGAAACGCGCGAGACTGTCGAAATAGTGGTTCTTCTGCAAATGTTTTTACATATTTACATCTTCCAGAAAATCTAATATCTAAAAGACGATAAAGCGTTAAAAATATGTTTTAAGCACAAAAGCCCTTTACTTAGGCATTGCTTTTTTTCACCAAAAACTAAACGTTTCCCATCCTCCAAACGGAGAATATTCCAGTCGCAGTTTCCGAGCGGACGCCTGCGCGACACCTGGGTCCACGCCAGACACTTCACAGCCCCCGCCGCCCCGCATGCGTGCCTCGATTTGTTTTGCTGCTGCCGCGCCGGCGAGCAGGTGACGGCCCGGCCTCATGGGCTCAGAAGAAGAGCAGATGGGGAGACCCACCCGCGCGAGCCTACCATAGTGGAGGCAAGTTATTTAGGCGGGCTGCTTCCTTTACTAGCAGTTCCCACTCCGTCACGACCACACATTCCCCTTCCGATACGTCGACGTGAAACTTGGGAGATTGCTTCAGCAGAAAAGAGGGCAGACACGAACGACACGAGAGTGAATAGTTGGGACACCTCGATAATGAATTTGAGCCGCCTAAATTTATTGTTTCTAGACTAGACTATTGCTGGCCTACCCGTGGTCTACTGGATACACCGCTTGCCTCTAGCTTCCACGATCCAGAATGATTCACGTGAAAGTCTTGGTGAGAAAAATGGATTGGCGGTAGGTTATCTCGGGGTTCACCCGTTTCCTCTGACTCGTTTCATTATCCATTCCAAAATCATTGCTATCGTAACCCCATAATTACTTTTCCATCAAAATAATACGTTCACTCCGTTTATAACGTTTAGTGCTATCATCAAAAAACAGATACTAATATAGTGACTGTGTATTACGCCTGGAATCTGCAAATAAATTTTAATAATAACTTGATGAAATGTCTTACACTGATTGCGTTCTTGAAGATCGTGAACTCCGCAGGTACTCTTCATGGGTTTCCCAAATGTGTAGTCAGTGCCTCAACAAATGGAACTTTTGTAATTTTCGAAAAATCAGTAATTTCAACGAAAATGAGACCTTCACCATTCTCTTATCGGCCTTTACTTTGTATGAGGACAAAGTTTAACCAAAACTAGAGCTGAACATATTTTATCGCATTATGGAAATATATACATAATATTGAAATATTGTAATCTTTTCCATACTAAAATATCAGCTCATGTAATCAGTGACGCCCTATATATCAGAATAATTAAATCAGTACGTAAATTTTCAGGCAAATCGCAACTGTTTCATTAGTTTTGGGTATCCCCGAGATCCTGGGTATCTAACAAACCCATGGACCACCTCTTACATGGTCGGAGTATACATTTCTGCGCAAATTGGAAATTACAAATATAGATAGAAAATGTATTGTGAATTCAAATATTTATAAGTACATGAGATTGGCTGATGATCCAATGAGTGAACGGCGGGCTCTGGCGACGCAGTAAATTGATGAAAGTTGTGAAACCTTAAGGAAGATGTGATCAATCGTCCAAAAGCAAATGCATAGGGCTTTTAAAATACTTAAAGTAAGTACTGCGATGTTTCAAGGAAAATAATCTTACTAGAATCAATTAAGAGTAAGTGGAAAGTGGGTGGATGGGTGGATGGGCGGGCGGCCTGGTGGGGTGCCAGAGCGGGACTGATGAGTGGGCGGGTGGGTTGGTGAGCGGGTGGGTTGTTGGCGACGACGGGGTGGGAGGGTTGGTGGTGTATTGGGTGTAGGTGTGATTAGTGGGTAGATGGATGGTGGTATTCTGGGGACAAATGGAGTGTGGACTGGCGGGAGGGCGGGCACACGGGGCGGCGGGTGGGAGCGGTGTATGAGGCTCGGACCAAATTACCCGCGCCAGGACTGCGAGCGGGGTGGATACGACGGGCAGAGGGTGGATTGGGTCAGCCCAGGATGGCTATGGATGGGCAGGCGGGTTGGCGGATTGGTGGACGGAGGGTGGGTTGGAAGGCGTATGTTGGCGGGTGGGATGATGGGTAAGTGGATGGTGGGTAGGGTTAGGTTGTTTAGTAGGTGGATAGGTGTGGTTTGGATCAGATGAAAGGGTGGGTAGATGGACTGTGCGCGAGGTGGGCAGACGGCGATGGCGAGCGGGACGTTCGGGGCCGCAAACGGGCGTGTTCGCGTTCTGGTGGGGGCGGCGGGCTCATGGGAGGGCGGGTGGTGGGGGTGGGTGGCGCAACAGGAAGAGGGGTGGATGTGGGGGTGGGAATGCAGGTGGTTGGTGGTTGAGTTCACGCATGGAATGGTGGATGGCTGGCAGGCGGGTGGGTGGGTGGACTGGCCTGACTGTCCGGCAGCGGCCGGGGAAGGGAGGTTAAATGCGGGAGGGGGGGCAAAGTGCGGCCGGGGCAGGAGGCGAAGAGGAGCGCGTCGCACGACGAAACATCCGCAGTCGTCCGCGTGCGACGTTTACATATCGTCGCCGGCGGCGCGCCGCTAACCTCCGACTTTTATAAATGTAAATTTAACGCGCGCGGGCGACGGCGGCGCGGCGAAAGCGGGATGAATTGAGACGTTCGCCCGGGTCGCGCCGTCAGGTCTAATCTCCACATCTGCAGATGCGCATCTGCGTGGAGGACGCGCTTCGTAAGCTTCGACATCCGGAAGCCGCCGAACGCCGCCTGAGTCGGTTTGCTTGAGAAGGAGGGAGGGGGAGTAGGTGATGGCGGGGGGCAGAGGGGGACAAGGGAGAGGTAGTTAGAATGGATGGGTGCGAAGTGGCGACACAAGGAGGAGGCAAGGTAAATGGGTCAAAGAGCGATGAGATGGCAGTGTGAGAAAGTGTCCAGTGGAGGGAGCGAGAATTGGAGCGCGGTGGTGAGCAGAGAAGGTGAGGTGGAGTAGGGGAGGACCGTCGATGGAGTGGGTGAGAGCAAAGAACGCGGAAAGGAAATGGGTAATAGCGAGGGGAGGTAGAGTGAATGCGTGGTGGCACTAGAGCGCGCATAGATAGTCCTAGAATCTCAGTTAAAATTACGGTGTCCAGGAGGGGAGTAGATGACTGGCAGAGTGAAGGTGGTGACAGAGCGGCAGCCGGTGCGAGCAGCGCGAAGGGGGGAGGGGGAGGGGCAGAAGAGGTGGGAAGAAGGGGAAGGCGACCGCGCGCGAGAGAAGGCTGTGAGCGCTAGGGATACCTGGCATTCAGAAGGGAACTCGTGTGGCAATTTGTTGGCTTTAGCTTCAGCGGGCGCCAGTATTTCATGCCATTCGTTTCGACTTGAGCGGCCGAGGGGAAGCGGAAATCGCGCGACGGGTGTCTCCTTGCAAGAGCGCCTTCTGGCTCGCCGGTTCATAAACAATGCTTTTGAGATGAGGTTAAGTCGGCTGTTGAAGCGTGACCATTTGTTACTCCTCCCCTACGCTTACCGACGTCACTTGTTGTTTTGAAAGGAGAGAAAAGAGTAGCTTAAAGTAAATTTGAATGTGCTGGAAAACACATCTGGATGTTCCAATGTAATAATTATACAATAAATAATATCACCATAACTCTTGTTCCATAAATAATGTCACCATTGTAAGTAATATGCAATTGGATTATAACCTAATTCAATTTAAACTGTATTGTTTTCAATTAATTACACTTTGCTCTGCATTATTACTCAACATGGAATAACAAAAAAACAAAAAACAAATACGTTTTACCAAATAACAGTTTTTGTCCAATGTTTATTTTTGTAGGACATAATGAACTTCAAAGTATATCTTGCACATTAATAATGAACTAAAATTAAATAAATAGCAGGAACACAAGTACTGAAACTTCGTGCAAAACACTATGCAATAAGACCAACAGGACTTGCCTCAGACAGTCTGGGCATCATCACGCTAACACGTCGACTGCGTAGACACTACGTTGGTGCGAGTGACACGAAGACGAAAATGACGTGAAGTTCAAGGCGCTTCTGTAGCAATAGAACATACTTGTTGAGCAAGCTGTTACGTGCCACGGTTGGCGGATGACGAGGAAGAACATGCAGAATGGAGAGACGAAGAAAGTGGCAAAAGGAGTGAAATGAGAGTAACGTGGAATTAAAAACACGTTACGTGACATTGATTAATTGATTTTCCCGGGCACGTAAAATGCTATGGTCATTAGTCCCGTTAGTGTAGTGAATGTTTTATCGCGGGAGGTGGCGAAGTTTCTCCCCGATGTATGGTGAGATCCGGCGCCGACCTACGTGTCGTTTGCGAGAGATATCCCTCCTCCAGGTATCTCCACCAGCGATCTCGTTCCCGGCGGCTCTTAACTTGACCAAGTTCTTGATTCCTGACTGGTCACCACGACATGTGTTGTAGTGTAGTCCATGTGAGTGTAAGTGTGTAAGTAAGGAATGAGGGTAGGAAAAGGAAGAGGAGGGAAAGATTGTGCGCGATCGAAGGCTCTTGTTGGGGTGCTGCTCCGGCAGTCGCTTGGCATTGAACGGAGAAACCGCGCAAAACTACCGATCAGAGCACCCAGTTGCTAGAACTCCCCTCCAGACAACGGCTGAATTCGAATTAGCTATGTATCTTCTGTGAAAAATCCTTCACCATCAGGACTTGAACCCTAGGATCTCTTAGAGTCGCGGCAGGGACAGGGCAGCAAAATTTAGCGGGAAATACGCGACAGTTTTACCCTATCGATTTACCCGAGAGAACACACAATCAACTCTGGTCCTAACTCCACGGATTAAATCTCACGAAAGAAATTTGATTTTCTTCAGTAAACCGTTTTGTAGTTGACCGTATTCTGAAAGTCTGAGCATTTAAACATTAAACCTCTACAGGATACATTGCGTCACAAACTTACACAGACGGAGGCGGACAATGAAGTGGTCAGAAGGAGTCAGAAGCGAGGTGGAACAATGAAAGTGCAAAACCGCTCAGATGAAACTAGATATGTGCCTTCGTTATACGGTTAAACAAATAATATAATGAGAACGGATAGCGAATGGTGGTAAGATGGGAAAGTTGAAGATCTGTGTAAAATCGTGGTGGTAATGGGAAAGGTTATGGTAGGGGAAATAATTTAAAAGAATCTGGATAAATACGGTAGGAAACAATCAAATGTGAGGGAGCAAAGTCGATTAAAGTGTAAACTTGATAACTACAAAGTGGGGAACGGGACGGTCCTCTAGTATCAAATAGAATGCAATGAACATTTAAAAATAATTAGGGTCATGAGAAGAGTAGAAAATACCGTGGATTCAGTGGGTTTGTTTTCTCACAGCTAGATAAATACACGAATTAATAACAATGCTGAAATTCAGATTGAAATGGTAGTTGATATAATTCTGAACAACTACCAACTGAAAATATGACAATCACAAAAAGAGTGGAGGAACTGATGAGTATGATAAAGCGAGAAATATTTGCAATAACGAATGTAATATTAGGAATGTGAGTATTAGAAATAAGGAGTGTGAGAAAGAAAATAGAGCACTAACTGTGACGAACTGTAATGAGAAACGGGAATGCAACATTTCGGTTCAGTTTTATTGGAGAGGAACAGAATCACCACCCAAACGTTCCGATAGAGAAATTGCATGCTACATAACATCTCATTAGGAATCCTTTTTCCTGCAGAGAAAGATACTAATATAATGATTTGTTAAGTAGCCCATTACTTAGCCGGTATCCGATTCGCTTCTCTCCCTTTACGGGGAGCCGCGCCCGAGAAGACACGGCGGAGCACAGCGAGTTGGGCGGTTGCCTTGTCCCTGTCAGCCGGTGGACGGTGGTACGAGAGACATTGCGGTGCGAGGGAGGGGGGTGGAAGAGGGGTCGGGGGACGGACAAGGGGGGCGTGTCACGGCGCCCGCCTCTCGCACACCCGCGGGCCCGGATACGGTCTTCAGACCGGTTCTGCCCACCCACCATCCATTACGGATATTAATGCACTCGTAATCACTCCGAACATTCTTGTCGAGTTGCCTTTCGTAATGGAGGGAATGATAATTCCTTGTAATTGCTAGCGCTCCTCCCCGCTAACACCTGTCCACGACGGACGTCTCCCCCATTAGATCGTGTTTATCCGCCTATCTTGGAGGAGCGAATTACGCTGTGAAAAATTACGCCGTGTCCCGCTCGGTATAAAAATCTTAGATGTCTCGATAGCCAGTTTCATCTCGTCCACGTGTCAGCCCGTTGTTCCGCCGCGCACAAAACGTGGCGCGGGCGATTGAACAGTAAATAATACCCCGGCCACCATTACATCCACCGCCGCCATCACAGCCACCACGGGGCCGAGTCTTCTATTTAGATAATAGAGTTCCCGATTCCGATTGTGTTTTCCCGGTTATTGCGCCCTTACTCATGACGATTGCTTTCATCCCCCATTTCGCTGCAAGCCTCTTTTTGGGGGGCGGCTCGTTTCAACCTCGTGTCATTTAGGGAAATCGATACCTCGAATTGGCTCGCGTTCGAGGAACGCTACTCGTCGATAGGCCGGACGCTCATTGTTTCGCCTCGCCCACACTATCCTAAACGACGTTGCTATATTAATAATGAGTACGCGCCTAGTTTAATTTGGCTAATGGAGCGTCGTCGAGAGACGACTTCGTTACAATCAAGGCAGCCGTCACACTCGGTGGGCGTTCGTTCGGTCTCCGTCACGCACGCCTGAGGAAGTTTCTTGAAGTCGTCTTTCCCGGTGATCGAACTCGCTCGAAAGCGCAGCGGGCGTTAACAAGTTCAATTATGCATTCAATTTCTCACTTTTATTGGCGGAACTCGATCAATGACACTTGTGGGGGCCGCGTCATCCCGTAGATTACTAGAAGGCCTTGGCCCACTTCGCCGGGCGGCCGCGCGATGGCGCAGCTGTGCCACGCGAGGCTGTGTGGGGTGGATTCGTTGATTTAGGCAACGGGGTTCAATCTCTTGTATTTGGATTATATGTTCGGAACGGGGTGACCAATATTTTGATTGATAATGTCCTTGCTCTTCGATTTTCAAACCACTGTTTCTTATACTGATCTATTTCGAAAACAGTTTGGGGGAAGAAATAAAAGTTTCATCTTGTTTTCAGCATTTGCTTCTGCTGTTTAAAATATCACATCGCAATTCTTACGTTTATTAGTTTATAACACTTATTTAACCAATAATTACTAATATAATATTTTCTTTTTTTACATATTACTGGTGAGGATCTCTCGATAAAAGTATTCAGGTTTGCATCAATGGAACTTGTGTTAATTGTTCGCTAAAGATAGTGCGTTGCACCTTTGCGATAAATAAATAGATAATTCAACTACATAATCTAATTTTAATTTCAATGACAGAAAAAAGTATTAATATACCGTCTAACATTCGAAAGCACAGCGAACGAGATGCAATTTTTCTCTGTTTTAAATCCTTAATTTTAAAAAGATTTTGTGAAATACCTCTTGATGAAACAATAGTAAGAAATTGTGTTTGTATGGAACTGACATTCATAACGTATCATAACTGGCGATTATAATGTTAAGCAAAATGGACGGTTAAAAATGAATTAATAGAGTATTTCCTTTCTTTAATCATCGATGATCAGCGCAGTCAACAACTCAATCAACGTAATAATTGTCAGTAACGAGACACCCCATCATTTTATACTGTAATTTCCTCTACTAAATGCTTAATATTGTATTTCTATCAAAATCTACTATTCGTTAATCTTTGCTCTAAAATTACATCAAGTTTATCAAACTGAGAACGCATTTGTGTTTTCTTCCGGTTCAGAATTAAATATCTGGAAGTAAATTAATATATTTTGTGCAGTTTAAACCTAAATCCAATCTTTTGCTTTCCCTGCAATATATTTATTTCCTTAAAAATCTTATACTGTGTCTACACGAAACAAATTGATGAAGATCAACATTTTTTTAGCTTTCAAAATTAAAAGTACAATTCTTTGTATGTATAAAATCTTCAAAACCACACTGACTACTTTGTTGTTGCACACACTACGTTGTAATTGCAACATAATTGTCTTCTTCTTCTTCTCCATTTCAGGGATTAGGCAGAAGTGCCTGTTCCGACTTCGCTCTGCACA
>BOPP01000079.1:1121192-1194821 GCA_017312745.1 Gryllus bimaculatus | reverse complement strand
AACCCCACCCACACAGCCTCCCTGCCGCCAAATACTGGTCCACTGCAACCCTCCGTTCACCCCTCCGCCCTCCGCCCACGCCTCCGCCCTCCGCCCATCCACCTCCGCCCTCCGCCCTCCGCCCTCCGCCTCCGCCCTTCCGCCCTCCCCCCTCCGCCCTCACGCCCCCGCCTCTCCGACCTCCGCCCTCCGCCCTCCGCCCTCCGCCTCCGCCCCTCCGCCTCCGCCTCGCCCTCCGCCCCTCCGCCCTCCGCCCTCCGCCCTCCGCCCTCCCGCCCTCCGCCCTCCGCCTCCGCCCTCCCGCCCTTCGCCCTCCGCCCTCCGCACTCCGCCCTTCGCGCCTGTGGGGAGGGCGGAGAGGGCGGGGTGGGCGCGGTGGGCAGAGTCAGGATGGGCAATAGGCGGCGCGGTGCTGGATGGTGTCCAGAGGCCGCCCGTCTGATCGGTCCATCCCCTCCCAGTAGCATCCGGCGGCTTCCTGCCTTCCCCTGCAGACGTGCGATTCGCGGGGTGGCCAGCGCACTGGTCCGAAATAAACGAAAAGGTACACACATGAAAAAGTGACAAAGCTGTTAGAGAAATATACAGTAAAGTCATGATCATGATCTTGATGATCATGATTCTGGTGTTGATAGGTGTTTTAATCATTGATTAATCATTATTATAATGTTGGATGATATGGATGGAATACGCATGAGTGATAGAACGATGCCACAACCACATGATGAAAACACACATCCCCTACAGCAGACTCAGCAGTACTCTAAAAAACGGCCGTGGTCCGCGAGTGATCTATTCTTCACAGTTCTCGTCCTAGGATATATCCTAACTTTTTACACACTTAATCTTACATGCTTATACTATCACACACGTCGGAAGATTAGCAAGGTGATTGGAGTTTGTTCTAGCCAGGAGATACCTGCAGAGGCAAGCCGACATTTAGGTCGGCGCCAAATCACACCATTCAGCTGATGGCGTGTCCGAAAACATCAATCAATCAATACTCAGAACTCGAATCTGCAGCTTCTGGTAATCACTGCGCCAATCGAGATCGGCAAACGAGATGAATATATTCAACAACCATTGATATCAGTACAAACTATTGATGCCAATAGATTGTACAAATGCACCAATATAAATTATTTCTTTCTAAAGCACTGCAGCCCAATTCGATCCTGGTCTTAATATCTTCTTTCTCGAGTGTTACCAAAGTCTTTCTCGTGCGCCGGGTAGGTCATATTGAATTGGAGTGTCAGTTTTCCCCCAAGTATCTTATTTGGGACAGCATGGAGAAGGAAGCTTCGTGCGTGACGAGACCCAGTGTTCAAGGTACCGTTTCGGTATCCGCCGGGAATTGATCATCGAAAACTACTGAATCGACTTAGAAGAGCAGCCTCTACAATTCTCATCCCTCAAGCTAAAATCATGAGACACAGCTTCTTCACTGATATCGAAAACTGGACACAGTCAGTCTAAATTAGGACCTAGTTTTCGAGACTCCAATTATGGTCTTGCAAATAAGTAGCACATTTTGTATAAATATATACGTATTAGTATACGTATTTTACTGACGTTGTAAACAGCAATGATTGCATGAAGAAAATTGACAAATGGTTTGGAGATAAATGTTCAGACAGGTTCACCTAATTGCTGTGGTTTTACGCTAGGAACGATGTCACTTCACACGAAAGATTTATATACGCTTTGTGCGATGAATCTTTTTTATTGGTAATAACATATTGCAATTTTCCACCGCACATTATTACAGCTTATCAAAATATGAAAAAATGTCATATAATATCATGATTATATGCTAAATAATATTCACATGAAATATGAATGAAAGCGCTTCAAGTAAAACGAACATTATTTGAAATGCATTCTACTCTCCTTAGTGGCTGTAATTCTTAGTGGGAAAATTTACACAAATGTTTTTTTACTTCTCACAACGTAACAAATGTATAATGTAAAAAGGAATAAAACTAACATAAAATGGAATATTTTAATTTAAAATTATTTTATTTCTCGTTTTTATACTTTGTTGGTTGAAATACAATTTAAATATAACAGAAAAGGGCTTTAAGTGGCTGTGATGTAATTTCTGTCCTCTGTGTATCGTCGCCATTGTTCTGTTGGCACATTGCCAGTTAAGCGATTTTCAACCTTCTCCACAAAATCTCTTTTCCTAGTTGCAGTTTTCCATTCTTTTTTTTACCACTCTATCAAACCAACAATATTTACTTCACATTTTTTTTACAAGTGTTTTCCTTAAATGTTCTTTTTGGTAAATACTTTCGAAAACTTTACGTGCAATGTGTTATCGTATTGCCGTTGCTGATTATCCAACTGAGAAATTTTATCTTTTAAAATACACGGAAAGCAGAGAAGCGAGAAAATGGGTCGTCAAAATAGTTCAGTGTAGCATCTTCACATAAAATAAGTATCATCTTCATCAATATTCACCTACCCGTCACAATACAAGGTTCACTCAGATAATTACAATATTTTTCAATTAGATCATTTAAAAACCTGCTCCTTGGTATCTGTTGAAATTTCTTCTACTCTGCTTAAATGAATTTAGATTTCACTCGCCACGCTACCATCTCCACGTATTTATAAATCTACCAATTTCAGAGTACACGTCAAGATTTGCGAATACACGTTCCTACGTTTCATATTCCTGATGTTCCTATCACTTGTAATATATTCCCCCCCCTCACTCTCCTGCATTATACCATATTATACTGCGTCCCCCACCCTTCCTACTTGTTCAATTCCAACACTGTCCCCAACTCTTACTCACTACACATACCCACTATCGCCCCACTGGCCTCACACGCACATCCCTTCCCCAAGCACACTCTTCCCTGCACCCTGTATTTAGCAACCCATTGATTAGCCGCCGCCTGCTACACAGGGGACGCGACATTGCCACCGCCACCAGCCCAGCTGCCCGCCAACCTCCCGCCCGCCCGCTGAATGAGCAAACACTAAACTCGGCCGTTTTATGGGACAATGTCGCAGTTTTTGCCCGCTCGTCCCGCTCGGTTGGAACGCTCTACACTCCATTGAAAGTGACACGACGCTCAAAAAATATTGAAAGTTGAACACATTCGCGCTCCGACAAAAACACGCGCGCGGTCGTGTCGCTTCGGGGCACCCGACACTCTGGCAACTTAATCGCCGCTATATTTCGGAATAAAAGTACTGGCGGCTATCGCCGCGTCCACTGCCCCGCACCCACGCCCCGCTGCGGCCGCCGCCATAGCCCTCCCTCCGCCCCTTCCCTCGCCCCGCCGCGCCGCCACCTACGCTGCAATGTACGCCTTCAACTCCGCCTCGTCCCCGCGCTCAGCCTCACCCGCGCCCTCGCCTTTGCCTTTGCACACGACTTCGCCCACGCCTCGTCCATGCCCTCGTCCACGTCCACGCCCTCGCCCTCGTCCACGTCTTCGCCCTCGCCGTCATTCACGCCCTTGCCCTCACTCTCCCCCTCGCCCTCGTTCTCGACCACGCCCTCGCCCTCCCCACGGCTTTGCCCTCGTCAACACCTCACCCTCGTCTACGCCCTACGCCCGACGACTTTACTCACGCACCCGCTCACACATGCCTTCTCCAACGTCCTTGTTCCCGCGAACGCCCTTGCCCCTGCCAACGCCTCCGCTCTCGCCAACGCTCGCGCTTCCTCACCGCCCACGCCCTCACTCCTCCACTAAGGGCCACAGCTCCACCAACGTCCACGTTTCTACCAACGTCTAAGCCTCCACTCACATTTCCGAGAGTGCCCACGCCCACACCTGCGCCAACATTCATGCCTCCGTCCAGGCCGCTGAGAACGCCCACCCCTCCGCCTTCGCCCACGCATTTTCCGTCACCCACGCCACCGCTCATACATCCGCACACGTATTCGCATCCGGCCACGCCTCCGCCCTAGCTACTCGGCACCTGCTCGCGCCTTCCTCTCCTCCCCAATCTCGCTTTAGCTCTTGGCTGCACATGCTGCAGGATTGCTTCATATCTTTCACGAAGTCCCCCTCTGCCTCTATGCTCCCGATCAACTCTTTTTAAACACATTAAGATAAACGTTGGTGAGTATTTGCTATAGCATATATGACATATGTAGAACGGAATGTATGCATATATGAACTGACCTTCTTGGAAGTTGTTTATTGATTTATATCTTAAATGTTTAATACAATACTTTCATAATATATTATTAGGAACGATTACTAATTTAACAATCACTATTTATTCACAAACTAGAAAATATTACCTTGCAAATGCTCCCTTTCTCCATCATTGTTGCTTCTTTAAATTTAATTATTCGTATTTCTCTATGTTGGTCAACTCTGTAACGTATTCATTACTAAATGCAATCTAATAAATTAAAATATTGTATTTCACCAGTTACGAAGACATTGTTATCAGACTGGTCATTACGTATTGATATAATACTTCAGTGACAATCATAAATATGTAACTTTTGAAAGGGCATGTCAGAGAAGTTTATGGGAATGACATTTCTTTCATTTACATCCTTTCTTTCAAGGGCACTCTTTCTGCTTCTTGGCATTTGTTGTTTTTACACGGGCTATTTCTGCAAGGTTTATAATGAATATTTGTACGTTTTCGCTTGTAATATCGTTCTCCCCTTCGCCTTTTTACGTGTACGTAACTTCTCAATACATTTTACTTTGGTTTTCTATAATACTTGATCTGAATTGCTGTTTAAGCTGCAACTTGAATTAAATGCATATAGTGTAATACTAACAATGTAATAATTACAAAAAAAGGTATATCTGTTACCTCCGTCCGTAATTATGAAGACACATTGTTTCATTCACCCTCTCTCATCCATCCATTCATCCTTCAAAAGTCTTCATGCGATAAATTAAACATCACTTATCTTCATCGTTTCATCTGTGCTCTATCAATTGATTTCATCCTTCAATTTCAGCAACAATCGTTCCGGCGTCAGCTGAATTGCATGTATGCAACAGTTCTTATAATAATAGTTCCATCCAATCTCAATCAAGTTGATTCATTCATCTTAATTTTATTTATTCACTACTCTGAATATATTTTCTTTTCTGGGGACTTGATCTAAGTGCACACATTTTGAAACTTCTCAGAAGAAGTACGACATATACGAATGCCTACTATAATTTCAGTAGATTATATCCAACTTTTGTTTTCTTATTTTCTCGTCCATTTCATTATCCACACATCTCTCCCAGCGCACTCTCCCCATTATGTATTTACACTTCATTTTCATCCATAACAGATGATATCCTCATTCATGTCTTCATTGTGTACTCAACCAGCATTATGTTCTGCACTAACTTTTCGTCTTTGAGATACTCCCTACTTTTCCCTACTACACCATCTCATTATTACTTACACAACTGGCACCGCCTCAGCTCTCTCTTGCGGCCCGCCCTTGCCACATCTCCACACACCCACCACCTCCGCCCCCCTCCTCCTCCGCCTTCGCCTCCGCCGTTGTCGCTGGGCCGTTGGCCTTACGCCCATCGCGTACCGCCTCCCGGAACGTAACGCTCCAATTAACCACTGTTTACGGACCGTTAAAATCTGTTCAGTTATGGTTCCACTCTAATCGATTGCACAGGGCGACGGCCAACGTATTGCAACTCATTTGGTTCGTTTATTTTTTCTTCTCCCGCCGTTCCTTCCCGCTCCGCGACTGCTTCCTCGGAGCCCGCGCCTCCTCTTTTTGTCCTTATGCGCCCGGCCTCCGCCCGTGGACGTCAGCGAACACGCTCTTGCTTTCATCGCATATCGCGGACAGTTTGTTTGCGGGAATTTTCTGCCAGTGTTCTTGTGTAATACAATCTACAGTAATACACTCTCTAAAAACTGACTGCCAAATGCTTGTAAAATTAATGAGAACATCTCCCTCAAGGTCTCGGCGTTTGAAACCGCGCCAACGTTTCGCGTGCGGAGGCTGCGCTCATTCAGGCGGCGCCGAAGACCCGCAAGTCCTGCTCCGCCCCGCCCCTCCTCTGCCGACGCTCTACCCTCCCCGCTCGCCCCTGCCGGCCCCTCGCCGGCCCGCCCCGCTTCGCCATACCAATCCAGCCACTCTCGTCCCACTCGCACCTACCATCCCTCTCCATCCTTCCAAGGCAGCGCGTCCCTCCCCGCTCCGCCCTTCTAGAAACGTGTTCTCCCTCCAGGCCCTTCCCACCCTACCAAGCACCACATGTCAAGCCCCGCTCCGTTCTTCTAAACAAGCATCATTCCACTTAATCGGACCTACCAAGCCATGCGCCTCCCTCCAGCTCAGCACTTCCAAGCTCATACCGCTGTTTCGCCATTCCAATCTAACCCCTCTCGTCTCACTCGAAGCTACAAAGCCCAAACCTCTCCTATTACGCTCCATC
This sequence comes from Gryllus bimaculatus, assembly GCA_017312745.1. Classification (NCBI taxonomy): domain Eukaryota; kingdom Metazoa; phylum Arthropoda; class Insecta; order Orthoptera; family Gryllidae; genus Gryllus; species Gryllus bimaculatus. The sequence continues at coordinate 1,188,417 of BOPP01000079.1, read as the reverse complement.
CTACCTAACTCTACAGCCCTACCCCACCCTTCTAAAACCTAAGCCCCTCTCGCCCCATTCCAACCTAGTAAGCCCAACCCGTCCCACCCCTCTCCACTCTTTCAACCCCGGCGTCGCCTGGCCCGATCCGCAATTCCAACCGAGCTCCTTTCGCCTTTCTCGAATCTACCAACCCTGCTTCACCCCGCCGCTTCACCCTAACACACCTTCCTCTCTATCCCCTCTACGCCCCTCTAAAAACTAAGCAATACTCCTATTCGGATATACCGAGCCTCTCTCCAGCTCCATCTTTCCGAGACCAGACCCTCTCGCCCCGTTTCTCCATTCCAACTCAGCTTCTCCCGCCCTAATCTGACCTACCATGACGAGCCTCTTCCACCCCACTCCACCCGGTTCCACCTTTCTAATTCCATCCCCTTTCACCATTATAATAATTGTGCGTAATTTTACTCAATGCAAATTTAGATACAACATATTGATATATTTTACTTCTATGGAACGTTAACGAGAGTGGAAAAAAGTTACAAAACCATGAGCAATTTTAATATTACTATTACAAAGAGTAATTATTTTATCAAAAGAATCTGGGCTTTCTGATGCAATTACAAAAACACGAAGTTGAACGAACGTAAAGAAATTACATCGAGTTGTACAAAGAAACAAGAAATTACATCGAGTTTCTCTTTTGCCTTTTTGTGACATGTTTGTGAAAAATGTGACATTTTTGTGAAAAAAGACTTTGACGCTTGATTAAATATGTCATAAAATTCACTTGCTTTTCATAAGAAAGGAACACGTGAGAGGTCAGTTAGAGAAATACTGTCCAGTTCTTTTTGACGCTTTTTCCGTCTCGTTCGTACTTTTGGCTAACGATAATTTCACATTACTTTTCGAAGATTGCAAGGCGAGAATTAAGTACGTAAACATTTTACTCCAAACAAGTTGTGAGGAATGGAAATAATCATGTATAATATGAAGGAATTGGGATTCTTAGATGCATATTTATAGACCGACCAATCTCGGGAAAAAATGTATTGCATGAGACGTATTCCACAACAGTTTCAGGAATTGTTGTCCCTATCATCAGGAAATTAAATCATAAAAATGTATAGTAAAAGGTACTATTATTTACTGTACGATAAAGAAATAACAAATGATAAAAGTCAGAACTTACTAAACACAGGAGAACTCACAAAAAAATAACAGAATATTGGTATAATAACATTATGACAAAAATAATGTCACGAGATGTACCAAGTCGCAGAAGGTGTGTTGTTGAGAGCGGTGGAAAGAATGAGAACTAAGGGACAGGGGCTAGTTGAATAATTGAAATAAAAACGATAGATGGAAAGATGAAAATAATCATCTCTGAACAAGGTCACAAACATACAATAATACAAAAATTATTAAACATCACTTATAAAACATTAATTTAGCACACAAAATACTCAATTTTGTTATAATTTCACATTAGTTTCATTGGGTAGTAAGTAAAAGTAAGAAAAAAAAAACAAAAAAAATGGAGAAATTTATCCTATTAGACTGAAGCAAGTAATGTCAAAAGGATTCTATCATCTCAATGAACCAAAAACCAGAAATATTTTTAACAAGTTCCTCACCAAGAGCGTTCTATTCACAAAAGAAAATATTATCTAATTTCCATTGAAGCTAGCAAGTGATCGGCCAAAAAGTATCCTTCCCTCGCAGCCAGACTCAACGCAGAACTGGTATGGAAGAGAAAAAACTAGCTAAATATGTAAAATCCCTTGAAGTATTTTTATTATTTACTTGTTAACATAAACTTCATAATTGAGATATGTTTAACGAATTTGCAATTGATGAACTGGAAGTATCATCTGCATCAGACATTTTATGTTTGCAAAAGCTTCCCCTCCTATTGGAATCATTCCACTGCCTTTATACACCCTAAGGATCTTTCGACCCAGCCTCCACTCCTTTCACACACATTACACACACACACATTTTCAGTCAGTGAGAGAACTGAAAAGGAATAGGGTATATGAGTAATCGAAGATTCAATTTTCTGTATTGTATTTGCCATATTTCTTTCCTCTTTATCTATAGTATTTGGATATTACCTCTCACATTTTGCAGAAAGTTCTATTGCATTAGCATTGTTTCCTCCATTTTCTTCACTCTAGACGTCGCTTCAGTGCGCCTTTTTCGCAAGATCATGTTTTATGAAGATACATTGTGAGTAAGAATAGCACTGCGAATAGTTTCTGAATTTGAATTAACAATTTATGAAAGGTGGAGATACTTAAATTGCTGTTATTTTATTTATAAAAATTAAAAGTGTGATTAAGATTAAAAATAAAGTGGAGAGAGAAGAATAAAATCAGGTAGATAATTTAGTAGATTCATTTATGGACAATCCGTTTTCGATGTGCTCATTTCTGATGATCCATGGACGGTTTCAATATAAAGAGAAGGAATTTGTTTAGGAACATTCCATTTCGTCGCGAATCGAGGGCTGAGTGCGTTGGCTACGTTTTTCTCAACGCAGGCCACAGAGCGGTGTGCGAGTGCTGCGGCGGAGGCCGTCGTCTGGAGGCGGCGCGCCGTTCAGATGCTCCTGCAACGAGCAGCGAGTCTGCGGAGGCGGCGCCGGTCGTATCTGTCCAGGAAGTAATTAGCATCATTGCTCCTTATTTTATGCGCCTTCTGGCGGCGCTGTGGCGGGGCCGGTGGAGGCGGCAACGGGGAGAACGTCTGCCATCGACGAAGCGATGGTGGTGGCAATTGTGGAAGCGATGGGGGCGTGGGGAGTGAACGAGACGATGCGTTGGACGCGTATCGTTAATGAATGATATTGGCGGAAATGTTGAGATTAGTGCGGTAGAAACGTTTGTAGTAGTAATAATAGTATCGCAGGTGACGGCGTTACAAGCATAGAACGCGATAATGGGATTATAATTACAGTTTTAGAGCAGTTGTTACTCATGTTTCAGTCGAGAACTTTAAATAATATCACAAATAAATAAAGGTATTTTGAACTATAGGAATTGTAGTGTAAAGCAATAATATCTGACTAAAATAAGAAAGAAAAATAAATAATTGAAGGAAAGAGAATGAGTAAGGTTTCCTTCAGACAGATTCCTTTTTAATTTGAAATTAAAGTTTTTCCAAGGGATAAGGAGGATGGTGAAAATATTTTTGTGTGTGTGCCTTACAAGTAAATAGGAAATAACATGCATAAATCAGTTCCAATGAAAACGCAGAAGAGGTACCCAAAAAATGAACACAAAATGTAATCGTCCAATCATTAAAACACAGCCTTCAACACAAATGAACTGTTTTCGAGCACTTGAAGGAGCTACGGGATCGATTTGTGAGGCTCGTCCGGCGGGAGGGCTGACGACGAGCGCGTGGGCGATTGCACAGTCAGCGATTGCAGTGCAGCAGCTGCGCGGGCTCTTCTGCAGGTACTTCGCACGGGCGCGTAAATCGCCCGCGGCGAGCGGCGCAAAAACGCCGGACGTCACCGCACTGTTTGCGCCTGGGCGCGGCGCCCTCCTCGCCCGAGGAGATGCACGTGCGCTGGAACAGGTTATGGGCCCATTCCGAAAAAGCGATCTTCGAATCGTGCGGGAAGACGGGTACTTGGAAAGTGAAGAGCTGTGCCCAACGTTGTTTCACAGTTAGACTAGACGATTTAAACTTAGATTCTTAAGTCCTGGAAAAATTTCCGACAAACTCATCATTTTTTTTAAAAATTTTGAATCTATAGATTGCGTTCAAAACTTAATATTCTAGTTTTGCGGTTATAAAACCTTTTGATAAATACACTGGAAACCGTGCATACTGTAAACTTCATATAAATTTATTTATTTTAACAAAAATAATGCATGCTCTCTGCGCGAAAAAAACCTTCGGGGAAATAACTCTTCAAAATGTTTCCCATGAACTTCTCACACCATTATTTTATTAAGTGAAGCAACAACTTTAAACAACAAATACATAATGGTTGTTAAAATAAATATTTTCCATCAGTTTTCACCTATTTTTAATTTGAAATTTAGGAGGATCGGTTAATGCAAGATAGCTTAAAATATATTGAATGAAGATAAAAATTAAAAAAAAATTGAAGTCCCTAAGACCTCCTTTACAATATAAGCAAGCAACAAACAATGACAGAAGTAATCATTTTTTTTTGAAAATTTGAAATTTGCAAGCTCATTCTAGTGCGGGCCCCTTTGCATGCTGGCGCTGTTCCACAAATTACCGAAATTCACTGAAATTAAATGTTTGGAAAATTAGTAGTAGGTCGAACGCTCAAAACATTATAACTATAAACGTTTTGATAAAAAATATCAAGAGGTATTTTGTAGTTTCAATAAAATTTAATATCTAATGATATCTCTTTTCGAATGATGTAATATATCGCATTATAAAATTTTAATAAAATCATGTAGATCTGCATTATTTAACTCTAATTTTAGGATTTGCGGACTGAATTTTAAACTCACATATGTTTTGTCTTTCTGACAACCCGAAGAAGGCGATCTCTCGATTTATGGATCCATTGAAAAACTAAGGTACACAGCACCAAAACCAGTTTTCCAATTTCAGTCAACTTTACCTATGCAATAATTTTATTTCCTTCCGTTTTCGATAAAAAGACCATACTGGTCAAACAGGAAAATGTAATGACTGAAGGAAATACGTGTATATACTGTTATTTAATACAAAATAACTCAAAGAACATTTTCGCTTCATAATTCATGACACCCAAAGGGTTGGAGCAATGACATTAAAATTGTGAACTATGATTGGAGAATAATTAACAATATCCTTGGTTTGGATATTAAGTCTCCGAAAAATTCCCTAAAATCTGAGTCATGTTTCTTCAATACGAGAAATATAAAAGAAAATATCCTTTACGTAAGTTCAACTTCTGCTTGAGAAAAGAAATAAAGTGAACGATCAATAAAAAGTTAAATTATTTTGGTTTTGATCTTTTTGTTACTATTCTGATAGAAAATTTCTTATCTACGAATGTCGTGAAAGAAAAACACATACAAAGTAATTTGCTTCATAAAAGATATGAATCTTCTTTACCCCGAAAACAATTTAAGAAACATAACTGGAATTCTTTCTTTGCCACGTATTGGATGATGAGTTAGAACTCGTTATTATGCAGACTATTGTTATGATTTAAACTTTCGTGAATGAAATAGCTCTTAGTGCTTCCAAGTTCTTAAGTAGTTCTCTGTATCTAATAGGGATGTCGAGATGTCATTGATAGTCTCCGTTGGAAGGGAGGGGGCAGTAAGAAACACAAGGGAATATTGGGTAGAAACGACATATTGGGGGGCGGATTTCAATGGACGGAAGGGAGTAGAGCACATTACGCGCGCAAGAACAACGCAAGAACGGGAGAGGAGGCACGGGAATATCAAGGGTGATAGAGAGTTAAGCAATAATTCGTTTGTTTTAAGCAGCAAAATGGGGAAGAGGAAAGATGGGTTGGAGTTAATAGAAACAATAATGAAGGCGAGTGCCAGCAATAATGACGGAAATGACATTAAAAAATTTGAATCGAAAACTGAATGATTTTTAATGAAAAGTTTAAGAATCACTTCATTAGCATATTGCGTCTTATTAACAACTGCAAATACACCATTGCAATATGCCAAAAATCTCAGAAGTAAGCATGAAATCTCACCGTATCTGACGACTCACCATATCTATTATCGACATTTACAGCTATGTATCAAGCTGTAAATGTCGATAAGAGTAATAGCCAAGAAATATACCACCCCAATAGAATTTCTTCTCTACCTGTTCCTTTTCGCGTTGGTACTTAACATACATACAAACAAATGTCTATGTTTTCTCCTGTTGCTGTAATATAATTTCGGTTTTTTAAAATTGTGATAACAATACCAGGGAAAGAAACCAGTGGGCGACTTACTGCCATCTACTGTTCATCTCTGGTTGTAAATATTAGTTATGTGTGTATTAATTAGTTATTTGTAGCATACAGTATATAACAATAATTGTTTTTACACACAAGCACGAGAATGAGAACAATAATGATGCAAATCTTGACAATGTACTTACGACTCCGCAAATCATGTCGGCATTACTGAGACGAGAGCGACAAATTCGTAGAATGAAGAGGAAGAGAAGGCTACAGCAGTCGCAGAGCTGAAAGGGGCGCCGCGCCGTGGTAACGAAAGAAGCACGGGGAGAGGAGGCAGGGCGCGGAGAAATCATTCTCTTAGTGGAAAGTTTTTGTATTGTTGCAGTAAGTACTTTTCGTGAAATTTTAACGCCGTGGAGAGAGGAATTGACTGTGTTGATCCCCGCCGGCGGCCCTTCCGCCTTCCGCCGCCGCCGCCGCCGCCTGCGGTAAGGGCGAGGGAATGAGCAGCGGCTGAAGAATAACTTAAGTAGACGGTGGCTTTATTGCCTACGGATATTTTTGTAATTACAAAGAACGTTCGGAAGTGCGATTAAGCGTTATCGGGTAATGCCCAGGGGCCTGAGCCGTCGCGGCGCCTGCGCCGTTCCATAAACAAAGCTTTCCAATCCGGCCGATCGAGGCAGGGGCGCGGGGCCAGCGCGTGATACGAGGAGGGGGGAGGGGGCAGTGAGGGACGATGAGGTCGGTGAGGGACGGTGAGGGACGGTGAGGGATGGTGAGGGAAGGTCGGTTGGGGGCAGCGGGGGCGGGAGAGGGGATTGGAAGCTTGACGAGGGACGGTTAGACGGCTGGGGCTGTGAAGGGCAGAGTGAGATGGAGACGGGATGGGAGAAGAGGTGGGCAAAGAGTGGCTGATGACGGGTGAGTGATCCTCACTGAATCAGGGTAGGGATGTCCTAGAGGAGCGGAGATGGCCGTATCCGAGCGGGGCGGCGGGGCGGGAGGACAGAGTGGCTGAGGGGTGCTGGGGGCGGGGCGGGCGGAACCCTGCAGCGCGAGGTGAGCCGAGGGGTGATGGAAGGTTGAGAGCCAGTTGGGGCGACGGAGAGAAACATCTGGGGAGCGCAGAGGGCGCTGGGGTCAGGAGAGAAGACGAGAAACCTGGAAATGACTGAGAAACGGCCGACATGAGCTGAGAATGAGGGTGTAAAAACGATCTGAGTGGAAACTGAGCTGAGATTTGTGATGGCTAAAAAAAAGACAAGATGACCAGGGTGACAGAAAACGAGCAAGAAGACAGAAACCTGGCACAAAGTGATGAATGAACTATTAAGGAAGCGGATGGGAAAATTAAGAGAAAAAATATGAATTTGAACAAGTATTGTCAGAAAAATAGAAGCACTGAAAAAATAGTAACAGGAAAAAAGAAATAAAAACTTGTTAACTAGTGAATGAAATTTTAAAAGAAGATATAAGCATAGAAATGAAGACAATAAATAAGCCTAGAGAAATAGAAACACGGAACGAAAATTGGTAGTTACACAGTTGAGAAAAGAAACGAACACATGGGATGAAATAAAATTGAAAAAATTAAGAAATAAAAACAAAAAGATTACAATAATAAACGTTAACAAACAGAGGAAAACACTGAATTAAATTCCAGGACAGTTGAAGAGTGTAGAATGGAGACGAGCAGCGGGCAAGAGGAAGGACGTCGACCGGGCCAGTAAAACGCATGGAGAAAAACGCGTGAGCCTACGCCACAGGAGCGAAGCGAGGCGAAGGGAGACAAACGAGAAGCGGGGTCGGCTTAGCGGAGCCACGGGGAAGGAATTGAGTGGGGGCGGGGGCGGGGGTTAGCGCGTGCGCACTCCCGCCTCCGCCTCTGCCGTTACAGCAGCGCTTCTAAAGAGGCATAAACAAACCGACGGCTAATAGGCCCCGCCGCGCCCTCTAACGCCACCGGGCCTCTTCTCGCTGCGCCTCGCCTACTCCAAATAATGAAAAAATCGACTCAAGGATTGGCACATCGCCCTCCCCGAAGTACAGTTGAGCGCAAAATGCGACTCTCCCTGAAGAGGTTTTGGGGAATTACTATCGATCTATTGGACGAGAAGTGGGGGCTTTGTGTGATGCACATTCGCAGTCAATCCTTCTTCAATCGACACTTTCTTATTCAATATTGAATTATTTTCTTCATTTTTTAATGAATACGTAATAACACTTATGCAATAAAAAATCCTATAAAACGTCGAAATTGTATATGATTCTGAACTCCAAGATGACATTTACAGAAATGTACAAACCTGTTTCGAATACATTTACCTATGTAAACCACCTACAAATTCACGAACTCAGCAAGCGATGAAACATTTTATGATTGTTAACAGCTCACACCAATATATATTTTAACATACACTAGAGAGTAGAAATGATAAAATGTAAACTTGACGTAAAGATGTTAGGTAACAATGTCATGGTTGAATTTGTTGTTTTTTGTTTAGTTCTCTTCAAACTCTTCTGCTAAACAAATCTATTGTTGATTTTATTGCGCTTGCGCGTTTATTTTAATTGTTAATTTTAAACACGATTTGAGTTAATTTATGAGGATCATGACTGCAAGTTCTCAAATACTACTTTACAACGTTCACTTGATAATTTTCTTACATTTACTTACGCCCCAGGTTTCAAATATTGTCTTCTATAAATTATATCCAGTACGTATGCTTATTATCAACCTGTAACTTATAAACGTACTTCCGATTCAGACGCAAACATAGCAAAAATATTCGCACATTTTTTCTTTGTTTCTAAGTTCCTTTGTTCCTTCATTTTCGTTATTGCATTTGTCATAGGAGGCTTGACATCATGACCTTTACTTCTTCACCGTCTTCATTTGACATAGACACCTCGCTCGCATTGATAGTACATTTTGGCCTGTCAAGTGACATTCTCACCCAGTATCTACTCACTTTGCCCAGTACCTACTACGGAGTACTTCTTCTACATTTCCTTCTTTCCTTCCTCCTTTCATTGTCCTTCACTTTTCTCTTCTCGCCGTTCCCGTCTCCCCCCCCCATTGGAGGCGCTGGCGGCAGCGGCGTGTCACCTGGCGGCGCGCGGGCAAGATTGCCGCGTTGTTTATAGCCCACAAATGTGAATCAAAGAGCCGGAGGTAATGACGCCGCTGCTACTCGGCGCCATCTTCACAATTGTCTCCGGGCTTTACGGCCGCCTCCTCCCCGGCGCTCCTCTATTATGCAGCAGCCCTTCGCGTTTCATTCGGCCGAATTACCTCGCGCGAATCAGCCACCGACGTGATTCAATAAAACCCGAATTGTCTGCGCCCGCTCCCCGGCCGCCCGCCGCCGCCCGACCCGACGCGCGCGCCCGCTGCGCCCCTCGGCCGCGGCTCGGGCGATCCCAGCGCCCCGCCGCGGCGGCTCCCTGCCTCTCCGCCCCTGCGGCCGCTCTCGCGGCGTACGCCAAACGCCGCGCCTGCTTGTCGGTTCACTCGTTCTTCACTGCCTGCTGGTCGCCCGCTAAACCCCATCGCTTCTTTAATGTGTCTCAGTAAGGAATATTCTGCTCTAGTCAGTGTCTTCTCGGCCTTGTTTGGAGCTGGCCTCTCTTGCCGGCCTCCCTTGGCGGCCTCCCTTGGCGGCCTCCCTTGCCAGCCTCCCTTGCCGGCCTCCCTTGCCGGCCTCCCTTGCCGACCTCCCTTGCCGACCTCCCTTGGCGGCCTCTGTTCTTTTCCGTTTATCCTGTCCTCTTTCCCCGGCCGGTCCTCCTGACCTCTTTTCCCTGCTTTCTCTTGGCCTACTCTCGGTCGCTCTTTATACTTAGGTCGTCTCGTCGTTTAAACGCGCTCTCTATAATCTTCTAAATAGTCGCTAATTTTCATAGATATCTCAGTAACGCTTTCCGCTTCCTTCATTTCATCTGTCCATTGGTTCTTTTTACCACTAGGTCCTCGACCTTATGTCTACATATCTGCTCTCTCTGTTTCCATATCCTTTTCGCTCGTCGTGTGTCTTATTCTTCAAAACAGAAGTTCGACTTTCATCTCCGGATTTCACTCTCACCCCACAAATGTCATCACTTCATTTACAGGTTCAGTGTCATCCGACAACGCTTTCTTTAGTATCATTGGCTATACATTTAGTTCACATGCAATCTACATATTCGCTTGCTATTCTATCCGAATATGATTGTTTTCTTCTCTGTTTTACAATGGATCTGTACACCTTCAATCCCCCTTCTGGAGCGCCTTTAATTTACCTCAGTACCTAATTCATACATCATACTATCCGTCTACTTCCAGTAAAGTGTCTCACCTCCCCATGCTTTCTGTACCCTGATAACCTTGTCCTTTATCTAATCTTCCGTCGCACCCGCCTGCCAATCCACGAACTCCCTTGCTCAGTCGCGTTCTCCCTTGACCGACCCTCCTTTCGCTCTCTCCTTCGCTCGTCCTCCCTCTCGCTCCGTAAACATTGATTCAATATGTGCGCGGACATCAGGAGATACAAACTGCAGCGATCGCGAAAGCATAGCGGTGCGGAGGGGGGGGGGCGCAGAGCGGGGACGTGAGATGGCGCGGGGAGGAGCCGGGCCGAGCGGGGCGGGGTGGAGACGGAGGCGTAGGCGGCCGCCCAAGAACTTTGCGTTGCTTCGCGAAATCCTCGCAGAGCAATTCAGTACTGAGTAAATATGAAACTTTGTTTTAGTTATTACTTCATACACTGCAATTTAAAACAGATTGCTGGGTTATTACAAAGGAAATGAAGTCCCCTACGAGCATTCCGAGTGTTATTACAAAACTCCATGAAAACGCTGGGCGTCGCGGGGAGGAGTGGGGACGGCGCGGGGAGGGGCGGGGCGGGGAGGGATGCGGTGGCTTCGTGTATTGGATGCTCCCGAGTCGTTCGCTAGGTCGGACGTGAGCATTGTCCTTCTTAATTCAACTGCCTGTGGCGCCCTGCGCAAGATTGCGACAATGAAAGCTGAAGATTTTTTTCCAGATGTGAATGTTCGCTCTAAATGTTTACAGTAAATATACATCACAAAGAAATCTACAACAGTAACAATTTGTATAAATGCAATCGTTCTATCCAAGTACATTGTGAGGCATTCACTTCCAGAAAAGGAGGATACGCATAACTCTGTTCCCACAAAATACAATATAAATTTCACTTACGAACATTTGATGAGACTTAGGAACGTAGGCAACCACGCACTGAATACTAGTGACAGACATTTGTCAAAATTAATAACAATTTTTTTAATTCTCTAACCTTACTATGTACGAAATATATATAAGGTATTGAAATCGTGCTTAAAAACTTCAATGCTATTAAAATCGGAAAATGTCGGCAGAAAAACTCTTATGGTAGGGCTATCATAACGGTAAAGTGGCTTGTTGTTGTTCCTCCATTTAGTAAATTACTTTCACCAACACGGTAGGTGGTCAGAGTCCACGTTTCGTGGATTCTTAAAAGCAAAAAATTGATTGAAGGCAAACGGCTGACCGTCCATCGGTGGTCAACGATGATGCCTAAACCGTTCAAACCATTTTCTCCAAAATTGATTTTCTACGATCGAACTGAATGACCTCGTGGTTTTGCAAGTTTGATATCGATATGTGGAATTTTTGGAGTGCTTTAGATGAAGCCTCAACATTTCCTAAATCTTCTCCAAAATGGCTTCAAATTTTTTGAATAAACTTTGTTTTGGGATAGTGCAGAAGACGCTTAAGATATAAAGCAAGTCTCATTTTTGTTGAAATGTTGTTTGTTAATTTTCGATTTAAAAAAAATGTCGTATACTCTTACATTGTTTTTGTAAAACTGTAGTTTTAATGAATTTTCTTGAAGGTAATGCATTTTAACAAAAAATTTAAAAAATGGCCCCACGTTTTTACTTCCTCGCGCTTAAGAACGAACTTCTTAAGAGAATGTTATGTAATAAAAAATGACGACTTTTCGGCAGAAAAATCTTATTACAAAACCCTGGCATCGAAAAAGTGGATAAATCTAGATGCTAAATTCATAAAAACAAATCTTCTAACACATGATGCCGATTTTCTGCAAATTTGACATCCCCCAATCAATCTGGCTGATGAATTTGAAATCGATATTTTAATTTTGGGGGGTACTTTATATCAAGCCCCTGGGACATTTTCAAACTTTTCAAAAAAATGACGCCATCGATTTTGATTAAATTTCCTTGTTGGATAGTGCGAATGACGTTTAAGAGATTGAAGCAGGTCTCATATTGGTTGAAAACTCTAATTTTTAGAAAATTGATAAAAATCAAAATATTTTTCGGCGTCTTCCGATAACTAAGATATCAAAGATATATTTTTGTCCCTTAATGAAATTGGAAATAAGGTCATGAACAATTTTCCGAAAATTTGAGTATTTTCCCCGTAATGTTGCGTGAAAAGCAGGCAGTTTCTTAATTTTTGTTTAAACAATTTTTCTCAAAAACTGCTCCATTGTTTTTGATGAAAATTTTTTGATAGATAGTCTGAAGAACATTTAAGAAAATAGCATCTCATTTTGAATGATAACCCTAATTTTTCGACAATTCAAATATCAAAATTTTTCGACATCTTTCTACAACTACAATAATGAAGATACATTTTTTTCTTAATGAAATGTGTTTATCAAAAACAGATTTTCAAATAAGATCATGTTGAATTTTTCAAAACTATGAGTATTTTTTGGAGTAATTGGGCGTTAAAGTTAGTCGCCCGATCTGAAAATACTGCGCTCTTGATCGTAATTTTAGGTGATTTGAGGCAATTGGTTGCTACGTAAATTAGAATGTAAATTCTTTGTTCGTTTTTTACATTAAAGCTTTTGTTATACGTTCACAAATTAATCTTTTAGAAGCTATTTATAACCTATTTGAAAAAATATGAAATAAAGATTGCTATCCTACAGTCGCCCGCTCCCAATTTACGAAGTTGGATGCTACGTATGTTAAAATTTGTACATTATTTCAGATTTCACTTAATGATTATTTAATATACATTTATGTTGTTTCATTTAAAAATTTTGGCCTTTAATATTGTGTTAAATGTGAAAACGAATAGATGAGCGGACATTGTTGGTTGTTGTTATCTGTTGTTACGCCGTACAGGTTACACAATAATGACGGCTGCTTTTAGTTCTAGTTTAGTTTTATTTTAGACAGAAATGGGAAATTTCTGAAGAAAAATATCTATTTTTTAAGTGCAGGATTCCTTTCAGGGATACCTTCTTGCGAGCTAAATTAACGTTACGAGTATTATCGATAATGTTTACAGTAGTGGAACTACTGTAAGAAAACATTCCAACTCGCATTATTTGTAACTTTTGCAAATTTCGAGAATTCAGAGAGTTTGTGACATAGAAGACAATAGTATTCATCCTTTCAATGAGAAACGGTCGTACCCCGGCCGGAAACCTATCAGCAGGGGGCCATGTCTACTGGAAAGCAAAGCGAACAAGTGCTGAAAGCGGTGGAGGGGAACAGCCTCTTTTGGGATATAAAAGCCAACCTCTTGACTTGCTCTGAAAGGCGGAAGAACAATCTTTTCTTCTGTATCCCTTCAGCGTACTGGGTGGGTTATGACCAGCAGAAGGTGGCCTGAGTGAAGAAACTGGTCACGGAGGGCGGGGAAATGTCTCCGACTGCCTCCAAATCCCTTTCAAATTACGTTCACAAAGCGCAGGAAATTCGAAGGGGCTATACTATTTGACGCCGAATTACACAACAAATACACACATTTCCGAAAACTTGAACATGATAGTATTTGAGGATCTATTTTTAATTAACACATTTCATTAAGAAAAAATATATCTGTATGTATGAAGACGCCGAAAAATTTAAAATGTTTGCCACTTTCGAAAAATCAGGGATTTTAACTAACACGAGACCTGCACCATTCTCTTAAGCGTCCCATACTCTAAGGTCAAAATGTAATCGAAACATTTGTGCCATTTGAAAGAAAAATGGATTAAAGAAAATAAAACTTATGTTTGACACAAAATTACACAACAAATACTTTTAACATAAATTTCGAAAAAATTAACATGACATTATTGAAAGGCATGTTTTTTATTAAAACATTTCATTATGAAAAAAGTATCTTTGTAATTGTAGTTGAAGACGCCGAGAAAATTTGGAATTTTCGCAATTTTCGAAATATCAGAGATTTCAACAAACGTGAAACCTGCACCATTCTGTTGAGCGTTCTATACGTTATCCGCTGTAAAAATTTAATGAAAAACATCGGTGCCGTTTTTGAGAAACATTTGTTTTAACAAAGTTAAAAATTACCTAATTCCACGCATAATTATGTGAAAAGTACTAAAGTTTTCGAAAAATTGTACATCACCTTACTTCAAAATATGTCTTTAAGGAACAGATTCCATTAAAGAAATAATCCCCTTATTTAATATTTTTGTTGTAAGAACATGCCGTAAATAAATTGTATTTTTTTGAATTTTTGAAAAATCAGGAATTTTAACAGAAATCAGACCTACACCATTCTGTTAAGAGTTCATTACGCTCACAACAAAATTCAATAAAAAAATTTGGTGCCTTTATTTGAAAATTTTGAAAACGGTCTTCATGTAACCATTCCCACGGACTTCATGTAAATATCGGTTTCAAATTCAGGGGGCCGCGACAATAGCCAAATTAATTGAGGAATATCAATTTTGGACAAAATCCGATGAACGGTTTAGCTACTAGCGTTGTGCATAGATAAACGAACGTACGGGCGTACGAAAGGTCGGATGGACGGACAGAAGTTAGCCGTCAATCGATTTTTTTGTATCAAGAACCCAAAAAAACACGGATGCTAACTGTCCAGCATGTTAGAGGAAGTAATTTATTGCATACAACAAGATGTATGCACTTTTGCGGTATGCGGCGCCACAAGTTTTTCTGATGAAAAATTGCAATTTCTGCTGCAACATAACATTTCTTTCTCTTTGCTATGTAAATAGTAGGCGATAATGTAAAAAAATAATGCAAGTTATGGAACGAGGTTTCTCCAAATCCGTCACCAAATCTAAAAGGTGTAAGTTAATTAATTGTTTTTCTTGCTCCTACGAAACGTACCACGTAAACAAGGAGTAAATCTTTTTAAAACCGTTACAAAAGGTCTTTTCGTTTCCAGGTTAGTTTTGCTAGAAAATGAACGTTGCACTTTTCGTTATTCACTTGTGACTATATCGTCTATATATCGAATTACTTGACTGTGAGAAAAGAAGTTTCACTTCGAATTGTGAGGGTATTAAAATGAGTTAATAAAGGAATAGTAGAGAGAATGTATTATTAACAAGACAAAGAACTTCATATATATTTTTAAACAAACATTCCTGAGTATATTTGACACCGTGTTTACGACAATTTGTGTGCGTGCTTTTGTGGATTAGATTATCCTGATTCGTCCGTGAGGCCGGATGAGCCTAGGCCCCTTCAGCAACCTGCTGCACACGTATTGTCGGCTCCGGCAACGCATCCACAGGAAGAGTCAACTGAATTATAAAGAGTGATGGAGTGAGTGCTTTGGTACGTTGAAGATATTAAGCAAAATATGAACAATTTCAAGAGCGAAACAGTCGGATTAATAGTCAAAAAGTACTATTATTAAAAGGACGGGAGTGTCATGGGGCAAATGGCTGACTAAGAGCATAACACCGTGTTCAAGATTATGTGTTAATGCACATTTATATGATTGAATTGCTCTTTGACCACAATCTCACAAACTCGAGAACATTCGATTCTCACGCAAGCAAATCAAACACGAGAACCACCAAGAACTGACAGCGCAAGTCAGCTAATGACTAAGCAGGACCACATGCATAGCCAGCGATTGCAAGCAATGAACTGAAGTATAAAGTATAAACTTAGAGCATTGGTAGGAATGCATTAATGTCTTTTAGCAATACCTGTGTATGTTCAAGTGAGGAAGCGAAGGGTTAGTGGAGAGAATGTAGTATTAAAATTATTATCATTGAGCCAATGGGTGACTGAGTTTATGGCACAGTGTTTGGAATTGTGTGTAAATGCGTCCATGATTTTGTTATTGAGTGGCTCTGTCACCACCAAGGAAGGACACTCAACCATCGAGGAATGACACATTAAACATCAGGATTTGACACTTCATATCATCGAACAAACAACCTGTTCCATATTTAACGATAGCATAGCAAGGCAATCACGAACAGGATCGTCTGAATTGTAAAGAGTTGCACTTACAAGTAGGTATTTAATTTCTTTAAGCAAAAAAAATGAATGACGTAAATTAAAGGTAAGATTAATATTAATTAATTAATTAATTAGTACTGTTAAGAGAACAAGAATGGTATTGGGAAAATAGGTGACTGTAAGCGTAACAGTGTGTTCCAGCTTATGAACGCGTGTGTGCGAATTTGTGTGAATGTGATTGACTGGTGACCGCAGACTCGTGATCTCTGGAACAGTCCATCCTCGTGCAAGCAAACGACACCCGCCGACAGACGAACCGGCAGCGCAGGTCAGCAAACGAGCAGCCTGCTCACTCGCATCGCCAGCGATGGAGGGCGTGGGGGGGGCGGGGACGCCCGAGGGCGGTGGAGGCGGGGGCGGGCAGGCGAGCGAGTCCGGAACAAAAGTAATAATACCGCATTAGTACTCCTGACATCAGAAAATTGGCAGGCGCGCCGCGCAGCTGGTTTTTATCCCGCGGCCGCGACTCTTTCATTAACATAACCAATAAACACGAATCCTCCATTAGTTATGTATGCAGCGGCGCGCGCTCGTGATGGACTCCGACGCTCGCGCGCCTCTTTACGAGCGCGCGCGCGGCCGTGCTCACGCTCGCACTCGCGCTCGCGCCGTATTTTTACAGCGCGCGCGCGTATCGCGGCCGGCGGCGCTGGCGGCGGCGGCGGGAAACACGGAAGTCACTGCGCGGATAACTGTCATTTATAGAACTGTAAACCGGGCGAGTGGTGCGCGATGGGACACGGAGAAAGCGTGGTGTGGAGTGAGACGGGATGGGATGGAGCGGGGAGTGGATATTGTGGGTGTGGATGGAGTGGAGTGAGGGAGTGTGGGGTGGGGTGGAGTGGAGTGAGGAGTGTGGGGTGGGGTGGAGTGGGATGATGTGAGCTGGGTTGGAGTGGGGAGAGGGGGTGTGAGGTGAGGTGGGTTGTGGTGAGGGGATGTGGGGTGAGACGGAGAGTGGTGAGGAAGGGCGAGAAGATATGGGGTGGGGTGAAGTGTAGTGAGGAGATGTGGGGTGGGGTGAAGTGGGGAGAGGAGATGTGGGGTGAGATGGAGTGCGGTGATGGGGTGTGGGATGGATGGAGTAGGGTGATGGAGAATAATGTGAATACAGAGGAGACCAGTTCTGAAATCCGGACTGTCAATGAGAGAAACTAAAAGAAAAGTGATGGGAGAGTGTTATGTGTTTATGATTGTGCACGTGTATTTGTGTATGTGTGTCTGTATTTTTGGAATCGGTACTGAGGCCCATATGTATGTGTAAACTTGGTAATGTAGATTTTTGCATGACTTTATGTGGCTGATACTGTGTTTAATGTCACAAACGAAATATAATGCATCTCATAGCTTATAGAATTTTATTTCACTCTAGCATGCAAATTAATGCGAAAGACTGATTAAGAAGAACTCAAATATTTCTTGCAACTATGTAATGAAAGTGTAAACTTGGTGTGAGGTAAGCTATTGTACGTAAAAAACTGGTAAGGTGAGGCAGGTAGGTTGACTGAGGGAATGGAGAATAATGTGGAGTATGAGACTGGCGTTGGAATCGGGGCTGTAAATAGGAGAAGCTAAAAAAATAAGTAATGGAAAAGAATGTTTGAGTTTGCTGTGATGGTTGCTATAATGACACATGTGACAATCTCATCATGAAATGTATCTATCTCTTAGTTTATAGGGTTAGTTATGCAAAATGTTATTAATGTAAAATTTGTAAATGTCTAGCATGCATATAAATTTTAATAATAGAAAAATATATTTGTTACACTCGTATAACCACAAGTGTAAGCCTGGTGGATTATGGTCAGCGATGGAGAATGGATAACGCACACAGGTGTAGGATGGGTGAAGTTATACGGAGTGACCTGAAGAAGGAGGCCTGCGATTAAATATTGTATGTGAATGGGAGAAACTGACAAATAAATGAGTGTGTGCTTTTTGAATTTGTGAGCTCTGTGGACGAGGGGCAAGGGTGGGGACTGTGCAATGCGACTTGTTGCTGATTTTGGATTGATTAATTGGCGATTCTGGGCGCGTGAACTGCTAAGGCCATTAGTACCGTAAGCGTGGTCCATGTTTTCATCCCGGAAAGTAGCGATGAATTTCCTCCGCTGGATGGTGAGATCGGGTGCTGACATACACTGCGGTTTGTGGTATCGTCCCAATCAGGTATCTCCCACCAGCTGGACATCGCCACAGCTATGGCACGCTCTAAGCTCCCGTCTGGACACTCCGCATGTGTGGTAGTGAAAGGCGTTGAAATGTGTAAATAAGGGGTGAGTATAGGTCAAGGAAGAGGAAGGAATGATGGCGAGCGCTCCAGGGCTCGTTTATTAGGAATCTGCTTCCCCACTCGTCTGGTGTTGATCGGACCATGGAAAACTACCGATCAAGCATGTAATTCGACCTATCTCTGCATCTGATGTTCTAAATTCTGCCACCAGCGGGACACGAACACTAGGATCTCCCTGTTAGAGACAAAGAAGTGACATCAATTGATGTTCTAAGCCACCTACGGCGCTCCCCGTTTGAAGTGATTCATATTACAAATGGTGAAAATGAAATGTAATGCAACTTTCTGCCAACCTACATTCCTGTTGACCTGAAATGCTCTTGGCGCCTGCCATACAAAAGTAATGTGAAGAAATAAAAATATTGTAATGTCATCTTTGTTTGCAAATCATATTGTTTGCAAAACACAACCTTTTAGAACATGCACATTACAAAGCTTGGTTGTGTACTGAAATGAAACGAAATGGGAACCACACATCTAATATGGAAAGTTAGAATTCTTAAAATAATAATAATAATAATAATAATAATAATAATAATAATAATAATATATTAACAATAGAATAAAGAGAGTAGAGATGAAATAATTGACGGATCCTGTGATTGGTGATCCTGAGACGTAGACGGGAAGCGACCGTTGAGAGTTTCATGGTTTTGACCGGTAAGTAGATCACTTCATGGAGATCTGTGAATCAACTAAACTGATGACAAGTGAACGATGGAAGGTTACTGAGGATTTCTAAGAGGAAATGAATTCGAATACATATATGATTTTTGCTGGAGATTGGGAACGAGTTTCTCGAGACATAACATAACAAAACATTTCTTTGGCACAAAGTGAGTAAGCAAATTTCTGGAACATACAGAAGCTTAAATTAATTAAGCCAAGGATGTTAAAATATCAAAATGACAGTTTAGGAGATATCAACTATGCTGATAGTGCGCTCAAATTCAAATGTAAGAATAATTTAAAACATCGTTATATAATGAAGGTATTCGTTGGATTTGCGAATAATTTTCACAAAATATTCTTTAACAAATTTTCCTTGGCTAGAATCAATATCTTTCTTTTTGAAGTACTTCCCAACTCTATCTTAGACTGAATTGGGCTAACCTTACTTCGCATGTTGGAGCAAAATCCAATACTCTGTTGCGCTGAACTTTGGAAGCACAACAGATCTCCACAGTGGATGATCTTCTCAGAACATCACAACTCATCTTTTACTTTCCACGTAATATTTACGTTTACAAATTCGTTATATAAACTAGATTTATCTTAAATTAGATGATTCGTTGTATTAAATTAGATTTGTGATATAGATTTGAATATAGTCAATATTAAATAACGTAATCAGTGCACCAATGAAAGCTATGGTCTTACTCGTTCGGATAACATACCAACCCCATTATTTGAGTGGGGTGTATTTCGAAACCCCGGGCAGAAAATGTGGGCTCACCGTGCGCAGATCCGTCCTCGGAACCGCTGGACCGCCCGGAGGCTTACTGCTGTTTGCGCGTGCTTAGGACGGCGTGCAATGCAAATGAAGCCGACGGACGCGGCGACGAGCACCTGCCCGAGAGACTCCCCATCCTCATCCTCATCCTCATCCTCGTCCTCATCCTCGTGTTCCTCCTCCCGCCGCCACCGGGCTCCTCTCGCCCATTTAAAAGAGTTCCTCCGAAACTAACACGGTTTAAGAGAGTCGGCGAATAAAACTAACAGAGCGCTGGCTCACGAGCAAACAGCGTCGGTCGGGGTCAGTAAAATGGAGGCACCGCAAACAAGAGAAGGTAGTCGGCCGCCGCGGACGCCGCGCCGGGTAAGCCTGCGCTAACGCGGTCGTGCTTCAGCCCTGCACGCGGCCACAAGTCACCACACTCCTCGGCCTATGAGACGTTCTTTCTTTATTCTCGTCGCATGTCTTTGACAACGATATATGTTGCTTAGGCAGTCTGGACTAAACGCGTCTTGCCTGCAAATGCTATCCCGAAAGGGATGTTTATGTAAACTTGTGGCAAGAAGCAGCGAAAGCTGGTTATCGACTGGTTGCAACTTTACAAAGAATATTAAAACTATCTTTTAGACAGTGCGAGTGATTTCGTTTACGGCGAGCATAGCGTGATACTAGTTCAACTTTTAGCACCGGTGCTAAAAGAGAGTCGATGTTGAAATGTTCAGATAATATCGTGAAAGCGACAAAGGAAACGAAATAATTTAGTTTCACAGCATCAACTACTTGTAGCCTTATTGTAACATATTACGTAATAAAGTGATTTGTATACTTGAATGAAAATAAAATAAAAGTCAGTAAGGTTATCTAAAAATTAGTGTATGGCACACGTGGTAAAAGTAATTTTATTTTTCTTGTAGGATTGCGCCGCTCGATCTATTGGCGGGTTGCAATATTTCTTACTCGCAAAATAAAATGCCATTTTTTCCACTCAAAAATTACTGTTCTTTCTTTCCGATGGCTTGCAGTTTAGTTTAGATATCGGCCTCGTATGCACATACTCGTGGCTGGCGAAGTCTTTCGCGTTAAACGGATTCATTCTTTATTTGATTTGTAAGGTTGAAAAAGCTTCTTTTCTGGGACTAAAATGCATCTACAGTACCTCTTTATCGACTGTGGGTGATAAAACATGGTTTTATCTACTCTCCTGGGCTTTCTGGGCATTGAAGTACGCAGCCGTGGAGGCGGCGCAAAAATGCCCAGATATATTTCCTCAATTGGGCAATGCCCCCAGTTGAGAAATCAAGCTCCCACACATTCTGTAAATGGATTACACTTACTGGACTAATTATCATAGAAGTTGACGCGCCAGAGTGCTAAATAATCAACTAACCTGTCGTAGAGATGAAATTAATTTTTGTTTTCTCGAAATAATTGAATAACTGATATGTACAACTAGTTCAATCTACAACAGCGAGCTCCCACAAATTTTTTATCAGCTTTTTTCGTCTCTAGCGATCATGAAGAGTACGCACACTTTGTTTAAAATGTTAACAGCAGGACTAAATACAGATATTTTTAGAACGGTAGTCTCGTCGTATGCATGAGTTGCAAGCCATTGTTTTCAGAGTCAGAGTAGTGTTGTTGTAAATGCTCCATTGAAACGGCTTTACAGCCGGTTGGCGCGCGAGTTGAGCTCGGCCCGAGCTGTGTAACGAACGTGCAAAAAAAGCGTTTGCGCTCCAAACAGACGTTTTCCGCCCGCGCGGCCGTTCCTCCGCCACGGGCCACTGGCGGCAGGCGGCGGGCCCCGTCCTCCGGATCTGGAGGCACAGGTGCACGAGCGGCGACGGTGAGTGGGGTGATACGGATCGGATGGTGATGGACCCTGTGTCACGCCTGTGAAGATGGGGGTTTGGGTGACCATTTTTTGATTGACTATTTCGTGTTTATGGGGGCGTCAACTGCTATGGTCATTAGTTCCGTAAGTGTGGTGCATTTCTTATTGTCGAAGGTGGTGGTGTTCCCCCCCCCCGCTGGATGGCGAGAGTTGTCACCGGCCTACATGACGGCTTGCGCGATTTTCCCCATCAAGGTATCTCCCACCAGCCATTATCCACCAGGCATCGCTCCAGTTTTGACAAGCTCTACGCTCCCGACCGGTCTCCAGACGTGTACGGTAGTGTAATGCATTTAAGTGTGTGTGTGTAGTGTATGTAAGTCCTATGATGTATGTAGGTGTGAGGAAAGGAGATCGAAGAGAAAGGAAGGATCTCACGCTGCCCATGGGCCGTTTGTTAAGGCACTGCTCCGGCCTTTACCTGGTATTCATAGGACAACGTGAGGTATGGGAATAAGCGAGTCAGTGGTTTAACTGCACGCCCTTGGGCATGATGACTTGGAATATACACTGGGGGGGGGTAGAATGAAAAGGAAAGGGAAGAGTTAATAAGATAAAATCGAGAGACAAGCGAACAATCACACAGACAAAGATGAGGAGAGAGAGAAAGGAAGAGAAAGAAGAAAAATGGAATGAATCAGGAATACTAATGGAGGGAGGAAAGCTAGGAGTAAGAGTAAAATTGTGCATATATAGGTGTTGTGGTAAGATATCTTTGGCATTTTTAAAATAATTAAAGATGTTGTCATTGCCAACAATGTTTGTCTGATACAAGAAGAAAAACACAAAAAAACAAAAACATTAAACGTGAATTAACAACAAGATTATGATAAAGGTTACAATAATTTACAAATTTTTTGGAAAATATTTGACAATGGGAGAAAGAAAAAGTGGGGGGGGGGTTAAGCCATTAATACTAAAGAAAAGCGAATGAAAATAGAAATAGGACACGTAAACATTATTTTTATACAGAAAAACATAGAAATGTAAGTTGAGCCGTTCCTTACCTGCTAGATGGAAGCCACAAAATCTGCTTTTGAATTAAAAAATTTTGAAAGCTGCTTTTGAAAGCTGCTTTTGAATTAAAGCGGCGGCGGTGGTGTAACGGTTAGCGTACTGGACTGTTGTACCCAAGTTGGCGGGTTCAAACCCGATCGAAGCCGTGGATTTTTAAGGGCGAAAAAATCCTTCGTACGCCTTCCTTCGGAGGGGAAGTAAAGCCGGCTGTCCCATGTTCGTAGATTTACTTGCATGTAAAAGATCCTCAAGCCTAAATGACGCCTCTGAGCTAAATTTAAATCGCCTGTTTCTCGCCCAAGTAATACCTCCTTTCTCTCCTTGTTGGTGAAAGGAGCGTAGCGAAATTTGCGTGGTCAGACGGAAGAGCGGGCCTGATGGCCCGAGTCTCGCCACGTAAAATAAGGCAAATTCAATCAATCAATCAATTAAAAAACATTGTTGGCAATGACAACATCTTTAATTATTTTAAAATTGTGCAGTTGGAGTTGGGTACGCGTGCCATTGATGAGAGCGTGAATCCCTATGAAAATATTTCATGATGACTTTAGGTTGAGGGCATTTAGTTCAGACTATGTGGCCAAGTGAAAATAACGGTAAGAGATACGGGCTGGTGACAGAGGCTGGATGGTAATTTTGCAACGGGGAGGAGATGCGGTGGGAAAGATGGAGGAAGAGAACAGCACGTAGGGGAATGGCAGGTACGTGTGGAGCAGGTCGATGGGGAGACTCGTAACATTAATCAAATTTCAAATGCTATCTGGTTTTAAATATGGAAGTTGTTGCAAATAGATTAATTGTTTTAGAGCAAATTGATTTGCATATCTCAATAACCATGTGTTCCGAGCCAGTCTGTAAAGTTGCAGAGAATGTCAAAGACCCCAGAGGGTTCTGGGGAGTGATGTCTAGGTCGGCATAACTAAAAGTCTTGTTATGGAAGGAGATATGATATGAACTGGATGCTTTTTAAGAATCAGACGATAAAGTGAATTTTTATCGGCAATGTAACACAATATTATTGTAAAATAACATTGAGATATAACATGTAACCAGTTAAATTGTTATTCTTTCTTTATTTATTGTAATAAAATGATTCGAAAAGATATATCTGTGAAAAATTGATGGGAACTCAAAAGTGTACATATAATTCAAAATACGTTCTTCAGTATTAACAGAAGTGTATTTAACTCCTTTCCAAGAAGTAGTTTTGAAGTTTTTAAATGGAAAACGCAAGCATGTACGTGAAAAGACTGGAAAAACACCTCGTGAAACGTAACAACCTGAGCAGCGGGAAGCCTAGGCGGCGAGGAGACTGGGTGGCGAGGAGTCTGAGCAACCGAGAGCGATAAGAACTGTGGGGAGGCAATGCAGAAGAGAGAAGGGCGAGAGACGTGGAAGTGAGGAAAGGGAGGACTGCCAATGAGGAGAGAGGCGACAAGCGGGGCAGCAGTGGCGAGGATGCGGTGGTTAGCAGGCGGTGCGGGCGATGAAGTCGCTCGAAGGCATCGCCGTGTGCTCCGCAGAGCGTAAGCAGAGCCAGCCGCTCCACCTGCGTAGCGCGTCCGCGACACGCATTTTTACTTTGGGCCGCGCGCCACCTTGCCTGCCCTAAGAAAACACCGTGCTTTTCGGGCCCTTTCTGATTTTAAACACGCCGCGCTCTTTGTCGGGAAGCACCCGCTCGCTAAAAGAATCTGCTGTGTGTACCTGTTTGTTGTGTTTTCGTGTGTCCACACGAAATGCAAATTCATGTGTACGTAGAATCCTTGTTTATTATGTTTCCTTTTTTACCGCTAACATTGCGTGTTTATGAAATCGGTGTTCTTTAAGCACGGTTGAAATTTTTAACACGCTATGAAGGATTTCTATTGTTTCATTTTTGTAACATGAACAGAGGAGGTGGTGAGCGTGTAGTGCTGTGTTCGCAGACTATTAGTTGCGTTTGTGTCAATTGAACCATTTCATTACAAAGAACCATTGCTTTGTAATCCTATTACTTATTACTTATCAACTCATTTTCCAATTATTGACATTAAATTCCGGCCTCACAGCCAACGACGCGACGTCTCCCAGATAGCCCAGAATTTATGGATGCGACCCGCGGAAGCTTACTTGTGCAATTATTGACATTGTTCATTGTTTATAAAGAGAAAACCATAGTACTTCGTATTATTTAATACTCATATCTTATTTTAAAAGTAACTCTGTATTGCATCTAACTGATATATTTAATGTTTTTTGAACTGTAAAAAATATGTTTAGTTAGTAATTTTGTTTTTTCGGTTACAAGGATAATGAATTTTTGCAATTTTATTTAAATCCACTGTTTTTTCTTAACAATATATTAATGTTCTTTGATTTTTTACGAAGTTTCTATTTAGTCTAAAGTTCTGAACTTTTCATCATTCGTTGTGGACACACATGAAGGTTCTAGAAAACAAAATTGACTGTGAGTGGCGAATTTACTACATCCAATATTCTGATGTAAATTTGCCCCGAACTCTTTACGAAACTTCATTCCTTGGGTATTTCATGGGCGCCCATGTGTAGGACACTTTCCGTGATGGCACAGTACATCCATAAAGCACATTTCAGCGTCACGAATGGACTACCGCGCTTTTGTGTTGCGATCTGAATAATACATTTATTGACATAACGGAATCTATTACAGGTTTATGGTGGCGCGCTCGAAATAGCCTCGGACCGTACACATTGAACTAGCGAAAGGAGCGAGAAGGAAAAAGTGAGATGGAGAAAAAAATGAAGCCGGGAACAAGCGGCGCCAGGAGTAGACACGCCAACTCAGAGACGAAAGCAAATAGTTCTGAGTGAAAACAAAAAAAGGAAAATTACAAAATACAGACACAAGTATTCA
This sequence comes from Gryllus bimaculatus, assembly GCA_017312745.1. Classification (NCBI taxonomy): domain Eukaryota; kingdom Metazoa; phylum Arthropoda; class Insecta; order Orthoptera; family Gryllidae; genus Gryllus; species Gryllus bimaculatus. Next base: position 1,162,717 of record BOPP01000079.1, on the reverse strand, counting down.
ATAGGGTTTTATTTAGGAACAGAGACAAACATAAAGATCTGAACAACAAAAGGTTTCTAAAGAAAAAATGTAAATTGAAAACAGTAAGAAAATTGACTATAATAAAAATGTTAAAAAACGAAGGAGAGAGAAAACGAAAGTCCAAAAGAGCTAAAGAAAAATATCTACTAGCTGACATTGTCAAAAAAGAGAGAAAAGATGCATAAGAAAGAAAGAGGAATAGAAAGAAGGGTTAAGGAAAAAAAGAAAATGGAAGAAGGAAAAAGAAGGAAATAAAACATATTGAGAGAAGATAGACGGAAGAAACGGAGAACATTAGGAAGAGAAGCGAAGCAGACAGAAAAAACAGAAAGAAAGCAAATAACAGTTGAAGAAACAGACGAATAGAATTACCAATGGAGCAGCGAGGTGCGCTCCGCCCATCCATCACCGGAAACGAAGAGCCGACCGGAAAGAAAAGCGAAGGCCGCCCGTCTTTAACTAAATATGTCCCTTCGGCATTCAAACGGTAGCCGTCGCTTTGCGAATTATGCTCTTTCACAACGGCGGCGGGGGCGCCCTCTCTCCAAAAGTTTCTTTTATTTAAGGCTTAACTTCGTGCTTCTTCTCCAGCCGCTCCCCCACTTTTCTCCCTCGTCTCTTGCCCTAGCACGCACACACGCACCGGTCGGCACGCGGTGCGCGTGATGCCACCGGCGGCGGCGCGGTGCGTCGCGACGCCTCGCGACGCCCGGCGGAAAACCGCACGCTTCCGTTGCGTCGCGTCGCCTCGCCTCGCCTCGCGCGTGTCAGCTGTTCTCATCAATCGCGCTTGTCTGCCGCCTTCTGAATAGCGGGTCGCTTTCCGAGGGGGAGGCCCCGCGCCGCGCGCGGCTCGAGGAGGGGACCGCGCGGGGGCGGCGGGGGGAGGGGGAGAAGGCCGAGACGAAGGCAGAAGGAGGTTGAGACGCCGCCGCCACCGCCGCACTGTGGAGCAAGTTGTAATACTCGGGGGCAGAAATTGGCTTGACGGAAAATTTCCTTTTTGGTGTGGTTTACGGTAGTGAGAGCGATGGGAGTACGTGATCCATCGATGGCAACTTCGGAGCTTCAGCGGTATTTTGGTCAGAATAAGGGAGGTGTAATGGAGATTGTAAAACAATTAGTACTACAAAAGTAAAGGTGAAGGCATAGAAAATTCCTGCTTTCAAAAAATATTTCAAAAATTCTCGATACATTCTATGCATAATTTGGGAAATATAACTGTCAGAGTTTTCATTTTTTTAGGCTTTCTCATAGTTACTTGATACCAAAATATCTTTAGACCTCTGATATTCTTGAAACTATCACATTAGTATGTGTAAATGGAATTGAACTATTTAGTAATTTTAATACATTAAACAGAATTACTAAATCAATATTAAATACCGCTAAATAGATCTACACTTCAAAAATCCTTCAGTATTCTTAATTCTGGAATAAAGTAGTAGAGAATTTTCGTGAATGCATATTTAGCTCCAATATTACTTATTACCATCCCCGTACAGTATTTCATGACTTACATTACAAATATCTCTTCTCCAAAAAATAAATTTGCACCGTCTTTCGTCAGAATTGTTTAAAAAAATGAAAATAAAACATAATGTGAACTGTCTGCAAATGTAGTGGAATTCAAATACATTTGATCATGTGTGTGTGTGTGTGTGAGTGAGAGAGAGGGAGGGAGAGAGAGAGAGAGAGAGAGAGAGAGAGAGAGAGAGAGAGAGAGAGAGAGAGAGAGAGAGAACGAGATAAAGAGAGAAAATCCGATGCAGTGAGAGTGTTTCTAATCGTAGCCATTTGATCTTTATTTCATTAATGTAATATTCATATCCTCTGGTCACACGAAACTTTCAAACGAAATGTTGACTAACGAAATGTTGCGAGAAGTTCATTTTTATCAAAAATAAATTAACAAATTCATCAACATCATAATTTTCTCTCACTCAATAAACCCAGTAATGGCGAAGTACACAATGTGTCTGTACATGTGCAGCCATTAAGACACCTGTTAAAAGTGAAGCAATGAATAAATGAAAAAAGGATCTAATAATGTGAGAATGTGTACGTAGCCCAGGGCCCTTTGTCCCGCGAGAAGGGCGCGCACGCCCACCGCGCTCCTCCGGCGCGGGCCGTGTCGCCGTCGCGCGCCCGCACAAAAGCGCGCGCGCGCTGCCGTCACCGCGCCGGCCACGTCCCGCGCCGCCGCCGCCGTGCGCTCCGTCCGCCGCCGCGCGCGCTGGCGGCCGCGCGCGCACTAACGCTCGATGGAGGGGGAACGCCGGCCAGGAGGAGGGGTGGGCGCCGCGCGTCGCGCGCCGCCCGCCCGCGCCCCGCCACCCGCCCGCGCACGCGCGACGGCACGGCGCGAGGCATGTCAGTCGCCGGAGGGCCTGCTCCGGATCAGCAGCGTCGGCGGCGGGCAGTGGCAGCAGCGACGACGGTGCGACGCGCGACGACGAGCGACGAGCGTCCGACCACTTGGAGAGGAGTCTGACTCGGGAGTTCCCCGGCACTGGACACGTGATCATGCAACAGTCGTCGCACGCGCCAACAATCGACGTGAACCGTCAACAATCGAATTCCACTGCAACAATCACCGACATCGCCCCGACCAAGATTTTGCAAAGTGTGTACAGCTGTGTCGTGAACGCACATCTTGACACCAATCCCGGGGTTCGACTACTACTGCAACAACCACCACGTAGTACCACACACCGGCGGAGATTTTGTTTGCGAAGTGTTAGCGTTGTTCGCGACGAGAAGGCGCTTCGGTGTGCCAGCGAACAAGTGCACGGTGAACGGTGAACAGTGAACGGTGCAGGGTGACGCGCGGAGCGGTGAACGTGCTGTGCAGTGAGGTGTCGAGCGAGGCGGAGTGAAGCGCGGGGCGGCGACGTCCCTCGCCCACGCCCACGCGCTGCGCATCGTCGGCGCCGCAGCGGCCCCACAGCAGCCACCACGCGCCCGACGACGCACAGCACGCGCACGCACTGCCCGGCGGCGGCCTCCTCAGCGCCCGCAGCGTCGGCGGCGGCGCAGCGGCGACGACGAACGACGCCGGGCGCCGAACCCGCCCGGGGCGCCTCCGCCCTCAGGTTAGATCCATCATGATCCTCGCGCGGCAAATTAACTGTCCTCCTCCCGCGCGCCCTCCCGGCCTCGGCCTCCTGCTTCGGGCGGCAAGATTGGGCTCGGCGAATGGGCTTCGGGATTAGAGATTGCCGGCCGGACTCTCAACTAAAGTTAACGGGGGGTGGGGTCTAAATATTAAACTTGATCAATCTCACGCCGACAGCCTTTAAATTTCCCCGAGGACATTGGAACCGTCCGAGCACTTGGCAGGGCAGACCGCGACGTCTGAGCCGCCAGGCCCGGGGCGGCGGCGGCGCGCCGGGTGATTGGACGGCCGGCCCGGGGCGAGGACAGCGCGGGGCGGCGCGCGGCGCGGCGGGCGACGACGACGGGGCGGCGGCGGCGCGAGAGGGGGCGTCAGGGCCGGGGAGCAATTCCGCGCGCTGCGCAGGTGGATGTGTGCGTGCGGGGGGGGGGGAATGTGTGAATCTTAGCCGAGAGGCGTCGTAAATCGAAACGGTATTTCGCGCCCCCGCTCAAACGCGGCGGGCGCGCGTGCTGCGCAGCGCGGAGCACGCGGCGCAGCAGCCGTGGACGCGCGCGTGCGTGGGGTGCGCGTCGCGCGACTCGCGTGGACCCGCGGGCGCGTCCGCTCGTGTGCGCGCGCGCGTGCAACGCTCTACGCCGCGCAGCGCCGCGCTGCTTTTGTGATTTGTGTGTTTATGAATCGTAAAGAGATCCTTTTCATGCGGGGTCGCCCCGCGAGCGCGCCGCCTCCACCACAGCCGCCGCCGCCCGCCGGCGCGCCGGTACATAAGCATGTTTACACTCGGCCATGCGCGGCGGTAAAGTCGCCGGAATTGAAATGAATGAGTGAATAATTTACTAAAGTAAAGTTAAGCGTAAATTGGATATAAATATTATATTGTACACGGTCGTAAGATTTTCATGACCCCGTGTTGTCAACCCGGAGAGCGGGCGGGCAGCGGGACGCGAGCGGGACGGGCCGCCTATTCGATAAATATATACTCTAGTGGAGCGCGCGGCCGCGGGCCGGCGACAGGGCGAGCGCGCGAGCGAGCGAGTGAGCGACACGCGCGGAGTGGCTCCGCGGCGCGACCGATGGATGTTCAAATGCCCAGAGCACCCAGTCGTGCGTTCCGCGAAAAATCAACCAGTCGTCATCTGTAAAAACGTTTGATCATAATTGGCCTTTTTTTCGCTGGTGGCAATAATCGGAGTAAACGAGTAACCGAGATTGGGGTATTTAAAAATTTGCTGTTGAGTGATGACATCGTTTAAAAAATTAAATCATTAGTCATAATATCTGTTTTATCCTGGAAGTTTTCTTTCCTGACTGTTTGTGTGGGACATTTTTACGATAATAGTCTTCTTGATTACCCTACACTGTAATACAGTTACTTCAAAGTCTTAGTGAATAGTGTTGTGATTATACGCAATATAGCTTAGTTTTTAGTTCTGATAATACAAAATGCACTTACTGCGTGCATTATAAATAGAAATTGACTGGATGTGACTGGAGCAAGTAGACAAAATGAGTAGCAGCAATTTCTCTTTCTCGAATGCTTGTACAAATTATTAAAAGTTACTGCTTGCGATTAGTTTTCATTTTAATGTAAACAAATTACTACTAGCTCGTCATTTTTGAGAGGAAAATGAGTTACAAACGATTATAAAAATGAGTGATTAAATATAAGTGAATAAAATACTATATACAAAATAATCACTCAATTTTCTAACAATCTGAAAATGCAAGCTATTTCGTAATGACTCAAAGAGTCTTATAAAACCTGGAAAGAATTCGCCGAAATGTATTTCAATTCTCCCTTTGTATTCCCTTAATATGTTCAGCACGAAAAATCAGTGTAGCGTAGAATTGCGAGAACAATAAATTTAAAAGACGTAAGTTCCGCCTGCCCGTTTGCAACCCGCGCCGGACCTCCCTTAACCGCACGACTCCGCCGTACCCACGAGCCGCCCTCCGACACGGCGTTACCGCGTCAAATCGCCCGCGCATTCTTCTCGGAAAAATTTTTCCCGTACACGCGCGTTGCCGCTCACAACGGCTCTGTTCGGACGGCGCGAAAGAGGAAAACGACGCGGCACGGCGTGGCGGGAATCGGGGCGGCGAGCGAGCGAGGGGGGAAAAAAGAGAAGGATAAAAAAAAAAGCGGGCGGCGGAAGAAAATAAAATGAAAAAAGACGGAGGTGGTGCGAAACGAGAGAGGGATGTGGTGGCGATTGTAAGACGACACCGGCGTGCGGCGCGGTCGGGCGAGCGCTGCGCGACTCTGCTTTGTTAATATTAATCCGAGGCGAAAGCGCGGGTCGCTGGACTTCCGGCGAGGCTGGGAACGGAACCCCGGGCGTGAAAACTCGCTTCGAAGCCAATCGCTGGCGGGGATTGCACCTCTTCCTGCCTCACGAGTGCTGCCTGTTCGCAGGGTTGCAGAGAGGTCTGGTTGAAGGACGTGGAATTTAGGCTTCCGCTTCCGATTTGGGACACTGAATGAGTTTAGAACGAACTGCGCGTTGGGTTTTGTCGAAGTATTCCTGATGCACTGTTTCACACTTTCCCCCGAAAAGGTTTGCAAAGTTCTTTTAGGAAAATTCCTCAGAATAATGTCCTAATATTTTCGTGTTTGCACATTTGAAAATGCATTGGAATTGGAATACAAAATAAACCATTGGGCACGAGAGCATCTCAAGAAATTGCTGGGGAAAATCAATTTTGAAGCTGCTATTGTAAATGATTAGAAATGGTTCTGGAGGAATATTTTGGGAATTTCAATTTTACTTTTGACTCTACAATTCACGATAGTTTGGAAAAGCTATTAATTTTAAGAACACAAAACGTAAAGACAATACACACAAAATGACCGAAAGTATTTATGAAACATATGAGAGACGTCTAAGTAGTTGTTACTTTGTATTATGGAATTGTGTAAAATTGGAGGCAAATTCTAAGGGTAGTTCAGTACAGTTCTTGTAGAAAACTTTTCAGTTATGTAAAATTGTACTACTGATTTCAGATACAACTGATCGTAAAAGAGGCTGAAAAGAGAGAGAAAGAAATCTGTAAACAACACCCAAGTTTCCCAGAGAGTTGTACTCAGATCGAAGAAACCTCCAAGTACGGGTACGTCAGCGCCATGGCCGTGTGGCGGGACGAGGGCAAAACGGCGTCGGGGGCGGGGGCGGGGCGCGGGCGACGAGGTCAGCGGGGAAGACGCGGCCGAGAGCCGATCGGGATGGGCGCAGGCACGCGGAACAGGGGAGGGGCGGTCGCGCTGCGTCACTCGAGACGACACCACGCCGCAGGCTTTCATCACGTACGGTGCCACAAAACGCCCGGCTCGGCACGCCCAGGGGACCACACGGCGAGATTTGAAAAGGAAACTGCGAGGGGGGCGAGTTTCAAACGTCCATTGCTAGGTAGGTTGCTCATTTCGTGTTTCGGGGCGAGTCAACGGTTGTGAAGATTAATCCCGTAAGTGTACTGCATGCAATATCCCGTGAAATGGAGATGTACCCCGAGTGGAAAGTGAGGTCAACTGCGATCTAGAGCTCCAACTTGTGGGGGTTTCCCTCTTCAGGTATTTCTGCTGGTGGGGTCCTGTCCCAGCTCGGACAGACAGTAATCTCCCGACTGTGAATGTATAATGCATAAAGCGTGTATGAAAGGGAAGACATGGATGAGGAAGGCAAGATCGCGCGCCGCCCGTGACCCGTTTGTTAGGGCGCTGGCCCAGCATTCCCCTTATATTCCCCGGATAAACCACCGAAAACTATCGACCAGAGAAGCTGACCAATAAAATTCGCCTCTAGACAGGAGATAAATTCCACGTAACTATGTAGCAAGGATCGAAAATACGCCAGTGACTGGACTTGAACCCTTGGACTTCTGCGATTCTGCAATGATTCCAGTTGTTTCCATGAGCAATCCCAGCCCGTTCCAACTTCTCGATTTCCTCTCTCACCCCTATGCTGAGTTTTTGATAACAAGAGTGTTTTTTTTAAGTTAGTCATGTTCAGTAAGCTTGGTCACTGACGCTGAAAGACGAATTTCCTTTCACAATATTTTCTATGTTTTTTTATCGAGAACATGGACGCGCAGAAAAATACTGAAAAACAAAATGTATTCATGTGAAAAAATATTTATCTAACCGGCTGCGTTTCGTTGACTTTTTCGTGAAGTTATCAATACATGTGTTTACTTGTCTGGAAAGTGTAGCCAGGTTGTACTCGTTGAAAGTTGAAAATTTCAAACAACTCTGACAATGAAGACGCACCATGTTAGTTATTGTTTTTATGTATACTTCTTGAAAAAAATTGACAATTGAACAATTGGGGAAGCAATCTTACAAGCAATTGAGGTATATCTTTAGCGGAATAGCTCTTTTTTCATTTTAAACTTTCGTTGAGTTCAATATTGATTCTAAAGACTTGAATTTTCAACTTAATTTTTCATCGTACTTATGGGACAGACTTCTGAGTCCACCAAATGCCAAAAAATTATCATTTTCCTAAACAAGCGGTGCTAGATGTGTCAAAATTGTGTAAACGTAACCAAGTATTCGAAAGTAAGTACTGTAAATCTCAAGACGTTGTTCAGCATTTCATCTTTCAATTAGTTATAATAATAACGCTTGAAGTGTCAAATTGTAATTTATAATTTAAATTACTCGAAACCAACTTCAAGTAACTAATTGAACATCAAGTTCAGTGTGATAATTTCGACAATTTCAGCTACAGAAAATGTCAGACCTTGAGGACTAGGAATTATCCCACACGAAAACGTTGACTCTCAAAGCTCTCAGACTGGAACCACCAGTGAGATATGATACCTTGTCGAGGCGTTAATTTTAAAGGCACTATATTTTATTTCGAAATACCAAGAATATTGAGACAGGGAAAAATACCAAAACTTAATATATTGTTTTATTAGAAATGAAATTGCACAGAAAATCTTCTCACAAAGCTCGCAAACTGTAACCATCAGTGAGAAGCGCTGATGGTTTCCCGACAAGTTCATTTGAAAGGAACATTATCTTAACACCAAGCTACACGTGGATTCGTAGGCTTTCGCGGCCGGAGTCATTTCATTTTTGGCTGTCCAGGATGAACCGCGTCTCAGCAGACCGAGCTGACGTTTCGGCCAATGTGTTGTGGCCTTCTTCAGAGCTATACTGCTGACCAGAGCTGTACCAGCAGTAAGAAGGCCGAACCGACAGCTCGATCGACTGAAACGCGGTTCATCTAGGACAACCAAGTATCCAAGCGCTAGACATGTTCAGTAGTAGAAGCCAAGGGCTAAATGCCATCAAGGAATTGTCTTGTGTCGAAAATCCTACCCTCAAAGCTGAGACAACGAGAAGCTGCGGTGTCTTGATAGTTAGAAACGCACATTAGTTCATTAACGTTCTGCAAGGCAAATTCAGCAACAGAAGAAACCAAAGTTGTAGAACTAATTACCTGCGAGGAATCATCTTACACAGGAAAGTCTACCCTCAAAGCCCCCTGTCTGCGGAGCTGCCAGTGAGAAGCACCGCGCAGACGGAAGTGCAGCCCGCAGGGCGCGCGGGGAGGGGCGGCGTCCCCTCGTCGCAGATCGGATCGCGCGTCGCCGCTGCCCGCCGCCGACGCCGGCGGCTCAGGTGTCGCGGCAGCGATGCACTTCCCCTGTCGGTGTCGCGCACGCTGCATATTGGATGCGCCGATAATTCCCCTGCTCTTGATTAGGTTACGCGCCGCGGGGAGGGTGCGCGGTAGGGGGCGGGGACGCGCGCAGGGCGAAGCGGGGGCGAAACGGGGGCGAAGCAGGCACGAAGCGGGCGCGAAACGGGAACTAACCAGGGGCGAAGCGCGCGCAAAGCGGGAACTAAGCGGTGGCAAAGCGAGCGCGAAGCGGGAACTAAGTGGCGGCGAATCGGGTGCGAAGCGGGGTCGAAGCGGTGGGAAAGCGGGCGCGAAGCGGGAACTAAGCGGGCGCGAATCGGGGGCGAAGCGGGCGCGAAGCGGACGCGAAGCAGGCACGAAGTGGGGGCGAAGCCGGCGCGAAGCATGGAGAAACAAGAACGAAGCGGGGACCCCCGGAGCGAAGAGAAGGCGAAACAGAAGGTAATTGAAACCGGATGAGCATTGTAGAGAATTGACACGAGTAGGTCGGTGTCACTATTTGGGTTTACGATTGACGTTCGTCTGTCGCTAGGACTGATTTTCGGATCTCGTCCGGCGCTTTTGGATTTATCACAAAGAAATACTTCATCGACGCGGAGAAGGTTTTGGAATTTTTTTCTCATATTTCTGGATTTTCTTGGTGATACGCTCTTGATGAAGCTCAAGTTGCGTGTAAGTTGTAAAACTTATAAGACGTGTGTCAATCCAGGTAAACTTTTCAAATGCCATATTTGTGTTTTGACAGTTTCAGCACCTGTCAACATCCTAATTATTTTTGAAATACTCTGAACGCATGATAATACTATAGTGAGGTTACTTGACAATATAAACTTCATTCGTGGTTTTCCTCAAGGTATGAATGCTCATTATTCTTCTTGGAATGTCATGTAGATATATTTCTCAAAACATTTTAAATCTACATGAAAATATTTCTAGAAACTAGATTCCTCTTTTCCGTATTAGCGACCTCGACGTGGGTACCAAAACACTGTTGTCTGAAACTTACGTAACGCATGTCTATGTGTAGAGTAGATATCCCGGGTGCGTACAGCTCATGTTGTAGGAAAGAAGGGGACAAGGAGGAAGAAGAGTAGGATTTGTTTTTGAGGCGACGACGAATAACCGTGGAAAAGCTTTTCCTTAGATGACCCGGGAGTAGTTCAAGAAGAAACGAAAGCAAACACTGTTCTCTTTTCGTTCCGCCACTTCTTTTCCAGGAAGCAAATTTCTGAGAGACGTTGACTAGTAAACAAAGTAAAGGACTGTGTTGTACTAGAACGTTATTTGTACATATTGACGTCAATCAGGTATTTAATTAACACTTATAATTTCTTACCTGAACATATTTACGAAGCGAATGTAAATCCTGATATATTGAATTTCATGGGTGCGTTATATAGAACTTTAGATTTGAAATTGATTTTCTGGAGAATGTTCACCTCATATATTCCTTTTGAAGTGATATGTATTTTACGCGTGAAGAGTGGAAACTCTTCGTATTCTTCTGAATACATAAAATATACTTTATCTTATGTACGCGACGATTTTCAGCTTTGTGTTATTTATTACGTCCACGGAAGGGGGAGGGGAGGGGGAAGGGGTGATGGCGGTACGGAAATGCTGGCGCGTGAGGGGGGGCTTCTTGAAAGCCACTTCGGAAAAGTTTTGTGCTGTGGCGTTCGACTGTGAACGGCGTCTGCTGCGTGGGTGCTCTGCGCCTTCTTTATCTTCGCCCGCGGCCTCGCGTGCAACGAACGCCTCGAGGTGGGCGGGGGAGTGCAAAGCGGCTGGCGAACTCCACGAATTTTTCGGTCTGCAGTAACATCCAAAGACAAAAGTGCGCTTTTGTCGAGAGTTCCGTTTCGTTGTTGTACGTTACGTACTGGTTACGTTTCGTTGTACGTCCAAATAAATGTATTCCATTCCGTGCGAATTTGTAATTATTACTGTCATTAGAAGAACACTCAGCTTTTTGCATATATATGTATATATATATATATATATATATATATATATATATATATATATATATATATATGCTAATCTTCTCCTGTTGCTTTTCAGTAAGAACAGTGATTCCCTCTCTCATGATGATCGGCTATTTGTCTTTGCTCTCCCGTTCACTGAGAAGACAGACTGCAGACAGTATGAAAACAGTTTTCCTAACTCGCTACAACTCTTGATCTGCTGTGACATAAAAATTTGTATTTTTGGTTAAATAAACAATCGTGCAAATATCTCTGTATTTAAAAAATAATCTTGTAATTACCCTTTGTAAGCAATGCACTTTATTAACCAAAACAAGTTGATCTACAGTAAAATAAGAAGTAGATATAAAATGTTCTTGTAAAGAGGGTTGATTTTCTAATTTTGTACAATGAATGAGAATTATTGCAGATAATTAAAAAAAATTAAAATAATTTGCTTCTGCATTAACGATGTCATTTTCTTCAATTGTATTGCATTTTGATTACATGCTGAAGTGGTCGAATAAAATGCATCCGTTTTTCGAGAATAACTTGAATTAATATAATTAATAAATATTAGTTCTGATAATAAATATATTCAAAATGTCTTCGAACAGTTACTCAAAAATGTGTTACTCAACATCGCAACAATTTGTAATCATGTTATTAGTAAAATTTCTTGGAGGCCAATTTGTAGACTTCGTCAGGTACGAATAGCGCGACATTTCAACATTATATTCTCCAATTACGCCAAAAAAAAAAAAACACCTCGTGTCGCTCCGGACTGCGGCTATCGGCTGTTGGTAGTCAATCTTCTCGAGGAATGCTTTCAATATCAACTTACAGCATGACTTAGGATAAGAGCTCCAATTTTCTGTTTTATGTAGAACACAGCAAAGAGGGTGAGATAATTCTAACCCAAAAAATTGGAGACGAGGGATCAAATCCAAAGAAACGCTTTGGATCGGAACGTACTCAATGTATCGCCTGCGGCCAGACTGATAATATAAATATCGGAATTATGAATCTTCATATCCTTCCATTATAACTTTGTGATTGTTTTACATTTTCTGAAAGTAAGAAGGATTTATTTTATACCGAATTCTAGCCTCGATTTTAATCTCAAAGCATACTAATATGTGTGTGTGTATAGTATTACTATCGTGGTGATGTTTATTAATTACCGTTAAATGTAATTAATTTTAATTGTTACGTTATAAATAGAATATGAATTTGAATTTTTTAAAATTTTCTCATCTTTGTTAAAACAATAGATAATCTCGCTCTGTAAGGTTTTATTATCTCAGATTACAATTGTCTTGTTTTATTTCAAAAGCTTTTTAACAACTGGAACGGTTGTGGGTGAAAAAGCTACCACCATCCTTCTAACTTACGCTTTTCACTGTTATTAAAATTTTCCCATTAAATTTCCGTAGAATATTGCGGCCGAGCACTCTAAACGCTTAATTACTCTCTTTTTAAATAATTGATGCAACTTAACAGAGAGTGTTGATCCTATTTATTTGGAATAAGTTTCAAATTACAGTTTTGACAAGGGTTGCATGAAAATTTACAAAAGAACCTCGGAATTAATATTTTACTTTTTTTAAATCTCTATGTGAAAAAAAAAACTTTCACCAATTTTCTTCATATACCGGACGAACTCCTATGAGTACGTACGTGTTTAAAAAGCAAGCACTACTCACAAAAACGACGTGTTTGTATTCCAGTGTAGCACATAAATTCCATAATTTCAGTGAATACCAATTACTTCATCACATCTTCAGAGAAGTTCCCATCAAAAAGTTTCTCCTTGGCTAGAAGCAGCAACATTGCAAGCAGAACACGTCCACCTCTGGACCGAAGCATCGTCGTCCAGAACCGTCACCATTACCGCCGTCCCTCCCCCCTCCGCCCAGCGACAGATTTGGCAGAGGCGCGGCACACCACTAAAACGACCCGGCGTTAACCAGCAGTGCGACGCGTAAATTTAGGTAACAACCCGGGACGCAATGGGGATGGAAACTAAAAACAAAATTAATCTCCGCTTAAATTACAATTCTGTTTTGGTTCATCACTAGATTTCATCTGCCTTATTACTGGCGAGTCTGTCTTTAATATAGCACTGCTTTTATAGCCTCGTTTACGGAATATGAGATGTCTATAAATACATGCGTAAAAGTGAAAGAAAAATTAACGGCGACGCTACGCGGAAAATGACCCGGCGTCACCGCATTTGTTGATTGGCTGGGACATCATCCTGTGTGATTAACTGTTCTGCGAATTGGCATGTTAAATGAAACGCTTATTTTAATGTTCTGGGGATGAAAGTCCCGTTTTATACGGCCGACGTGAGCATGCAAGTGTTCATTTCGTAATTTCGTTGTTGGCAATATCATAAATGAGTAATAGAGTTTTTACACACGTACGTAATATTTGATTTGTAATGGAAAACTTTGAGAGACTTTTACGTTCTCCTCGTCTAGCTTTCGCTTCGCCGGGAAACTTCGTTGTACATAATTACAGTTTGGGAGAGCCGTCCGTTTTTGAGTGGCCGATCGAAAAACAAAGAAAGCGAAGTAATGTTCATTCTGTTTATTCCTGCAACGGAGGCAGGAGGAAAACAGGAGAAACGGATAAAAACTGAGCTATCCGAGTATCTCTCACTTAGAGATTAAGTGTCCACAAAAAGGTAGCCGACAAGTTCTTTTGTTTGTTTTCCTCATTAGCTTTGGAAGAGAATTAAAGAAGTAAGAAGTTGATAAAGTGTAAGGAAGAAAATAGTATCGTGAAACGTTATTGATGGAAATGGAACTAGAACCAAGAAAGAAAAGAAAATAAGAGAAAGGGGGAACAAAAGGAGATTGTATAGAATAAAAATAACAGAAGAAAAGGAAAAGTGGAAATTGTTAGAAAGGAAAAATATATAAGAAACAATGAAGATATCAACCTAATGGCCCAACTTAGTTTTAAGTTGAAATCTATCTTTCCCATCACCGTATTTTCCATTTGAGAAAAAGGCGCAATGATACTTAATAATGAAATACAGAAATAGAAGATATTTTGTCTTCAACACATAATAAGTTCTTTGTCCCTCTTAGTAAGCTATAACACTCGAAAAATAGTTGAGATCTTATTTATCATAACAACGATTAAGGAGAAATTTTAATGACAGATTTCCGTGGGTTACGGAATGTAAAAGACACAGCCAAGAGAATATTTCCCAAAGATGTTGCAATCAGGGTGGGATTCTGTTAAGGACGTAGTGGAACAACATCATTTTAACGCACAACTTCTTGTTTCATCTGAAGGGAAAAATTGGCTAATAATTTATAAATATTTTCATTTGTAGAAATAATTATTAGACATTGTTCACCTATGTAATAGAAATAATTATGGAGCCCTTTCTACATTTTCTTCCCCCTTTTCAAATTACAAAGTCGTCTTTTGCCCACTCTTCAAAGCGTCAGTGGTTTAGTTTGGTGCCCCAGCGTGCCTTCTGCGCAGAGAAATAACGCGTATTAACTTCTTGTCCAGCGGCCGTAGAGACTTCTCCGAGAACCCCGACGTAATGGTAATCGCCTCTACTGGTCCTCCCGGCCGGTTCTTCTACGTCCGTTGACGTAACAAACGCGACATCCGGCAGGACCATCCTCAGCGCTTGTCTTTTACTCGCCATCAGTGTGTGGTCCCAAACATTCTAGATGGCAATCATTGTCCAGTGATACCAACGCATTGTGTGACGATGCTGTAACATCTAGCATGAAATTATATCAACTTATTTACTTTATAAGTGTGGTGATCCCCAGCGGAAAAGGATTGTTATATTTTAATGTACTCTTTTTGAATAAGCTTAATACTTTTTGTCACAAGAACTGCAAGGTTCTTAACGACTATTTATACAATTATTTATAATTCATAAAATAATTTGAAGACATTATAAATCTGAGATGTTTCCGTTTGTTATTTGAAAAGACAATTTGAAAGCGAACAGTAGTAGCCAAATATCCAATTTTTTAATTATCAATATTGGAGGGTGATGGTAGGTGAAGGATTGACAGTGGTGGCGGGATGTGTGGAAAAGGTGGTGGTTATGGTGGATGTAGTTGTGATGGCAGTAATGATGACGGTAGACGTAATTTCTGGAAAGGTAGTGATGACAGAGAACGTGATGTGTTAGTAGTGATGTGGGAGGAACGGAGGGCTCGAGAACACCACTGCCACAGCGCCACACTGAAGTTCTATCGCCTCCGCCGCTTCTCCTTCCTGCGAGAAGAGGGGCGTCCCGCAAAAAGCGCCTTTTGAAAATTGGATTGGCCTTTGGCCTACAAGAACGAGCTCCATTTCTCCGACCCCTTCCTCTGATTAATCTCCAGCGGTACTTTCGATTTCAAAGTTGCCATCGAATGATAAAAAAGTTATCGACGGCCGACGACGTCGCCGCCGCCACCGAGGCGTCGCAATACGCTCGGAACAATGATTCGATTTCGCAGCGAATTCACAACAACTGCCCTGGAAGCGGCTCCGCGCCCGGCACAATCACCGACGCCCTCCTCGTTGCCGCGTTGATCTAAAAATTAACAGTCATTAGCGTGGGGGGTCCCAGGTTCTATCGAATTTCGCGCAAGCGTTCCAAATAATTGCCAGATACTTTAATTACGGTCGCTGTGAACCGAGGCCACCGGCGTTGGAGGGGACTTCTCAATGGACCCTCCCAGACCTCCCGGGCGGTGGTTCTGCCCCTCACCGCCCCACCTCCCCCTCCCCCCACCGAACCATTTACCGGTTGCGATTTCAAAAGCCGCTGCGCTGCGGTAATTTTCTCTATTCTTTATGACGTTCCGAATCGCCTGTGTGTAGTTGCGGGCCGCCCGGGGTTCGAAGCCGCCCACAAAACAATTATTTCCAGTTGTCGACTTATTTTTTGGGGCGGTATGAACCCGCGTTATGGACACAGAAGAGGGTTTATTTGTTCTGCCTCGAGGCCGGTTATATAATTACTACATAATTTATGCCCGTGTGTGATAGAGCATTTTATTTAGTTCGACCGAGCGCCCGGTTCTCATAGGTCTGTTGGTATTAATGAAATGAGAATTTGCTGCACAATAGCCAAAGCCGCGTGGTGAATACCACCACCATATGAAAATGATATTGGCTCTCCCGTGTAATCAGCTATGCTGTTTATTACACATTGTTCAAGTAAATTTGATGTTCTTTTCTCTGTGTTATTCATGTACACATAGCGTATTTGTGCTGCGGAATTCATTGTTACTCGCGCTTATCACGAGAGCAGGTCCGCGTGTATTGCACGCGGGGTAGATAAACAGGGCAACGTTTATCTGCTCACAGCCCATTAGCACGAGGGCCCGCTGGAAAGAACGTTTTAAAACAAAAGCGCGCCCGCCGCCAATATTTACCGTTCCCGCGCGGCGTCCCGTGGCTTTCCGGCCAAACAGGTGAGGCGCGGCGCGGCGTGGCGCGGAGAGCCAGGGCGGGGCGCGAAGGGGCGCCGAGCGTCGCGACGCGGAGCCTTCGCGCGTTCCTTGCCGCCCCCGCGTCTCTCTCCCCCCCCCCCCCCCCCNNNCCCCCCCCGCTCTGGAGACTGTGACGCGGAGGAGACTTTTTAGCTTTCGTAATTTCGCCAAGCAGGATGACTAAGAAGAAAACGTCAAAACGTTCAGGATGCTAGTTTTTTTTTCTTATTGACACGGATATTTGATTGTTTCTCCTTGGCTTTACTGAGGTATACTCACACTAGATAAAAATTCAGTTTGTAGATTTTTTGCAAATACAATATGTTGGTAAATTCGCCCCCAAGCTAACTACTCGCCAGCACACCTGAGATTGTACCCCAGACCATTTAGAATTCTTTATTTATCAGGCCTTTTCGTAAATAAATGAGAACAAGCACTTCGTATAATTACATTTCAACTGTGGCAATATAACTTGTATTTTTCATTGTATTTTGATCAGTTCATTATCCTCTATTCCGCTATTATTTTTCCTGCGACATATTGCACTAAAGAAAGGTGGTTCTCGAGAATATTTCGCGTTTCTTATTTCATCTTCTTAAGTCATTATTTTAGCTCTGATTTAAACTTCTCACGGAAGCTTCCAAAGTTTCTGATCACCCTTGCCACGGATGCCACAGGTACAGTATATACAGTAGTCCATACAGTACTCCTTAGAAGGCCTGATTTTATAATTTATGACCTAAGAAACTATTGCGCAGCTTTTAAGAGCCTTTGACAACTCATTTTCGAGTTATGTCAGATGGCAACATGTGTTGTGGTTGTTGCGTAATGTGTGTTGCTGTGTAGCGGATGTTGCTGCTTAGCTTGTTGCGTTTTGAACCTGCTGTCTCCCTTACACTACAGTATGCGAAAATACTTTTAAGCTCTCCTTAAGATTTGTTTAATGGGACTCATTGAATTTGAATGGATCGTTCGTCAATCATATCCTTTGAGTCATTTGACAAAAGAAAATATATTTTTTGGGAAGGAGATGCAGTCACTCGTTTAAATTTGTTCTAATAAAATTAAATGAACTGAAAAAATAGATATAACTTTCTTATTACATTCTTCAAATCGTTTGTTTGTTGTTGGTTTTGTTGTTGATGAAACACTGGCTCCTATCGAAGTACTTCTCCATATTCACCTACCCATATGAGGGACATTGAAGAGTATTTTTCCTCGTATATTCAAGAATAAGCAACCATACTGTTATTATTATATTGCAAGATTATATTTGATACAGAAATATCTCATATCAGAGAGACTCAGGTTAAATGTTATATTTCTAAGGCAAATTCAGAAGTCGACTCTTGGCGAAGAAATTAACTCTTTTGCCAATAAAGATACTGTTGTGGTAAATTACATATAACAGAGGTATGTACGTAAGCTTCCGCGGCTCGAATCCATGAATCATCTGAATTTCTCCCGGACAGCCGTGAATTCATATAACAGAGGTATATCTATTTATATACGTGGCATTTGTTTCTGATTTTGAGGAATTGCATTACGCACAGATGTTTGACAGGTCACGTTCTATAGCGGTCTAGGCGATTTCATGTACCTGTCTGTACCTATGCATAGCTTAAGAGCAAGGTCAAATACCACATATATAAAATAATGCTTATAACTCCGTTATATGCAATTTCCCACTTAATGTTCATTGGCAGAAGTTATTATTTTCGACCTCTCTATGTGCTCTGGGAGTTGATAAAGTTTATTCCGAGACACTTGTGTAGTTCTCGAATCTCATATCATGTTGGGAAGATAAACAATTCTGAAAAATTTATTATGTATTATATTTTAAGCCGAAAATATATGACAATTTTTGAGGTTCTCTTTATGGGTGTTCCAAGCATCCACATGTTTGCATTAATCCCAACACAAAATGTAAAATATTTATTGATGGTTTGCAATTTTAATATAATGACATTGTGTTACAAAGTCCAATAATTATGATTTACTAACCTATAATCACTAGAATTTATAAAATAACAACAAATAGTGAACTAAACTTTTCTCCGTACAGCGACATTTTCAAATGTAATTGGATTTTTTCTTTGGATGTTTTATAATATTTTACAATAGTAATTCAAGTTCGTTCTCACAAAATACATCGATTTAATGTTGCAACGCGGTGCAATTTACTACAGTGTTATTTAAATCTCGGTTTTCGTTGTGGCAATTACAGAGAAAATTATGTTCGAATTTAGATACGACGTCGCTCACCCGAAACACGAGGTCCCATTTGAGGAAGGAAATAACCATAGCGTGAATTTAACGGGTAATCTCATTGTGTCCGCTGCAAGAGGCAGATAATGGGAAGATTGAGGGGGAGACGAAATCTGCTTTGGGCTCCTTTCCTATCGGCGACACGCGCGCCTGCCCACCGCCCGGCCGAAGCAAGTGGGCGGCGACGGACGAAGCGGGACGGCGAGGGAGACGGGGAGAGAAATGGTTGGTGGATGGTTGGGAAGACTTTTCGTTCGCCTTAGCTGAATTAAGATTAAGTTAGTTTGTGTGGAGTAAGCTTTATACTAATGGCGACTGGTTGATGACTTTCCGACCGCAGTCATTGCTGTCCGGGTAACCCTGTGTTCTAGGTAGGGTTGCAACATAACTTGGCAGGTGATAACCCCCGCACACTGAAGATTATTATAGAATATTCAGCAGTTGGATGAAGAGATTAAAATATAGACGTTATAAGACACAATCTATATATGGGACCGGAATAAATAAGTTTATTTGAATGAGCGCTCGCTTGACGTGTGTGTTTGAGGAGTCAGAAAAAAGTGCAAGGATGGGAGTTGTGCTCTACCCGCCCCACGTGGATGGAGAACACCATTACGTTATACAATGATATGTGACAGATTACTACATACATAAACGAAATGGAACATTGGTGTAGGATGTGAAAATGTGCGACAAATACGTTTTATTCAGGTCTTGCGTTAAGTAACCGTGAATCTCCCTATCCGACAGGTTTAATTTCGAGAATAAAGCGCTGAAGATGCATCTTGGTGCACATTCACTATGGAATAAAGCAATGAGGTGCGCCATGACACCTCATTCCTCGAAGAATTTTATTTGCGCGAATAAATAATCTTAATTCAAAGAAAACACGTATTTCTAGAAGCCAATACATTTAATGTAATATTTTTACAATTCAAAAGTATTTCTAATAAATAATATATTTCAAATATTTTAAGTAAATTATTTTTAATATCAGTAATGAAAGCTCACGCGTGAGCTGTCTATTTTGCTGCTTTTTCGTGAAGATGCTGAAGAGCACTAAAGGCTTAAACCACTAAAACTACAAATTATTAATAATTTTCAGATTTTGTCCAAAAATCATGTATTTTTCTTGCCCTACTGACCAAATTCATACGTCTTCTCCTCCAAGATCTGGATCCAGTTAGATCCATAACTGGAATCGACTCGGGACAGACGCGCGCCGTGCACTGCGGACCGCTGGTGCTTGCGGGCCCCGCCGCCAGAGGCCGCAGCGGCCCACGAGAATAACGGCTAGGCGCCGCCCCCGCCGCGCGCGCTCACCTGGCACCGCCCGCCCACGCAGCTCATTTGACGCCGCGTTAGACGCGAGCTTCGCTGACTCCATCGCCTCTGCCTCCGCCGCCAGCGCCAGCGCCCCCGCCCCCGCCCCCGTCACTGCTCGCCTCCGCAGCCTTTGGCACAACACTCCTCTTCTGCCGCCCGCCTCACGGCGACCCCGCCACGGCCCACGGCCCACGGCCTAACCACGGCCTCGCCACGGCCCAGCCACGGCCCAGCCACGGCCCAGCTACGGCCCAGCTACGGCCCAGCCACGGCCCAGCCACGGCCCAGCCACGGCCCAGCCACGGCCCAGCCACGGTCCAACCACGGTCCAACCACGACCTCGCCATGGCCCCGATACGGCCCCGCCAGTTTCCACCTCAGACCCCGCCACTGTTCCCATCCAAGTCGCCACCAAGTCCGCCGTCACTGCCGCTCCCATTCCTGCCCCCGCCGCCCTGCCCTGGAGGGGACTGCGCTTTCCCCGTCACTTTCGCGTCCCCGCCCAATATCTCACCATCTCATTTCTTAAATGTAAACATTTAGACTGAATGTTCAGATCAGATTTGTTTTTACTATATAGTTTTGTCCAGGTCACCTAAGTTTTCCTTTCCTGCTGACGGATGTGCCAGGGCGCGAACGCAAGCCACGTGCCACTTGGCCGAATCTGCTCGCTCTCTGACTCGTTCAATTGGAGTCAATCATTGTTTGCTCTCATTCTTTCCTTTACAATCTCTCCAAGTTCCATTAATAATCTCAACTATTTAGACTCACCAGAAATTACTCTTGCCGCGTAAGTCCATGATTTCACTATCGAGGAGTTACTTCCACGTAAGTGAACATTCGATCCACTCATTTGATATTTCTTTTTATTAGAAAAAAATCTGAATCTGTCAACTCTTAAACACGACTGCTTTGACTCTTTCATTTGCATTATATCACCAACTCATTTTCTTAAATGAAAACATTTAGACTCAACATTCAGATGTTTTTATTACGTAATAAAATAACTGAACCTGCCGCCGCGCAAAGATTGTTTCAAATTGACTTGTTCCCTTTTGATCGTTCTTGGTGAACTCATCTACACGAAGGTAATTACAAGCAAAGGGATGCAAATATTACTGAGCAAATATTTGTCATGGAGATTCAGAAACGTTTATTCAAAACACAAAGAAACTGAATTTGCCCATTCCATTCTGACTCATTTATTCTTAACCGTATTTTTGTGACTTACCATATCTGATTTGTCATTCTTAAAGTAAACATTCGTATTTTTGTTAAACTATGAAACTGCAATTCTAACGATTGTCCTCGATCGTTGTGACTCGAACTTAATGAGGCTTCTTTTTCTGTCAACCACATTCTGGGCGACCCATAAAAAATAAGCGTTCTGCTTAACTCATGTGTACTACATTCATTACTTGATCCGAAACTATTTTTGTGAGGTTGTTTTTCCGATTTCATTGAAGGTTTTCAAAAATATTGTCTCAGTTATCTTGTTCTAGTCATCGGTTTTGAAAACCATTAGCATTCCGTTTCAGGTTTCCGTGAAATAACACAAAATTAACTTCTGCATCAAATTCTATATTTTAATTTTATTTTTTATAAAAACAATACATATAATTATATCAGAAAGAAATATTATTCCCCATATCACAAATAATATCGATGCCACTGGAGAATGCACTTTAATAACGATGCAGTCTAATGATATGAAAGAAGATTGTGGAAAAATGTAATCACAGCAAAAACCGCAGCAAATGTAATGAATCGATGCAGATGACAATACGACTAATTGAGTACTTCAAACGTTATGTGCATGAATCAATGAATGTAAATGTATATTAATAATCATATCGGTTCGTCGAAATTAATACCAAAATTAGTTAGCAATGCATATATTATCAATATTATCATTATAAACTTTAAAAAGTTAATTTAGTCTGTGGCTGCCGATAGAATAATGTTATATAGTGTCTTTGCAACGACACAAAAGCGCATTTTAATGCTCCCGCAAATTTTGGAACGATTGAAAATATAATTAGTTGGGCAAGAATATTTTATAATAAAAAAGGGATATATTTCGTATTGTAAAAAGCATTGCTTTGTTAGTAGTTTGACTCCTGTAAGTACATTAATTATGGATTCTTAATTTCATAAGTTAACTGTTCGTGAAGTGTGATGGATTCAAAATATTCTTTCAGTCTTAGTTCTATTTACGTTACTCAATTATATTCACTTATAAATAGTTGTTTAATACTTTTGAACAAGATATTAATGAGTCCGTCATTGTATTCCACATCACCACCATTTTCCCTGTGCTCACCACAAATGTCTACTTTCTTCTTCTGTCCAATTACAAATTCCATTATTTGTATAGTTTCATTATCCGTTTTGCAGTTTTCTGTTGTGGAATTATTAGGTACTAATCATTATTACCAGAATCATGGAGAATTAAAACAGCTAACCAAGCCAATTTACCTAGAAATTCAATATTTTTTTCACTGAAAGAAAAAAATCCCATTTTCCACGTCGCGTAACGCATTCAAGACCCAAAACGGCTCCGGTTTATTGGAACCTGCTGTCAGTGTCCGTCTTCTTGAAGCAACTTTCGGGCGGTCGCGTGCTCCGCCGGCCTCTCGACCTTCTCTCGCCGCCTGCGCTGCCCTCACCGTAACTGCCCCCTATCCGGCTCTCGCCTGCCGGCAGCGTCGCCGCGCGCTCTTGTCCTTTAAGTGTCATTTGTCAATTTTATACGCGGCCTCCGGCAGGCGAACTTTGTTCCGGTCGGGCGCGCACAGCCACCGCCGCCGCCTTCGACCCGCCTGCGATCCACCACGACGCTGAGCCATGCCACCACTACGGCAGCTGCCATTGCTGCGCCCCCCCCCCCACGACCGCCACCCCTTGGATCACCTAGGCGTCGCCCTCGTTCCAGCCTAGTGTAAGCTCCTCGTCTCCGTTTCACTTGGCACAATGGCTGTATACTCCACGTCATCTTCTTGGTATTGCTGCTCCTTGTAATTATCTAGGCGAGGCTGTTTCTGACTAATGGCAAGTTATGTTTTCGTTCCGATAATTCGAGAATTATTTGCTTTGTCTTAATTTCATTGCTGTCTCCGTTAGATTTCTTAGGCACTCTTCTTTCCAGCGAAGGTATCCACATCAATTTCTCTTAATAATCACAGTCCATTAGGACTCTTCTTCTTGTTATTATTTATTGCACCTCTGAATCATACATGAGAGGCTATTTCTGCTTAACTACTAGTGCCGTTTTTGTTGGACATAGTTGGCGACTGCTTTGAGGTCACTCCTTTGGATCACCTAGGCGTAGACCATTTTTCCTCTTGGTTTCCCTAGGCACAACTGCTGTCTACTAAGCATCGTCTACGTGTCATTACTAACCTCTGAATCACTCAAACTAATATATTTCGGATAAACTACCTGTTACAGTTCCGTTAAACATAGAAGCATATTCTTCTTCATCTATATTTCATTGCTCTTTCCTTTGGATTACTTTCTTCCACCATCGTCATGACGTGCCCCTCAGGGTTCTTCACTGTCCATCTCTCCACCTGCGTCATCTTTTAGATCCACCGCCACCAGAACTGCATCCATCGCCTCCCGTCCGCCGACCGCACCGACCCACCGACACTCGCAGCCTTTGCAGGGCCGCGAAAATGGCGCTGCAATTAGCCCGGTGGCCACCGAGCCAGCTGACGGGCGGCGAGAGCGACGACGTAGCTGTCCACCTCCACCTCCCCCGCCACCACCCTCATCTCCGACCCCGACACCATCTCCACTTCCGACTCCGCACCCGCCTACGCCTCTGCCTCCGCACCCGCCCGAACCTCTGCCTCTGCCCAAACCTCCTCCTCCGCCTCCGCCCCAACCTCCGCCTTCGCCCCAACCCCCACCTCAGCCCCAACCTCCGCCTCCACCGACGCCGGTCCTGCCAACATCTTCCGCTTCTCCTCACCTCTTGTCCCCCCCTCTTGCCATCACCTCCACTCGTCCCCCCATCCCCACGCCAGCTACCGCGATTCCTCTCTCACGGCGCGCACCGGTGCCGTCGCTCTTCTCAAACAAGCGCTGACCTTTCCGTGTCCCGTGCGAACATCAGTTTGACCTTCTTGTCGTATACTTAATTAAAACGGCAATCGCGGTGCCATTTAAAATGGATACCGGGCTTTGACAGGAAAGGAGGGTGCGGGTGAGTCACGCATCGGGCCCTGAGAGGTGGAGGGTGGGCGGGGTCGACGATGATGGCGGGCGGCGGCGGCGGCGGCGGTGGCGCCCTCCGGTGCGCGGATTACGGGCGGCGCTCGCCTTTGCGCCGATAACGAAGGGCCCTGGACACTGTCTGCGCGGCCGGTGGCGAGGCGGCGATCTGGCCGGGCGCGTCATTGTATCGCCTCTCGGCACGTGCCGTCGAGGCGCACAGTGGGGCGAATTTCGATTATTGCTACGAGCAACACATTTTTAAAAGCAAAGTGATAATTAATTGCTATTGATTATCCAAACGATAGTCTCCGTTTTCATCTTGTGTATTGACAATATATTTATATGGATTTCGTATAATTTTCGTTAAAACTTCATAACATTTAAACACGTTTAAAAAATAATAGGCTTAATGAATTTCACTTTCATTTCATAAGACGTTTTGTTATTCTCCCTTACATCACAGTAATATCTTAAATTGTTCCCACGATCGCTTCAATCACAACCATTAACCGAGAGCTAAATCCATCTGGTAATTGAACATCTCTGTACTAAGTGTGTTTTTACGTGTCGGCCACGAGAGAGAAGTAGTAATTCAGGCGTGACTTGATTGATGGAATAATAAATGAAATACGAAATAACACAAGTCAAGCCATACGTAACTGAATACTCTGATCAACCACATGCAACATCTCGTAGAAACCTTTCGCAGACAACTCCTTCGGAAATGAGAGATCCGGATTTGGAACCACTGAGGAAGGCGAGCGTCACCCGCTAACTCGCCCCCCCCCCTCGCTGACCCCACGCCACCGCGCCGCCTCGGACTCACCCGCCCCTCTTCCATCTCCTCCGCCCTCCGCGGCGGCGGCGCTGCCGGGCTGGGGCAGGGGGATGGGGCGGGGGCTGGGGTCGTAATCCGCTCGCTGCGACCGCCGCCGCGCCGGCGCGCGACCCGGCCCACGCTCCCGGCATATCGAGATTAATCTTTCTGCGTCGTTTGTGCCGTCAGTAATTTCATTCCCGCCCGCGGTCGCCAAGTCGCCCCCGTCGCCGTCGCCGCCATCTCCGCTGCCGCACCCGCTTCCGCTGCTGCTGCTGCTGCCGTTGTCTCTGTCTGCACTGCCGATGCCGTACCCGCTGTCGCCAAAGTCTTTCTCGCCGCCGACACCGTCCCTGCTGCCGTTGCTAACCCCGCTACCGCCGTCGTCGCCGCCGCTGCCGTCCCTGCTGCCTATCGCCATTCTTGCTGCCGTCGCCATCCCTACTGCCACCTCAGCCCCGCTGCCACCGACATTGTTACCCGCCATCCAAACACCCGTCGCTGACCCCTCTGCCGCCTCCGTCTCCGTTGCCTCTGCCCACGTCGTCGCAGCCAACCCCATCGCCTTCGCTGTAGGCACCGCCGCCGCTTTTCTGCAACCTCGTTTCCTCTCCACAGCGTTCGGCCAACATAGTTTCTTCTCTGCCAGCTTTGTTGTTCGGACGTGCTGTAGTAATGGAGTAGGATTTTTTCTTCACTGTCGTGGTGGTTGGCATTAATATTGGTGATTACCGTGCACTGCGTACATTGTTTCCGTTTTCTACGCTGCCAAGTTTGCTGTTTGGCCACTGGTGTAGTTGCTAACGAATTTGGGTTTGCGAATTTGCGTAGAATTTTTGTTTCATCGTTACAGTCCTTCTTTACATACGGTGTAGCGTTTTTAATATCTTAGTAATCTATGAAATTGACTACTTCCACAATTCAAAGAAAATTCATATTGTACTGAAAATTTCAACAATGAAGATTTTCTAAATACAATATTTCGTGTTCATAGTACGGCTAGACCCTCTCGACGAATATGGACGAATACAATAGCAACACCTTGCTACTACCGTTTATATTACAAAGACTAATGAGATGTGTAGAATCCACCGTCTTATTTTAAGCATACTCATTTGTAGCCGGTTATTATCAGAGATTTAACGTTTCCGAACGTATTATTGTGCGAGTGTTCATTATTAATGATTTGCGCTAAGGGATGTAGTTTATAAACACATATTCAACGTGCGGTCATGAATTCTGCTCGAGAAAAGTTTGATTCAAATAGTGGGAAAATGTATTAATTTTATGATTGTACATTTAAATGTTCAACAACGTGATTATCATCCATCATGTTTCACTGCACGAAACACTCAAGAAAGATGTTTGATGATTCTGCCAAAACACAGGCGTGCGCACTGGGAGGTGGGGCACAGGAGGCTCTGCCTGCACCCCTGAAAATGAAGTTAGGGAATGGGTCTATAACTTCAGAAAATATATCATTTTATTTTCTTAAACATGATTAATCCTTGATTTACCCATTTTTTAACCTGACAATTTGAGGTATTGTTATACGTTATTTGGAAAATAGGATCTTGAGCCCATGTGGTAACTCTGTAAATTGATTCAGCGTAAAATCAATTGTATTAATTAACTGAATAATTCAATTTATAATTCATTCCTTTTCTTTTATGTTTTCTTGTAAAATATGGAGTCTTTTATAAATAATAAAGTTTAAAGGAAAAGAGAACCCGGAAATGTGGTTCCTCTCACCCTTTTTTTATTTTAGGCTTCGCGCGTTTGCCCCCAACGATCTGGACACATACGAACACTTCCTGAACTCTCCTTCACTTGTGCCCGTATCCTTCTCCGACCCCCATTATTTCTGCGTCTCTGCGGAGCCGCGGCACTGCCGAGTCACCACTGGGATACATAGATGCTAAACATTAGGCGGCCCAGCGCTTCGCGCACGGGTGGTCCTCGCGCCGCGGGGGACGAGGAGGGTGAGGGGAGGAGGGGGGAGGGCCGCGAGAGTTGGTCGCGGCGGGTGTGTGGAACCGCGAGTGGTAGGATTTTAACGGCGAGAGCGTGCGGTCCCGATCGCGGGGCCAGACAATGCATGCATATATCGCTGCATCAGGCCGCGTCCTGAAATTGCACGCATTGTTCATCAGAGCTCTTCCCGTTACCGCGGGCCATTCACCGTATTAAAAATAGTGCAAACGTCATTTGGAGTGAAGGGCCTGCTGCACTCGAGGCGGACTGTGCGAGATGGAGAGAGAGGGGAGAGAGAGTAAAAGAGAGAAAAAAAAACAACCTTCCATTACGTTTGATGCGGAGATGGCGGAGTCGGCGGTAATCCGCTTCGTTTGTGAGGGGATGGGTGGGCGGACGCGAGGACTGAGTGCAGTGCAGTGACGATGACGATGTGCTGTCATGCACCGCACTAGTCAGCGCGTCTCGTTGAAGCAGATGCAGCGACGGCGACGAGGATGACGGCGCACATTCAGAGCGCGCGTGTGCTAATTGAGTCCGAGATATTTCTGCAAGTAATTCTAACAATGCGAGAAATGTCAGGTGAAGAAGTTCAGAAAAACAGAATTACACAGTTTCTATATGTTCTAATGTAAACGTATTTCATGTGGAGCCTCACTTTTTGTCGCCTCTTTGGTTCATTACCTCGAGCAGTTGTATTCTGAAATGAAACTTGTTTGTTTCTAAAGTATTAATTAAAGTTTGAAAGAATTGCCAATCATGTTTCAAACTAATTGCTTAGTAGTACCACTGAATGACTCACACCTATTTTCTCCGACTGAAAAAAAAACACAACTGAATCACATTTTTGTGTTCAGCTGCATTTTGGAGGGCATTTAGAAAGCTTTTCAATATGTAAAAACGCAATAATAAACATTCTGTGAAGAAACAATATCCATTAACACGGAAAACGCGAAAGAAGGAACATAAGGCTGCAAACAAATAAAACAAATGATTAAAATTGTGTTACAATAAATGCTTAGTTATTATGAAAGCAAATGAAGGAAATGTTTAAGCAAGAAGTGATTATAGAATTTCAGTTGCTTAAAAAAAACAACACCAATCTTTGGAATAAACTATACCACAACCCAAAACAAATCAAACCAAAAAAAAAAAAATCTGGGAAAAGTTATCTGCCGCAGAGTGCGATGACGTGGCTTCATCAGCGCCTCCCCCGACCGCCTCTAAATCCCTCAGGAACCGCTCCAATTTTCAGGCCAGTGCAACCGGTCGGTTGACAGAACTTATTTACGTCTGGGATCGCGCCGACAGGGATTTCCTCGACAGCGCGCGGTATCACCTCGCCAGAGAGCGCGGGCTCGCTAAGATTCCCCGCACAAAGATACTCCCGTCCCACATTCGTTATTTTTCTAGAGCATTCGGGAGACAGGTCGAAGAGACATGAGAATAGGTTCGGAACATCCTACTCGCTGCCTTCGCTCGCTCGACCTGATGGCGAAGAGTGGCTCGAAAAACACGGTTGGTTTGAAGCCCATCTCACAGTGGGCCTTTGTCACTTCAAAGTTTCTACTGAACACTCTTTTATCGAAACAGGCAAAAATCTTACAAATGTAAATAAAAAATGAAGAAATGTAGCATGTAATAAATGATCAGTACCCTACTCATTTCTCAGTATAGGCCAGGGAGGAGGCTTATTTTTTTATTTATACGTTTCCTTTATTTTATTTATCACATTCCTGGGTAGGTGATCAGAGTAGAGGTTTGCCTGACACTCCTACTTGACGAAGTAGGCAACGTAGAATAATTAGAGAAGAGAATGATAATGACCATTGTGAAATGATAATGGATGTAATGATGGTCTAGATGGATTACGTGGTGGTATGATAAGGTGAAAACCCCATGTCTTTTGTGCGACTCCCATCCGCTGCATTTGTCTCTGCGTAATATGAAGCAGCTCGCAACAGTTCGCTGCATGCCAGCCTGGCACGACGTTCAACACATGTCAGAATTTTCCTCTATCTATGGGCAAGGGTCTGTATGAGTATGGGGACTCAGGACTTCACTCAGTACTAAGGATGAGAATGACTAGATAGGAATGCAACGCACGCTGTTCGTAACCTGTTGTTTAGGACAGTGCTACGGCATTGAGTGTAATTGATCTACTTAAACGATTGATCATAACAGCAGTTTTGGCGAATTCTGGTCTAGAAAATGCTTTCGCACACGTTTATATTTATCTGAAGCCAATATTCTTACCACCAATTTCTGGACCTAATTATGGGATCTCTCAATCTACACACCTTCGTTTCTAAACTTAATGATTTCCTTATTGTTTATTTACTTACTTATGTTTTGGCCCTGTTTTGAGGCCTTAGTTGGTTTCGGCCCAGTGTGCGTCGCGCAAAACATAGCCGTTAGTTGGAGCTCTGTCGCTGTGCAGCGCTGCACCCCCAAGCACGTCCTTCTCTCTCCTCTCCTCTCCTCTCCTCGCCGTCGGAAGGCGGACACACGGCGACAAAAAGAGCAGAAGAAATAGAGCCTCGCGACCTTTCGCGCCGTTTTGGCGTCAGCGCGCAGGCATGCAAATCGGCCGGTGGGCGGACAGCGGCGCCGCCGCGCTGGACACTTCAATGACTCGCGCAGGAACTGGCCAAGAAGAATAGGTTGCGGTGAGCACGATAAATGGGAGTGAAATGCTAGTGAAGAATGGGAAGGGCGGAACATCATGGGTACTCGTAAAAGAATCGGCCTCGACATAAACGGTGTGTGAGAGATGTAAAAATTCGTGACCATGAGAATTAGCACAAGATAAAAATATTTTTTTTACAACTGAGTGTGGGTTGAATAATTATGTCGGAATGATTGCAGTTCTTTCTACATTTGTAAATGAAACATCAATTTTTTAGTCGTGATCTTCCTGAAATAGGTTGCAATGTAATTTAATATGATAATAAAGCAAAGCATGAATTACAGAGCGAGAAATAGTGACAGAAATGTTTTTACGAAGCTTTCAATAGATTAATATTATGAATAAAAATACAAGTGGCTTTATCATTACTGCATTGTTTGTTTTCCTTTCAATAAAATAATGAGCCCGAGAATTAACAGCGCTGTGTATGTTACGTTGTTATGAAATGTAATTTAGAATTCTATTTCAATAAATATAATATTTTGTTATTATATTATTAATTAACAAAAAGACAAACTGCATGCAATAGTTCCCATAGTTTATTCGTAACTTTTAATACTCAGATAAACTGATAATAAACACAATGGATCTGACCAAGAGTAGGACACTATAAGGCGATTAATTACTGGATAAAAATATGAAAAATAAGAACGAAAAAAAGTAGGAAGAGAATGTTAGTTGTACCGAGAGAGGAAATGCAAATAGAATAAGGAAAACAAACAAATAAAACGGATTATTAATATCAAAGCTAAAAATGAAACAAGTACCAAACCTGACAATGTTACTCTCTAGAAAAAACGGCGTATTGAGCGCGGAAAGCCAAAAGAGAACACGATCCAAGCGAGGCCGTGCCGGGTGGCCTGCCAGAGGCGTTTAGGCGGATGTCACTCGTTTGAGTCGCGTCCCGCTCCAGCCTCCGGGCGTCCGGCGCGGAGACCAGCCTCCCCTCGGCTGTGTCCAACACGACGCTCGACGCGGTTGGGTGGCGTGCCCATGACAAATGCCGCCTTCTCCGCCTCCGCCTCTACCCCCGCTGCCTTCGCCTCCGTTTTCTCTTTCCTCTCCACCGATTCCTTCGCTTGCGTCAGCGAGATCTTTGAAGCCATCTCAGTCTTCTCTTTCCTGTCTTCCCCTCCGCTGCTTAGCCTTTTCTTCCACTTCAGACTTCTCCTCCGCATTCACTTCCTCCTTCGATAGGTCTTCACTTCGATCTCCATCTTCACGTCCGCTTTCACGTCCGCTTCGCCTTTCCATTTCCACATCCCTCTTCGTTTTCCTTTTCGCTCGCGCCGCCATTTCCACCTCACTTTCTACCTTGGTTCTGCATCGCCCTCATCACCATCTCTACTTCCATGCCTCCTCCACTTACGCCTCCAACACGATATGCTCGCTTACCTTTGTCCCTCTTCGCCTTCACTTCCTTCGCCCTCCTCTTCCGCCGCCTCCGTCGTCGTCGTCGTCGTCCCGCCGCCTGCGGTTCGGAGCCCGGCGGCGGCGGAAGCAGGCATGCATGACAAAAGCGCGCGTCTCGTTGGCGTGGCGTTCTGATCCCGTCACGGATATCGCGGCGCGGCGCGGCGCGGTCGCCGCTCGCCCTGCCCGCCAGCGGGTAACTGGTCCGAACAATGGCCCCGCCGCGAGCCCGGGGTGCTTTATGAGCAACGCCCCTGGTTCGTGTCCCAGCGACGCCGCGCCCTCCGCCACTCGCCAAACTCTTATTACTGCTCATCCAGCTCTCTATTAATGCTCATTTTATTATTATTATTATTATTATTATTATTATTATTATTATTATTATTATATGTGTATCGGTCATTTATGTCCCAAGTTATGTCCCAAGGCCGAGTCATATTTATCCCAAAGATATTAACGTGTGTCATTATGGGGATGAGCTTTGTCGGCTTCATCCCTCGGTAAGATAATATGAAAAGATTCTTATGCCTTGAACAGTGAGTTATGAGATGATGAGATGATGGGACAATCACAAATAGGACCATGCCTATGCAGGATTCGAACCTGCAGCCTCCTTGCCGCCGGCGATGGCTGCCGGAACCGTCTGCGGTTCGGGGTCGGCTTATTATTATTATTATTATTATTATTATTATTATTATTATTATTATTATCATTAACAAATGTAATAATAGTCAATAACGGGGAGTTGACGGTAGGCTGAAATGTAGAAATCGGTATTTCTGTCAACTACAAATATAATCATAGTTAATACCGTATGTGCATTGGAAATGTCAGATAAATTCCCGAGTCACCAAGCAGCGTAGGAATTTGCCTGCTCATTTACAATGCACTCGTGGTATTTAATAAGACTTTTCCAGGAATGAAATTATGTCCAACAAAGTTTCGGTTGCGTCAAATATTATTTATCTTCATGAAACGCACGCTCTCAGTGCACACCGCTACCCATGATCGATTTCTCGTACTTTTATAACTGTCTAATAGGGATAATGAGAAAGAAAATTGGATAGGAAAGTGATAATGTTTTCTGATACAACGTCCTGTTTGGGATTCACCAGATTTAATGTTAAACGCTATTAGTGTTCATTTCATGACTGGAATAATCAGTCTCTACCAGGCAGTTATTATCAACCAGTTTCTTAAATAAATATCCTTGGGAGGGTGTAATGTAATGAACTCGCTTATTAGTTTATTGTTTTCATCACGCGCAGGATCATCCCCTCCCGCTCTTTCCTCTCTCGACAGTGCCATCATCCGGTTGGCCTGCCCCATCAATGCAGCCTCACCATCCGCATCTCATCGTTCCGACTCGTGTGTTCCATCTGACCCCTTTTGCTCGCTGCTCGACCTCTCCCGACGGAGATTTATGCGACCGTCCCGCGCCGTCGGAGCGTCTGCAGGATGACCACGCGTGGCCACGAGGCCGCGGGGCGCGGGCGGCCACCCAATGAGAAGCTCCCTTTGCACGGAGGTCGCGTGCCCGCCGCTTCACTTGCCTCCGCCCACGCTGCGCCGTATTTGACCGGGAAATATGCGCAAATGGAAGATTTATTTCCTTTGGGACGATTAATACGCAACTTCATTCAAATACAATTTTCCGCTTTAAACGTACAAAAACGTTTCAAGTTCTTTTACCTACCCGTTGTCAGGAATTCTGCTTGGCTCTTCTGGACTTTCCTGGGGTGATGTCGGAGGACGAAAACGGACGTAGGTGGTGTGGGTTCATAAAAAATTCAAAAAAATAATATCTATCTTATTTCAGTATTGATTGTCCCAAAAAAGGAATTTACCAGTCAAAGAATAATTAGTGAGGGCAAGTACCGTGCTTATTACTGATGTATTTCTATTTCCTACTGATAGGCGTCACTTCAAGTACAACAAACATGACTTCCAATCGCAGAGATTTCGAAATTATCGTGATTCGTGTGAATGAAAATGTGTGCGGATAATACGCCCCGCATCTCGAAAACGATAGCCGGGAACCGGCTGCTGATAAATAGTTGCGCGTTTTTTGAGCAAAGTTGCGGAAGTAGGATATTTGAAACTGTCATAATAAGTGAGTAAGGGTATTGATTTCGAGTTCGTCAGCTAGAAAGGCCATTCCGTGTGTCCTACGATCCAAGGAGACTTTGATGTATCTCCTGGCTGAAGCGTAGCATCCGGCGCCGTCTTAATATCGGATTGCGGGATTTCTCCCTCACCCGGCGAGGCACCACCCAAACCGGACAAGCTCTGAGCTCAGGACCTGTGTGGCTGTGTAGTGTGTGTAAGTGGATGGGTTCGTGTAAGGGGAGAGGACGGGTCACGGATGAGAAAGGAACATCGCGTTTGAACACCGTTGTCAGCGTTTGAATACTACTCCGTTATTCGCCTGGAGTTGATCAGAGCAGCCGGTTGCTATAATTCTCATTCAAACAGTGAATTCGAACCATCTATGTAACTAGTGTCGAAAATATACCAGCGTCGGCACTCAACCCTACGACCTACCTGTTGTAGACGCAACTGTCTTGTCACTGAGTTTCTGCACTTGGTTGAATGATGCTCATTGTATGGTGGAAATAAATGTTTACTTCTATATATGTAAAAATTTATACTTTAAATTCCTTTGGTGCACATATAATATGAAATACGAACCATTTGCATTCGTTTGAAATTAAACCTTGAAACTAAGAATATAAAAATTAAATATGTACATTATCTTCATTAAAACAATAAGAAACGTTTGGCTCCGAAACACGTGAAAAAATTTCACCGCCTCTTCTTGTACATGGAAGTGTAATTATGTACATAAGTAAACAGTTTTCATGCTAAAAGGCATTTGAATTCTGAATGTCTTAGAAACGATATGTGCCAGAATTTTTCCTAGAAAACTAACGTACCAGGAAAATCAGTAATTTAAGATTTAAAATCCTGCATACACTATATTTTTATTTTAACGATAATATTCCTCCACAAATGAAACATTAAGTGTAAGGAAACGGAAAATACAATCAGTCACTGATCAAAAACACGCCGTATCGCACCCATAAAAATGTATTCCTCCCGATCGTTGACTTTCGCGCGCTGTCAAAGTAAACGCAACCCTGACGTGGCCACAGACGAGCAAAGATCGACGTCACTCCCCTCCTCGTCACTCTCCTCGTCGGAGATGGTTCGGAAATGGGGCGGGCGCTCCATCAGCGGCGAGGCTTAGCGGCAGCGGCCATACAACCGCGCCCGCGCCCGGGGACATTATAATTGATCACTGAACTAACATTTACAGATGCCCGCTCTCCCCCCCCCCCTCACACTTCAGTTCCCATGCTCTTATTTGGAACAAGATCCCTGTCACTAATAGCAGAGCGGGACCCGCCGCTGCCGCCCCGCGGCCTGCCGCCCGTTGCCTGCCGTTCTCAGCACCTACTTTTTGTGTCGGCGTCGACCCCATTTGCGCCCTGTCAAAACGAGCCAGTCGTTCCCCACGGAGTGACGCCCCGCGGGCGGTGCCCCGCGGGCTCAGCGTCGCCTCTGGACAGCGCGAGGGAGGGTGCCGGGGGTGGAAGCGGGGTACGGAGATGGAGGGGTGGGGCGACGTAGCAGGATGACATCGTGGTGGTTTGGAAAGGCGATCGAGAGGCAGGGCTGTAGGGCGGCTCGACGATAGGGCGGTAGAATGGTTACGTGATACAATGGTAAGGCCGTAGGACGGAAGAGAAGACGGAAGGGAGATGTGACGGAAGGGCGGTGGGAAGGTAGGTTGGTAGGGTGAGGACACCATAACTTAACACCAGCGCGACTATTTCAATCCTTAATTAGTAGGTTTTTTCGTATTCTCACAGCTTCCAGTCATTGGTTACCAGATTTGATGTTTGAGAAATATATACGTGTGAGGTGTATTATAAGAGCAAGAGGCAACATTGAATTGTTTTGTAGTTTTTACATAAAAGTTCAGGAACTAAAATTGTTATTTGTTTCATAAATTGAGTTTCATTGGCTAACTGAAACGTTTCGAACAGCCTAGTTAATATAATAATATGTAATAGAATAAAAGTCAAGTAGAACAGAACCTGGCACTTCAAACAGCAGATTTGCAATAAAAAATGAACCTTAAAAATTTACTTACGTACAACGAGAGTACGATGAGAATACATCATATTACTGCCGAATAACGTTCAATTTAATGGCAAACTACAACATAAAATTCAGTTTAATACCTAGTCACTTGGAAATTAAATTATGAAATGAAATGTTCTTTCAAAATCGTGTTTGGAGTTGCCTTAATTTTATATCTATATTTGTAATTAACATTAAGATTCTAACGTTGTCTTCTCAACCCGCGCACCTGCCTTGTATCGAATGAAAATAAATGACTCAGGTTCTAGTTTACTGTTTATTTGGTCCGCTCAGTGCATATGTTTATTGATGGAGGTCATGCATTACTCAAGGCCATCTCAATCCCCGGCGCCTTTCATTGTGTATCCCTCACATGACACCGACATAGCTGCTGCCTCTCGATTTAAAATGGTAACTACACGAAAGTTCTTCTTATCGCCCGCGCCGCATATATGAAATCGCTATGTTATAATTCTGCTTCACTTATGCCCGTTGAATTTAATTATTCTAAGAACGTGCATTCACGAAGCATTATGATTTAAAATTCAAAGTACCAACGCGAACTCGAAACTTATCGCCGGTCGGCGAGTGTATGTATCGACTTCATTAGCTGGTGCACTAAGGTTCCCGCCCCGTGGCCGGGATTTTCATGACAATGCGTTATACATCCCGATGAGTCTCCGAGCTGCAATGCCGTCACCGCCTCTGCCTACGCCATCGCCGCCTCCACTGTCGCCGTCTCCGCAGTGACCGCCTCCGCCGTCGTCGCTACCGCCATCGTCGCCTTCGCCATCGCTGCCTCCGCCATCACTGCCTCCGCCGTCGACGCCTCCGCTATCTCCGCCTCCGCCGTCGCCTCCTCCGCCGTCACCGCCTCCGCCATCACCGCCACCCGAAGCGCCGCGTCCACCGTCAACGCCGCCGCAATCGCCGCCTCCACCGTCACCGCCTCTGTTATCGCCGCCTCTGCCTTGGCTGTCGTTGCCTCTGTCTCCGCCGTACCGCCTCCCCGTCACCGCCACGCCAACACCACTTTCTTCCCTTCCGCCTCCTCTGCCATCGCCTCCGCCGTCAACAACGCCACGCCAACACTACTTCCATCATCCCTGCCATCATTGTTTCTGCCCCTGCCCTCTCCATTCGCCTGGCAAGAGGAGGGACGACGAGGATCCCGTGTAATCTCGTCGGTCCTGGTCGCGCGCCGTAGACGCTCCTTTTATGATTTAAACATGCTTCATTCTCGATCACTTCTTCGATACCCATCTCCAGCACCCGCCTTGACGAATGCCCCCGTACATAATTCAGAACGCGACGTTGTTTCAGAACTGTATAATTAGCGAGTCCCCCGTCGAATACACAATTGCCATCAGAGACGCTCAGGAAAGACGATTCATAACAGAGGAAGGTCCACCGAGCTGGCTGGTTCTTTTATGCAGAACTCTCCCTTATGAAATTGCATTGGCGAAATCCATATGTAGAAGAGAGAGTGTCTCATAAAATAAAAGATACGGCTTGACTAGTCAGTTTTTGAGCAAACATTTCTTGGTTTATAATTCATTGAGTCAAAAGTTTCCTTGAATGTCTGCTCAACGAAACAACAATAATTTAAAAAAGTATTTAAAATGCGTGAATTGATATGCTCATAATAATAATAATAATAATAATAATAATAATAATAATAATAATAATTGTAATTGTAATAATACAATTAAATTTCAATTGTTCCTTTGAAAGTACATATGTATATTGACAAATTGTTTCGTTCGAAAGATGCAACGCATGTCAACTTATTTGGAGTTTCAATTTCAGCAATTTGTGATATATTATTACAATTTCTCTCTTTGATTGTGGATCTTTTTTTGTTTTGTTTTTTCCATTGTCGATTTGTTCGAGGTAATGATTCGCTCAAAAAGCATCGTTTTCGGTACTTCATAAAATACTTAATTAGATTTTAATGATCCTGGTGCAATAATATATTATAAATGAAATAATAGTAATAAATGCTTTGTATCCTGTTTCATATAAACATTGATATTAATTGTGAATATTACATAAGTAATCATCTTCACATAATTTATAGTTTATACCAACGAACTTTAATTTTATTACCTATGAACTTAAATGTTACCCAGATTATTATAAAAATAAGTCATTTTCATTTATGTTAACTTACCTAAAAACGAATATTACATGCAATTAATATAGAAAAAGATCTTAGTACATAATTTGAGGCACCAATCATGGTCACCTTCCTTGACTGGTGAAACTAAACTAGACCAGGCAATGAAGTCTCTCATACGTTGGAATGGCGAGTGGGCATTTTCTCATGCATATTTTCTGCTTCTTTTGCAGTTGGACCGTATCGGCTCGTACATCAGACCGCTGCTAGAGTCGCCCTCCCTCAAGAAAGGTAAGTGCGCACGAGAAAGTCTCGTCACGCGAAGTTGTGCGGCAGCGAGGGCGCTGGCGGCTCCGGGGGCGCGGCCCGGGGTGAGGGCGGGTAGCGCAAGGGGAGCTCCGCGCCTGAGAACCTTTTTGTCGCTATTCGCACTTGAGCCGGCTAAATGAGCGTCCACGTGGACATCCGCCAAATTTTTTATTCTTATTATTTTTTTGTCTCGAAAGTGTTTTGTTTTGCCAATTTGTATCAGCCTCTATTTCCATTTCTAATATTTCAATACGGTTTTGTTTCTTTAATACACCCCTGCTGTATTTCATAGTCATACTCAATTTGAGAATCGTACGAGTATTATCTGCGAAAATGCATATTTTTTCTACATTTTCTATTAAACATTCTTGCTTCGTACCCCATAATTATAAAGCTTTTCTTGCTACCTAGCTCAGACTTTCGCAATTGAGCATCCCCATAGTTTTACCATTACTCTAACTTTGTTTTTATTGGGTATCATTGCAGAGCAATATTCGTCGATTTGAATGTCAAACAGAATTCCGAAACATAATTATGTGTTTCTTGTTACCGAAGTCTTTCAATTAATCTCGGGTCTTCATTTTACATGAGGTGCATAAATAAAATATATTGTTTTCATTAGTTGAAAAGTGTGTGTATTTTATTAACATTTGTGACGACCAGATAAAAGAAATCGTTGAAAACTATTCCCAAATTGGTTTGGAACAATCGTTAAATGCATAATTTATTTTTTTACTCATTGTCTATTTAATGATTTAAGACATAGTATTTTAGAAATAAACCTGTCTTCGAAACATTCCTAGAAACATCCACTAGCGCTCGAGCAACCTGCTGAAGGCTTTTTTGAAGTACTATATGAGAAAATGCGACATTATGTGGATTACAGCGCCTATGATTATATCGTGCAAAAATAAACTGTCCCTCGCTTCCGATGCCCTGTGCCTTAGCGCGTGCCTCAACCATTCGCACCCTTTCACACACACGGCTACACCGCATTCCCGTTTCCTTTCTCTCGATACGGAGCTGCTATTCCGATCCTCTTCCCAACGTCTCCGCCAGCACTTCCAACTCCCCGTTCCCATCGCACCCCGATCCCTACCCCATCCCTCCGCTGCGAACGAACCGTCGGCCCGTGATGACTCACTCGAATCGAGTTTGTTCGGCGAATCCCCGGCGGAATAGGCCTTATTATGATTGGTTCTATACACAATACGTGTCTCATGTTTTATTTAGCCTCGTATAGCGTTTTTGAAAGAACGACGTAAATGGAATTCTTGAACAAGGAAATTGTTGCATGCATAAGAACAGTCCAATATCTCCGGGGCAAACGCAAAGATAAACGAGAAATGACACAGAGTAACCGCTATTGTAGAATATAACAAAGATTTCTACTGCCCAGTTCGAGCGCGTGCTTTTCTTTCGTCGTTTTTTTTTTATCCCAAATCTATGAATAAGGAATGATGCACCGCAACCCAGACGTTGCCTCGCCTCCCTTCTGGAGCTCTCCGCCCCGGCAGACCCCTCGCTGCGCGTGTGCGGCGCACCTCGCTCCGGCCCTTTCCCGCGCCTCCTCGCTTCAGCTTGGTCGCCTCGCCACCGAGGCGCTCCGCCCTTGATCGTCGTGACTCTTTCTTTCCTTCGCCCCTCGCGCCTCATTCGAGTCTTCCCTTTGGATAGCGATTCGTCTCCATTGACTTATGTGTTAACACCTCAGTTATTTCTGTTCTAAAGTTTTTGATATACTTTTCGTACAATTCAAATGGAAGTTGGATTTATGTTATTCAACACATGTGAAAGAAGTTAAATTTATGTACGTTTTGATTCACAAAAATAGCGTTCCACGTTTCTCTGTGTGTGTGTTCACCGGTAGTATTTTTTGTTATATATTTCAATATAGCAATTTCTGTCATCAAGGTTTTTGGTCAGTAATATTTCAAATAACGTATTATATGTACAAGTATTTTAGATGAATTTGATAAGTCACGCAGACTTGATGCACATGACGGGGAAACATTTAATGAAATACTATCAAGTTTTCACGGTAATATTTCATTCTTGTTTTATTCCTATCTTTTCACATTTCTTCGTTCTCTCTTGAACATTGCAAACTTCCTATGAGTCTTCAGAGGTTTAAAAAGCATGGATTATATTGTGTAGTTCGAGGAAACACTCACTTGGCGCGTTAAATGAACATATTAAATCTGTAAAAACGTAATTTCATTATGAGAGTCACCCAACGCCTGGAAATTTTAATGACCCCGATCCCAGAGGCCTACGTACCCATTTCATCATTCCAAAACATTCCTCTTCACCCACGCCTTCTCCGCTTCAGTTCCGCCTTCCTTCGCATCCTGCCACCATCCGGGCGTCGAGCTACCCTCTTCTCTCCAGGGTGTTCCATAATCGGCTTCGTGAGTTTAAAAAGAGTGTGGCTTCGCGATTACGTCCTGCGCCACGCGGGAGGAGCAAATTGCCGCGTTTTTCGCGTAATTCGTACTTTTCGGAGAGAAAGAGAGAGAGAGAAAGAGAGAAAGAGAGAGAGGGAGAGGGAGAGGGAGAGAGAGAGAGGGACAGCGAGAGAGAGAGAGAGAGAGAGAGAGAGAGAGGGAGAGCGAGCGAGACTCAGCCCCCGTCCTCATTGCAGGGCCGGTCGTTAGTGCTGTCCGCGCAGGTACGCCGTTGCCGGAGAAATTACGCGGTTTTTGCAAGCGCAGCCGACGGTTGGCGCCCTCCGGCAGAGGTCAGGCGATGGCGACGACCCGCCCGCCGCGCCACCTTTCACGCGGTTTTTGAACTATGCGCGCAGAAACGCGCTGCGCCGCGCCGTTGCATCGCACGGGGTGTTCTTTGCGCGCGCACGGTGTTTTGTTCGCATTAACCGCTTCTAATGTGGAAAGTGTCGGCAGGTGAAATGGGTAATTTATGCATCCATGGACTCATTAAGGAATTCGTTTTTGTGTCAACATCTAAATATAGTGATGATATACACTACCAACAGCTTTAAACTGAGTGCGTCATGAGAGGAAAAATTTGTCTCCCGGGAGTATGTTTGAATATTTTCAAAATTTCATTTCCTATTTTACTATTGGGTTAATTGTTTCTCAGTTACTATTACTAACGCTTGCGTTCGGTTTTTCTGTCATTAACCGTTTTTAATATAGAAAGTGTCGTCTGGTGAAATGGGTAATTTATGATCCTTGGGCTCATTAAGGAATGTGCTTTCATGTCTACTCTTACATATACTGATGATGTATATTGCCTGCAATTTTAAACTGTGAACATTATTAGTGGAAAATTCATTTTCGTCTTGCGGAAAAAAATTGCATTTCTTAAACTTATTAAAGATATTTTAGAGTTTTTAACGCAATAGTTAAATTTTTCTGTTAAACTATTGCGTTAATTGAAACTCAATAACTATTACTAGCCATGCATTTACAAAATACAGGACATGCTTTGCTCTTGTTCGACTTGAACTCATTAAGCGCTTCAGATGTAGAAATTGTTATTAGATAAAATGGATCATTCATTCACTCCCAAATCTTCTGTAGAATACTTTCCTGTGTCTACTCTTTGAAATGGAGCAATATATTTCTGCAGCTCATAAATTGAGAGTTTGATAAATGTAATAACACATTTTCATCTTCTGAACATTAATCATGCTTCTTTGAAATCTCCTGACCGGTCTCTTGACATGTGTGGTTGTGTATTGCATATTAGTGTGTGTGTGTGTGTGTGTGTGTGTGTGTGTAAGGGGAGAGGAGAGGAGAGGATGAGGAACAGAAATAAAACGTCGTACGCGGTCCGTAGCCATTTTGTTAATGTACTGCTCTGACATAAACTTGGTATTAATAGAAAAAAACACGAAAAACACAAAATCAGAGCAGCTAGTCACTAGAATTCTCTTCCAGACACCGTATGAATTCGATATAGCTTTGCAGGTAGTATAGGTGTTGTGGTAGGATATCTTTGGCATTTTTAAAATAATTAAAGATGTTGTCATTGCCAA
>BOPP01000079.1:1083106-1112616 GCA_017312745.1 Gryllus bimaculatus | reverse complement strand
GTCCGTTCGCGCCGGGTTTAAAAGGGTGAGGCGTTTTTAGGCGCCGCTCATTGTCTCCCATTAGACACGGAGAGCCGAAGTGCGGCGAGGTGAGGCGCGGCGTGGTGGGGAGGAACGAAGTGAGGTGAGAAGTAGAAGAGGGAGGGGGCGGGTTGTGGCGGTGAGCCACACAGAAGACAGAGAGGGAAGTGATGGAAAGTGGCAAGAGGAGTGAGGGAGAGGGGGATACAGCGAAGAAAGAAGGGATGAAAGGAACCAGGATGGTAGATTAGAGGAATGGGCAAAAGAAGGCGTGTGAAGACAATGTTAAATAGAGGTGAAGGAAATGAAGGTTATGGAGAGCGGAGTAAAGTTACACAGAAAGAAAAGGATATAGAAAAATAAAGAGAGGAGGAATAG
Source organism: Gryllus bimaculatus (assembly GCA_017312745.1). Lineage (NCBI taxonomy): Eukaryota > Metazoa > Arthropoda > Insecta > Orthoptera > Gryllidae > Gryllus > Gryllus bimaculatus. Next base: position 1,112,217 of record BOPP01000079.1, on the reverse strand, counting down.
AGGCGTTGAGGGTAAGAGAGACGAAGAGAAAGGAAAAAGAAGAGAAAACCACAAAAATGTAAATCATTCTTTTGTCAAAATTATTTACCCTTTAGGGAGTTTGAAAGAGTTTCAAAGGAAATTCCTTTGAAATATATTTTTAGGTGGAAGGGTACAAACAAGAACTTTAATATATAACGAGAGAGATGGTATATGTTATTGTGAGCGACAATTTATTTTGCTTTTCCAACTTACGAAAGACAAAGCATTAATTAATTAATATATTAGTAAATAAATAATTATTACTACTATTTTGAACAACTATAAATACGATTAAAAGGAATGTCCGCGATTTGTGTGTAACATTAGCAATAACATAGGGAATCCGTAACGACCATAAACGAAGCCTCGTAAACCTGACTTCAGTATTAGCAATAACCACCACCAAACGGAGCACGGTGTCAAAATTGACTCCTCGGTCACCCCTGTATTAGCTACACTCCTCGACTAACCAAGACGATCGTCGCTTTCCCCGATTCCCACATTCACATAATTGGCAGATGGTCACTTAAGTCGGTGAAACGTGCCCTCTAGAAATTGGACCTCTCAGTCAAGGTTCTTTTTTGCATCTGGGATGCGTGACATCGCGCAGGACTCAATTTGCTTACGTAATTTGAAGTCTCGGACGAAGAGCTAAGTTTGGTAGAAGAAAGGCGGTTACCAATTTTCAACGCATCGACTCGAAATGAAATAAAGTCTCATTCCATCTGATGAACAGATGAAGACGTGGGAGATGGAATGGACGCAGTTTTTCCATGCGCCGGAGCATAATATCCTTGACAACAAAGTCGCTTGCGGTGCCATCATCAGTGTTTCTAATAATCTTTTTGGTTTGCAGAAAAAGAGTAATGTATTACAGCACGGTTCTCTTTTTGCTACTTATAAAGAACAGTGATTATTTAAACCTGCCTGAACGACAATGAACTGGCCATCCCAAGACTCTCTCCTGCACCCATATGCTAAATTTCCAACCTTCATTCCAACTTCCAAATTACATTTGAACTTCAAAATAGTCACTGATTCTTTCTTGTTATTCAATCGAACCAAGAGTTTTTAACACAGCTTTCAACCAATTTTTGTTATAATTTCGTGCAATTTTAAGCGAATAATTGTGTTACATTTATCAAAACCTCAACTAAACACTTCTGCTTGCTTGGAAATTCATTCTTGGAAACATACCCTAAGCAGAAACAAAAAAGACAAGCGAGCGCATCCACATAGCAAACCACAGGAACCGCACCAGCGTTAAAACGAACTACAAATGTATCTGAGCAGGCGAAGACCAAATATGCGGAGTACTGTTGTAACGCCAAAACTATTTACTTTCCGCGAGGGGCTACTCGCATATGATTTCGGACCAATGCAGCCGAATCGCATGCCTCCCAGTCCGCACGTGCCGACACGTTGCAAGCTATTTGAAATATGCAAACTGTATTTCACCAGAAATTCCCATGACATGGAATGCTCCATATGCAAGCCGTAATTAACAAGCCACATTTCCGTTTAGCCACTAATTAGCCGGCACAAACAATACCGGGAGCCAGAAAGGAAGAAAGAAAGAAAAAAGAAAAGACCGAGGGGTTGGGGCGAACCAAACTTTGAAAGAAGTACAACACGGGTCGTTCAAAATTACGTAAATAAACGTAATGATTCTCGCTAATTATTTAAGATGAAAGTCCATGTCAAGAGTGGTAACAATTTTTTTCCCTTCTTCTCGTCGTCTTTGGAGTTTTAATGAGCTCAACTGAAGATTTCCAGACGACCGCGCTTACGTATCGCGAACGCGGCCGGCGAGTGGGATAGAGCGAGCGAGTGGGCAGGCGAGACGCCGAAAAAGAAAACGAGGAGACAAAAATAAAAGTTATTCGCATGAGATTCCCAGGAATCGATTCCTTCCAACACAAAGGACAGAATGAAATTACAGGTGATAAAAGAAACCTGATTATATTTGTAGAAGAAAAAGAAGATCAGAAACAACTTCATAAATTCGTTGTGTTTTGAAGTGGAAGTCGGAAGAAAAAAAGTATTGCTGATTGGAAAATTGCAAATTAATATTACTGCAAGTTAAAGGAAAAATTAATTACTTATGTCGACAACGACTTTTAGTGGAAATATTTTAAATTATGATATAAGGAAAATGTATTTAGACATTCAAGACCTGGAATTTGCAAAATTCATTGCATACCTGTTTTCTTCGACATAGAATAGTCGAGTCTATAATATTTTTTTTATTTTCAATATTACATTGATATTATTATCTACGTGGGAAACAGAGTATATATTTACTGAAGGTTGTATATATATTTTTCATTTAAATATTTTAGATCCACTCTTTTTTTTCACACAAGGGGTGAAGCACAATGATCAAGTAGCATTTTCATATTTTTATTATTTTGTATATCATCCGAGAAATGTTAAAATACGTTTGGTATGGCGCGCTATATCTCACTCCATCGTCAAAAACAATAACCTCGATTATGCAGGAAACCAGAAACAGAATGCCGGAAACAAAAACTCTAAATGCAATGTTATACCATAAAAATCCTCAGCCTACACTTTCATAATTTTTTTTTTCTCAGAGCCGACGTATCACTTCAATCTCTTGAACACTTCCCCAAAAATAATTTGAAACGGTTTCACATTTGAAGGGGTTTCACTGCACTTGTGATTTTTTCTTGATTACAAATTACGACATTTAATTTGATTTGTTTGCACGGTCAATTGGCGAGGTCGCATTTCAAGGAAGAGAGGCCCTGGGAACTGCGAGTGGCGCAACAGTAGAAGAGCGGGCGGGGGAGGGGGGTTCTCGCACGATCGCAGCAGACCGGCGAAAAGCGAATGTAAAGCGTCAAATCACCCACGCCAGCGACAGCGAAGTTGTCCGATGTAGTGGCTAATCGTAGCAATTGACGCCCGACGCAACCGATCACCCCGCCCCTTCCCGTCCCCGCTTCCCCCTCCCCCCCCCCGCCCGCGCCGCGCCGGCACAGCAAGGGGGGACGCCGAAGCAATAATGTGCGGCCGGGGATGGCGTTAGAAGCCAGGAGGCAAAGCCGAGATGCGAGCGGCGAGTGGTATCGGTGGGCAAGTGGCCGTATCCTGAATCTGCTGGACGTAAGAAGCCGATCTCTTTCTGTTATCCCTATAGGTGGAACCGTAACTGAGGGAGTGGGGTCAGCGTATGCTGTGAGGAGGTTGCCTATGGAAACGAGTAGGCGAAAAATAAAAGGCAGCTAATGTTAATTAATTCATATATAAAATAGTTTAACATTAAATTGCAAAAGTTACAAGTTATTTTGATGTAAGTTTTGATGATATATGGTTAATATTTCATTACTAGTAAAGTCTCCAGTATGTAAGCATTCAAGTTGTTAATCCGACTCTGTGCATGTTATATTCCGGTAGGTGGCATGGTCGTCAGATCCCGCTGAATCGTCAAATTCCAAGCCGACTTACACGTCGATTTGAGAGCTCTTCTCCCTTTCGGTACCTCTGCCACCGGAGCACCGCCCCATGAGGAATAAGTTCCCATCTGTATTCATCTGTATGGTAGTGTAGTGAATGGATGTGTGTGTGTGTGTGTGTGTGTGTGTATGGGGAGAGGAGGATCAAAGGTGAGAAAGGAAAGATCACGTCGCACGGACAGTGACCCATTTGCTATTGAACTACCCCGGCATTCACCATTTAGATTGATCATTGATAATAGAAACAAAGGAGAAATACCGTTCACAGCCGCTAGAATTCTTCTCCTGACAGTGAATGCCGTTTGACTCAAGCTAGTCAAATTCTAGGGCCTGCCGGTCAATGATACTCAGGCGATTTTTGTTTCCAGTGCGCCATCGCCGATCTGGTCCTTGGTGTAGCAGAGGGAGTGAAGGAGGCGTGGGTGGGACTGTGAAGCGGATGAGGGAAGCGGGGAAGCGGGTGCAGCGTGGTTCACTGAAGCTGTAGGGCGAGCGGAGCCTCGGTGTGAGGGCGGGCTTAAATGGACGAGCGAGATCCCTCCCTCTTCTCGAAGTGGGAGAGCTTTCTTCAAAGTAGACGAGAGCGCGGGCGAGGCGTTCAAATGGAGTGGTGATCCAAGGGAGACGCAGGAAGACACTTGCGAGAGTAGTCTGACCCAGAACCTCCGAGAAGCTGGGGCGGAAGGAGAGTCATTGAGAACTTGAACACGTCGTATTAGTATCGTTACCTCAATTCGTGAACAGTTACATGCATTTGTGAAAAATAAGTGTCTTCTAGCTTATGTTTTATGCTTCACAACTTGTGTTATGTGAACAGTAGAGCTTGCCTACGCTAGATTGATTAATATTTTTGGGAGCATCAATTTGCCAAGGTCATTAGTCCAGCAAGTGCACTGTATGGTTTTATCGCAGGAGGTGGCAGTGATTTTTTCCCGCTGGATGGCGAGATCTTGCGCCCACTTTCTTGCTGTTTTTTCACCAAACCGGGAGCTTGCCTTTGCCTCAGAAACATTCTTACGCACATTTCGCTTTTAAAGACGCCAATAAACATTCAGGCGAAATTTAGATAAAATTGAACAACGCGTCTGATTGTGGCTGGGTATCAAACAAATTCAAAGACAGACGAAGTGACGAAGAGCAGAGAATTCACTTCTGAAAATTGAAAGAACGTATGCAAACAAGAGTGTAACTCTTAACTCGAATTCATGAGTTTATTGTTCGGAATTAAACCTATGACAGCAAATATCTTTTTCAGTAGAGTTCATTCACTAAATATGGTGAAAATGTAAAGACCTCAGAATACTTAGCAAAAGACGCGGCAGCGCTAAATGCGATAAAGCAGGAAACACCTTGTCACTGCGAAAGTCAGTACCCCCGGTTGGAAGACGCGTGTGCCAGACCACAGGGACGAGCCACGCAGCGGCGGCGCGGGCGACGACGTGCTCCCCCGCGTGTGGGCTCGGCGGAGCCCGGCGGCAGTCGCGTGCCGCTTGGCCACATCGGCCCGCCCGACCTGCGCTCCTTCAAACTCTCCTCCCCGTCTCCCCCCTCACTCTTTCTCTCTCTCTCGCTCGCTCCCACGCCGCGCCGCTCGCGCGCCACCGCCGCTCAATGCGCGCTTTGCATGTGTTTGGGCCGCCCCGCCGGTTTAACAAGTGAGAGCGCGACCCCCGCTCGAGGCGCCCGCCCTTAACCAGCCTTGCTCTACTCCGCCCGCCGCGCCCCCCGCCCACACGCCGCCACACACAGCGCCCGCTCCCAGGCACATCCCCCAGCACACGCCCAACATCACTCCCTGTCCTCCTCAGCCCATTCCCCACCCAAGCTGCCGACTGTTGGGTCACTTATTTCTGTAGCGTGCCCTCTCCAATGCCGTCTTCTCTCTCCCACTTCTTCGCACGCGCGATTGTTGGTTCTTTCCATTTTCCTGTTTCTTATAGTTAATAGCTCTTTTTCGACCAATATGTCCCGTTGCTTGCTGCATTAACTCGCTATCTGACGTAATCGTGCTTCCCGCCGTAGCATCTCCCGCACGGTGTCACATTGATCTTCCTACAAATGAGCTATTCCAACCTTTTCCGTTCCGTATTCCATTAATTTCATCCACGAAAAGTTCAGTGTTCTTCCACTGCATTAATCTTTGTTCAAGCTATTTCTCACTCACCTTCAACCTATTCTTTAGAAAACATTCCTTCTTCACCATCCCCCACAATTACTGAAGCCACACCAGCGAGAATACTGTAATTTCCCTCGCAACGCCACTTTCCATGCAGTTAACACTCTTCCACGATGGCGAACTCAGTCACTTACGTATTCTCCGGCCCAACGACTCACCATCTCCACCTACAAAGCCTGCCTCACAATATCAATTGTCCCAGTGCCTACCCACTTCGCGCCGCCATCGCCGTCTTCTCTTCCACCTGTTCCGATTCTTCCCGGGCACCGACACCCCCCACCCCAGCGCCGTCGGCCGCGCGGCGCCGCGCCGCACGCCCACTTTGCCACAAGCGCCCGCGATATGCATCGCCCTCGCCTCGCGCCACGCGCGGGCCCTCGCGCGCTCTCCCGCTCGTTAAGCCCGTCTCCGGGCGGACCTCTTCAACCCGTCCGCCGAGGGCGCACGTGTACCGCTGCCGTCGCCGCGCCCGTGTAGGCGCCCCTGCTACCGCAACTGGCAGGGTCATACTCACCTTCTCCAACACCTGTCGTCCCCTCCCCTGCTCTTGCCTTCGCCATCGCACCAGCCACTGCCCTCCGCTTCCGCCACCGCCACCGAACCTACCACCGCCACTGCCTCAGCCTCCGCCCCCCGCCTCTATCACCACCTCCTCCGCCTCCTCCTCCGCCTCCTCCTCCGCCTCCTCCTCCGCCGCCTCCACCTCCACTTCCGCATCTACTTCCGCCTTCACCTCTACCTCCGCCACTGTGTTCGCCACCGTCTCCATCTCAACCTCCGCCACCACTAACACCTCCGTCTCTTCCTCTGCCTCTGCCACCTCTGACTGTCCTCCCCGCATGAACTCCGACTCCACCTCCTGTCCCCATCACCATTAGTGCTTCTGCCTCTCTCATCTCTGCCACCACGACAGCTTAGTACGCTAACGCCAAAGCCACCATCACCGCCCCAACACGCCCTTATTCCACCTCTACCGTCCGACCGCACGCCGCCCATCCTTTGTGTATATCTTATCTGCCGACTCATGAGGGTCCCTGAAATTTGCATAATAGCACATTTATGATTGCAGTAATAGGCTTAAACGGGGGGAAATATTGCTCCCAGCCAAACCAATAGGTGGACTGTTTCATGTTTTTTAGGGTTTCCGGATCTAGGGGAAACTGACGAACACAATTTATCCGAAAATCTCTCCCCACTGTATCTGAATATAGCATTTATCTCGGAAAGGATGGGAACGTTAAGTTTGTGGCGCTTAGCTTGCGGTAGGGAATGAAGGTGATTTTGACGTTATCGATGTTTGTGAAGGGGGCTGGTTCAATTGGAAGATTTTCCATTTATATTACGCCACTGATTTGAAAACATAGACTCGAGATGTTATGGTTGCTAATTTACAATTTTTGTGAATATATTTTAGTGAGAATCGGTGTGAAGTTAAACAATTTAAAATAATGAAAACTTTATGGTCTAACAGAAATTAAGGTTATTAATACAAATAGTTATAGACACAATATTCTCTATACTGATGTATTAAATAATTACCTTTTAAAATTATTTTTTAAAATTAATTTCAGTATACTAAAGCATTATGGAAAACGAGTCTTCATCTTCTAGACATTGCTGTTCTCTCAGACTAAGACGCTTGAAACATATTTTTGAAAGACGCAACATGCAACACCTTTCTTTCAGTTTCATATTGAAAACTATAATTGTATTTAATTGGCATAATATATTATACCGTGGGTTGCTAGACGCTCTACAGTTTCGTATACTGAAACGTTGGTAAACATGGTTTCGTATGTGAATAAATATTTTCTTTGCCCACCAACTTTTTTCTTTACTGACATTCTTTTCCCTCACTAGCTTTTGTGAATGTTTATTTAAATTTATTGTATTTAATTTTTACATGATTTATTGACTTAATTCGTGCCAATTATTCAATTTTCTTTCCATAGTAGTTCATATGAATACCTCTTGAATGCCGTACCTTAACAAACGAGCTACATGCGTCGCGCGTACCTACCCTGCAGTGCGGTACGTAGCAGCCTACTCTACCACACTGGGCAACCACCTGCGAGCCGACGTGTAAGTCAGCACCGGATCTGACGTCCTAGCAGGGAAGGAACACCGCCACCTCCCGAGATATAACCCGCATTTCTCTTTCGAGGCTAATGATAACAGCCCTTGACGCGCCCGAAAGCACGAAATAATCAATCAAATCAATCCAATTATCTATCGGATCTACGGAGAGTTGCGCTCTGCGAAGCCCGGATGAGCGCCGCGCGAAAGGTCGGAGTGAGAGACCCCGGAAGTACGTGCGAAGAGGCGCCCCGACCGCCAGCCGCTCAGCTGCGCCCCTCCCCGGCAGCTTGTCGCGGAGACGACCTCTCCGATACATGCAAATGAGAAGGGTGGCGGCGGCGGCGGCGGCTGCGGCGACCCCTGCCTCGCCAAGGGCGCTTGCTACGGAGGGCTGGGAAGGGCTTGAGATGCGTTCGCAACCGCCGGCGCACCACCACGCCCCACCCGCTCCACTCCACTCCGCCCGCCCCGCCCACCACGCTCCGCCTCACCTCCCCCTACCACACCACGACACGTCCATCTCTGCTGCACCCCGCCCACCATGCCCACTCCGTTCCGCCTCTCTTTTCCATCTGCCACACCCCTTCCCCACTTGCTGCAACCCCGTGTGCCCCGTCCACCCCGCTCCACTCTGCCACGCCACGTCTAGTCCTGCGACGTCCCGCCCAGACCCACCCCGCCGTCACCACGCTCTGCCTTGTTCTCTCCCACCGCGCCTATTCGCTCCTAACGAAGATCGCAATTGCCACATCCTCCGCCTCTACATCCACTCTCTCATTTCCGCCATCGCAGCGACATCTCACATTTCCAATACCACTACCATCACCATCTCTTCCCTAAACCCCCTCCGACTACCTCCTCCAACGTCACTATCATTACCACTTCTGCTGCCACTACCAACACTACTAATCCCACCACCATAGGCATTTCTCCTTCATTCCTCCATATGTACTTCTACACCGCCCCTTTGGTTGCATAAAACTGACGCTCTAATACCACAATCGTCTGACATCGAGTCATCACTATTACTTCAACCGTGCACATTTCGCCCTCGCTTGACCCCGTCGATTGTCTTCTCGATTTCCGTTAGCACGTATTTGCGGGCGCACATTCCTGCTACTGCCTTCATCACAACGTCCAGCCCAGCCCTTTTAACATCCAGTCATCCACTGTCATTAACATAAATCGTCCCCTTCAAATCTCCTCCAACATAATCACCACCTATACCACAATTTACTTCTGCATTTACCATCTCCTTTCGCTCTCTTCCTACCAGAACTACGCTTGCCATCACCCCCGTCTCCGCGAAAGCCGTCGCCGTCGCCTTGTACGTAGTTAGCGCGGCGCGCCCCGTTCTCGGCAAGTCCCGGTTTTGATCCTGGGCACGATTAATCTGATGGAGCTATCACGTGATCGTCCCCAGTTCCCGCGCTAATGGGGGCCCTGGATAATGAAGACGCGGGCGAACGCGGCGGCGCAGCGGAGGAGGAGGAGGACAAGACGCGAGGGAGAGAGACAGACAGACAAAAGGGGAGAAGGGAGGCGGAACGGGTACTTTGAGGAGTGCGGCTGAGCGACTGGGACGGCATGACAGACGGAGAAGGGACATGCAGAAGAGGGGAATACAGAGGCTGAGGGGGAGGAAGAGAGAAAGAGAGAGAGATAGATAGATAGATAGAGAGAGAGAGAGAGAGAGAGAGGGGGGGAGAGAATAGAGCGGAACAGCCGCGAGCGACAACAGCAGGACAATCTCGGGGGAGACGCAGACACGACAATGCTCCCGGAATATATAGGGCTGCGCACGCCGCCTGCCGCCCTCCTCGCGCCGGCACCGGTGATCGATAGGAGGCGCGAATTACGCGGCGGGATGGGCCGTTTTTGAGCGGGATTATTTCTGGGGCGCGCACACAAGGGCAAGGTGGCTCCAGCGGGAACAGCGGCCAGCGCGGCGGCGGCTTTGGGCGGCGCCGCAAGACCTTCATGGAGGCGGCTCCACGCATTCGGCGTTCGGCGAGTAGCAAGCGAATGCCCACCATCACCCTCCTCCGCCCAATACGGAGTTGTGGGAATGTGTACTTGATATTTGCCGAGCGCCAAATATTTGCTCTACCCGTAGCATGCTGATCTTTTGCGTACATTGAAGGAAGCGAACGTCCGCCAAGCACCTTGGCTACTCGTGATTAGACAAGAACTCGGTCGGTGCTAGTCAAATGCCGAATATGTGGAACCGCCTTAATATGCGTACTTCAGACATTAGATGGGCAGTACAAGAAGTGGAAAAGAAAGTAATTCGAAACTACGTGGATGAGTCGGCAGGGGGTGGGTGGGTAGGTCGGTGCTGTAGGGTGAACTGGTAGATGGGGAAGTGATAATGTCATCTGCACATGTACATGTCTACCCTAACATTTTTGGGGCGGAGAGTGATGAGGGACGGGGAGTTTGACAGAGGGATATGGTATGTTGGTAGAATGGGTTGAAAAAGCAGGGTTAGCGAAGTATGGCACGGCACGGCGCGGCGTCGGTTCGGTAAGAACGGTAGAATTGGTGGGAGAAGGAAGTGTCTGTGGACGTCTTAGGGTGCATTCGTGGCTGAAGAGTTGGAAATTGGGGCGGTGATGTGTCTGGGATGTAATGCGATCAATCTGAGATCATCGCAGCGTGATAGTCGAATTATCGACAACCCACTATAGCTAGTGCTCGTGAAAAAGTCTAAATGGACGACTAGCAAATGAAAATCTAATTGTTGCAGTAGGATAATTAAAGCACGTTGATTTAGGATAATTGTAATAGGAATAATGTTTATTTTCTGAAACCATACAATTCTGGCACTTCGTGTGTGTTGTGTGTGTGTGTGTGAGGGAGAGAGAGAGAGAGAGAGAGAGAGAGAGAGAGAGAGAGAGAAAGAGAGAGACAGACAGACAGACAGACAGACAGAAAGGGAGAGAGGGAGTAGAAGAAGGATAGTGGGAAGAGAGAGAATAAATCGGTGCACGGGTGTTAGGTGACAAGTGTAAAACTCATACCAATACATCTCATCAAAAATTCTAAGCAAAAAAATGATAATCAGTGTTATCACAATGTTCAATTTAAGACCTTATCTGATATTTGATTCTTGTTGATACGTAATCTGAGTTAATTTTATGCTGTTTTCTGTCCATTAGTTTTCTGTCGTTCTACACCTTATCTTCTCTATCATTATACATCAATATTCAAAATTATTTTTTCTGTAGAACTTGTAAACTTGTTATATTGGCTTTGATCTTTGTAAATGAACTAAAAATATATTAATAAAAATTGCATCATCATTATGGCGTCGAATCTGAAATAATACGTCAATATCCTATCTATCTGTCATTAATGGTAATGACGCATAATTTTTTAGAATGCACTACTCCCTCTAAGGAGTTTCAATAGAGCGAACGTTTTAAGAGAACCGTGGTCTCTTATTACAAAGATTCCGACTAATAGATTATTCAGTAATGAGATGTGAATACATTTTCGATACAATGAAGCACTCAATTCATTCTAACGACCCTTATAGCCGCGCTAATCCAGATTCAATCTTCCATCGTATCATGCTATACTTATTCATCAATGCTGTATCCTGTTGGGTTGTATAAGGATGCAATTTATATCAGAATATTTTCAATAGCGTCACTTTGTTTCTGTAAGAAATTAGTTATTAGCATTATGGCTTCAGTGAAAATTTAAAGGAAAGTAATTTCTTAAGGCGTTATTTTCATAAGCAAATTATTTCCAAACTTCTCTTTCTCGTTTAAAGCCTCTATGTTGTCTTCTCCTCTGAAGGTATTACATTCTGAGATAATTGATATAAGATTGGGTCCCAAGTTAACTTTAAGCAGATCAAACAATGATGTTGCCGAAAGCAGTCACTAGAAGAATGTAAAATGTTGTACTCCCTTGCCCATGATTAGCTGCTGTATGACCTTGTTTCAGAAATCACATAATTCATTTGCAAAATTCAATTTAGATTTTAATTAATCGGATATTACTTCAAGATACAATATTTAAAAAAATAAAATTCGGTCTACTGTACATTTTCATAACAAGTAGCTAATTTTTCACTCGGATAATCGGATATTATAATTTTCATGAATCTTAAAACTGGTGGTTTCAGTTTTAATTATAGTAAACTGTTTAAAGAAATAGAATTATAATTTTTATTTCTTATCGAACTTAATTTTTTGCAATTCAAGTTCTTTTTGAGCAAATATGAAATAATCATTCGATATGTATATCGTTATATCATAAATAATATATTATGCATGCAATATCTTCCATTTACAACATTTCTCACTTCATGAAATATATATTGTTTTGCAAACCATAACTAGGCTATTATAAGTTCTACAGACGAAGTACATAACGAAGACAATCTTAGATGTGTGGAATGGTACAGTCTCGATATCATAATAGCAATATTTTGTTTTTATATTGCCAATCAAGAAACATTAAAATGTATGACATAAAAAATATGAGTAATTGCTTTTTTGACCAGAGATCTATTCTGTGAAAAGTGTCATCCCTTGGTACTTGACCTGTATACAGTATACAGTGGGCAGAAATTGCTCATCGGATAGTAAAGTCAGGAGATCTGTGGAACATCGTTCTGACTAACATCATTGAGGAGCTTCAGCATGGCACACTTAGTAGTGGAATTCGACTTGAATTCCGTCGAAAGGAATAAATCCAGACCACCAGCGTGGCAAAGAAATTTTCGACGCATTTGTGGTCCAACGGAACGAAGCATCTTGTATAAGCCACCCCGGCGCGGCGTCCTCGTCTTCATCTGGCTAATCGTTGCCGTCGCCATCACCGCGGGGCGCGTGCAGCCAGCTCACCAAGCGCCGTGCGGCTGTCCTAGATTTATTCCCCGTGCGAAGCGGCGGAGGCGGAGGCGGGCGCGGCCAAAGTCAGGGAAGGAAGAGCACGAAAACAAAAGAGGTGAGGAAAAACTTAGGTGCAGAGCGCCCGCCTCGGCCAGCGGAGGCAGCGGAGGCAAGGCGACGGCCATGGCAGCGGAGGCGGCGATGGAGGCTATGGCTGTGCAGCGGTGGCGGAGGTGAAGATGGAGTTGGAGGCGGAAGCGGAGGCGAAGGCAAAGGCAAAGGCGAAGGCGGAGGCGGGGGCGGGGCAGAGGCAAGGGCGGGGGGGGAGGCGCAGGCAGGGGCGGGGGGGCGGGGGTGGAGGGCGAAGCAGAAAGGAGGGCGGAAGCGAGCGCAGGGGCGGAAGCGGAACGGAGGCGAGAGCGGAGGCGATGGCGAGCGCGTAAGCGAGGAGGAGGTGGAGGCGTAGGCGGAGGTCAACGGGTGGCGGAAAGGGGGAAGTGAGATGGTGGTGGAGGTCAAGACGCGGTATGGTGGTGCTGGACGGATCGTGGCCGAGCGGCGGCGGTTGTGGGGCGGCAGTAGAGGCTGCGGCCGAGGTTGCGGCGGCGGCTGGGAATGTCAAGTGCACAGTTAACCTTCGGCATTCCGCGAACCCTCTGCGGCGCACGTGGCGAAAGAGCTTTAGACATCGCCGTCGTCACGCCGCGCCGTCTGCCACGGCCACCCACACTTCCCCAGGCATTGTCTCGACTCATCGCATTATCCTGTCTGCCTCGGCGCCCATATCGGTGCTTCAGGAATCCGTAACTTCGTTTGCCGACAGCTGCAATTGGGCCATGAAAGGCTGATATTAGGCAATGGGAGAAGTGATATGAGGTGTTACCACTTGTGCGGGTAGGGATTCATTTCTCTTGAGTTAATTGACAGATTAAAGCCGCATTCACTTTTTTCTTCGGCTTAATTCATGAATTTACTGAGACGTAGAATTCAACCCGTTTTAAGAATACCACTCGTTTTAATAATTAACTACAAAAAATAGAATAACTGAAATACGATTTTGTGATCATTTTTCATCCGTATTTGTCATTAAATTAATATTCTTAGGGATCACCTTATGATTTTATTAATGTCCATTATCTTGTGATGAATGTTCGCGTTCGCCAGCACCACCGCTCCCGTCCCTCGTCCTTTCACTCCATTTCCATCGCATGCACATCAGTTCTACTCCTACCCCGGCCCTCGCCCATTCCATCCCTGTCGCTCTCCCCTGAAGCCTCACCCCCGCCCTCGCTCTTCCCTTCGCCCTCGCTAGTGCCCTCGCCCTCGCCCGTCCCTCGTTCTGGGCTTCTCCCTCGCCCTTGCCCTCGCAATCGTCGTCGCCCTCTCGCTCTCGCCCTCGCCCTATCCTCACCCTCGTCCTCGCTCTCCCCTCGCTTTTCCCTCGCCCTCTTCATCGCCTTCGCCCTTCCCTCGTTCTTGGATTCACTCCCACACTTGGTCTCGCAATCGCCCTCGCCCTCATTCTCACTCTCGCCCTTCCTTCGCCCTTGCACTTACCCTCGTCCTTGCCCTCACCTGTCCTTCGCCCTTCTCTCGCCCTCGCCCTCGTCATGGCCCTCGCCCCTTTCCTCGTTCTGGGCTTCTCCCCCGCCCTTGACCTCGCAATCGCCATCCCCATCGCACTCGCACTTGCACACACACTCGCAACCGTCACCGCCATCATGATCGTCACCGCTACCAGCGACCCAGCCGCCGTGGCCACCTCCACCGTCACATCTGCCTCCACCTTTACAGCCACCGCCGACACCATTGTCACCTCCACCACCGCCGACACCATTGTCACCTCCACCACCGCCGTCCGCGGTCAAGCGTCTCGCGCTGCCCCGACCAGGAGAACAATGTACAATTGAGAGCGCGTCCGCTGCGCGATATGGGGTCCTCTTGAAGATCACCTGGGTTCACCACCGTCAGCGCGCGGTCGATGACACAAACGGGGACCACGACGACGCACGGGCGAATATGGCGCGCCTGAATGAAAAGATCGATATCCTACTGCTTAATTCAGTTGCTTGGCTTCGATGCTGACTTTCTAAAGCTTCATTCAATATAATCATCTTTTGATCTACAGGAAAACGAAAACAACTTGAACGTAAATTACTTGCCCTGTGTCTTCCACGAAACGTACCATATGGTTATCTGCAGTATCCATACAGAGCATTATTCTGCAGAAAATTGTAACATAGAAATCTTTATATTTATTACATTAATGAAGCATCAAAGAAATAATTACTTTAGGCATGAACACAATAACATGAAAACGGTTATGTAATATAAAGAACGAAAGTATCGCTCTGAATCAGATACAGTGTTCACTTAAGAAGACGTGACAAAGAGATCGTATCTGAGTTCTTGTAATGTATGGCACCTATCTTATTGTAGTAGTACGTTAAAAAGAATAAAATAACAAACTCTCTTCAATGTGATTCTTTAGTGCGCACATGTGTAACATTCAAGAGAGATTGCAGCGGTGGCATCGGATTTTATTGACACAAAGCAAGCAGTGGAAGCTCATAACTGCACACAGTGGCAGCGCCTAGTCAGGACATTTACGATGATACCATATACGGAAATAGCGGGGCGGCCGGCTGGAAATGGAGGCGGCGACCGCAGCCGACGCGATGAGACCCGCAGAGCAAATGATGGCGCTCGGAAGGCCTCGCGTTGCGGTGTCGGCGGCGCGGCTTATGTTTCTAAGTAGATCACGTCTTGCCATTAGTGAGTCACGACCGACGCGCGCATTGTATTGGAGAGGCGGCTGCCCACCCGCCCGATATAAGCGTATGGTAAACTCATTAGCGGCCGGGCACCGCGTGACCGTTTGCGGGGGCTGCGGGACGGGAGCGGACGCCGGTGGAGGCTGGGGCGGCGGTTGGAAGCGGAGTGGAATCGGAGGTGAAAGGACGGCTGGCAGATGGAAAGAGGAAGCTGTGCTAGATGTTCTTTGCGGCGATGGTGGAAGCTTGTGACATGGTGAAGGCGAGGAGGAGGAGGAGGAGAAAGAGGAGATGGTTGCGGAAGTACTCGTAGCGGTAGTGGTGGTGGTGGTGGTGGTGCTGGTGCTGGTGGTGGTGAAGGAGGCGTTGGTGGTGGCAGGGTCAACACCTTGAGAACGATGGCAGGACGGAAAGGAGGAAAGGGATGTAAAGAAAGGAGGAAGTATGGGATAATGGACGCAATGACAAAACAGTGGGAGAATCGCAGACGTAATAGAACGTAAGTTTGATGTACTATAAAGGGTTAAATGCAGCCGTGTTGGAATAGATATTAGGATAATGGAGTTGAATTATAGTTGGAAACAGTGTTTAACCTGCGGCAATTCTAGTAAAAACAATCTGGGAAAATGTGAACATTACAACAAGTGCTGAGTTCATTCTTAAGTACACTATTTAGCCAAAGACAGTTGATTTCAAATTGAAACCCCAGTTTACGGAGTAAATCGCGTTAAAAATACTTATGTACACCTCTTTGACAAGGAATACTATCACAAAGGGGATATTATAGAGATTTTTCTTTTAAAATAGCTACCATAATTATACCGCTTCTTGTAATTCAAAACTTGACTTGTATTTTCTCCTAATTCTGGATGCTTTTATTACGAATGCCTACAACGGCGATGATGCTGCCAGTCGCCGGAATGTTCGTTAGAGAGCGCCAGTGCGCCCCTCCACTTCGCAGCCGCTGCCCTCGACGCCCACGGCGCACGGCACTGCGCTGCGCGGCGAAGCGGGGCGGCAGAGAGACCGCAGGAGGCGCGGCGGACAGTCGGTAGAAACAGCTCCAACGGCGCGCGTAACATAACCATACGCAGGTTATAGAACTCCCATAAAACGTACCGCATAAATAAAAACAAATCGCCGTCTTCTTTCCCAATCATTCCATAACTTTCCCTTATATATATATATATATATATATATATATATATATATATATATATATATATATATATATAATAAACTAGCTGAACCCTTACGATTACAACGCAAGGAAAAGCTCGAAAAGTAACAGACGAAAGTACTATCTATGGTAAGTTGGTACTACAAGGAAAATCGAAAAGTCCAAAAATATTGTGTCATTTCTTTCAATGTTTATTCTCCAAGACCAATTATATAAAGGAGGTTAACTAATTCTGGAAGCATACAATCACTGTTCACAGTGAGATCAGAATTTCTGAAAATGTAATTGATTTTTTTTTATATTTTACAAAATCTGTACTTGTATGTTGTGAACAAATCTGTACGTAGTGAACTGAAAGACATATAATTATAATTATTGAACTTTTGTGTAAAGAGACTCATGTGTCAGATTTTTCCTGGACATTGCGTTTAAATACACTCAGTAATCATAGCATTAAAAATCTCATTATCTTCGCTTCGTTAACAATAACCTGAAACTCGCTTCCTCGCCCGCGCTCAATGAAACGTCGATAGATAGATTTCAATTTGTACATCAAAATGACCAAGACAAATAAAGTTGGTGTTGAAATGATGTTCTTTTTCTTCCTTCTTTCTTTTCAGTTTTCTTTCTTTCGTTTCTTATTTTTATTTCTTAATTTTCCCCTTCCTTTTTTCATTCTCTTCTTTCTTGGTCTTCTTCCTTTCTCTGCGCCTCCGGTCCACTGTGCTACACGGCGCTCCTCTCCCGGTCGCGTCGCCCCCGACAGTTCGCCGCCACCCACGCGACCCCATAGAGTCCCCCAAAGTTATTTCCGCTGACCCTATTGTCCGGAATTTTCTCCCTGACGATCTCGCCACAGCTGGGCCAGGGTTCTCAACGTCGTGTTGTATCTTATCGCTCCGATGCTTGTGCCTATTGTGTTGTATCCGGTTGTGTGTCTTTCTTCACATATAGACTGATGTATGGCTCACACTCGATTCTATGATCATATTTAGCTTAGATGTTTGACTGTATGCTTGTAACTTTACTTATAATATATTATTCTTTTCTTCTGTTAGATCACGTCTTCTTTTATTTGGTACAGTTATTGGTGGGCTTCAGGAATTGGTGAATAATATCAGTTTCTACATCGTCTGTATATTTATTTGAACCTTACTGCTTTGCCACATCTCCATTCAAATATGCTGTATCTGTTTATATTTCACTGTTTCTGATTATCACGATTTGTTCAACCACATACAATTTTTTTCCAAGAAATGTGAAGGCATGATATATACAGAAACATGCGATTGATTTGTGGATAATATAAGTGTTATATAATAGGTAGGTGTACTATAACACGTAATAAAAATCGTTGATTTTAATGCACTGATATTACAAGCACACTTCATTCTTATTCAGTTTTCTAGGTTATAATTACGCAATTATCTTTCAGCTAATGATGAATCAAATGATTTCTTCACTTTCTACCGGCAATGTTTATTCACGACCAACTCGCTACCTCTTGAAAAGAAACGTATCAGAACGAAAAATCACCCACAATTCAGCCACGAAATTTTTCCATGTTTGCCCAAGAGGGACGGCATGTCCGGAGAGCTTTCGGAGAGTGCAGCGAAGAGGAGAAAGGCAAGAGGAAGCGCCGAGGTTGGAAACACGTGAAGCCGCCTCGAGTGGTCTCGTTAAACTCTGCGAGAGCAGCCGTGAGCAAACGAAAGACCGCACAAAACAAATTGAGCGCACCAGAAAAACAGGCGGAAGAACGAGGCGGGCCGCGCCGGGCCGAGCGGAGCGGAGCTGAACTCAGCGGGGCGGGGCGGGCCGACGAAAGGCACCGAAGGGGTCTACCAGGGTCCTCTTCCACTCAGGGACCACCCAGGGACCAACCGCCCACCCCGCCCCTGCCCTGCGGTTCGCTCGCCCCACACCACGCGCTCTTCTCGCCTCCGAGTGACACCCCCTCCCTCCCCCCCACCCACCCCTCACGCGCCTGTCACCGCCGCCCGGCGTGGGAAGGGGTTCCCGGGTGTCTATAACAATGAATCTGATCCTAATTGCGTGTGATGTATCATAAACAAGAAGCCTATAACACTTGCGAAAAGCGAGCCCGGCCCACCCATTAGCGTCACTGCTCAATCTACGTCATGCAACCTGATAAAACGCAGCCCCCTGCGTTAATTACTTTTGACTGAAAGGTGGACTACACCGCCTGGCGACGAGCTGATATGAATGGGGACGCCCCGTATTACATCGGATATCACGTGTTAACGGGGTCAAATTTGGTTTACGATATGCGATATTCGCTGCGGCTTAACTAACCTACACTCGCCGGATTTGCGGGCTCGATCCCGCGTAGAATGGAGGAATCGGATGACCAAGACAATCCGTGACCCTGATTGATTCATTAAACTGTGACCAAGGGAGCGCGTGATAACCCCCTCGGCGCTGTAGATCGTGACGGGGAGCATAGTCTGATCGAAATTGGAGATTAATCCTGTTAAAATATGTCATTTCTCCTGGGTTCTAGCATGTGGCACCTGACAAAGCTTTCCTTACGCCTCTACGCTCTTATATTACCTATATTGAGCATATTCTGAATAGTTTTGCATTAACTACCTAGCGCGAAAAAAATATTCGATGAGATGCTTATTAATTATGTGTACAGTTTATTGCACAAACGAGCTTCAAAGTTTCTATCTCCTAATTTATGGTTTATGTTTTCGTTTACACCTGTAAACGTTTAGGCCTCCGAAGATTCTTAATATATTCTCCGGCACAAAAAATAGAAATCGTCCGTCTTTTTTCACCAACCATTCTCGACGAAAAGGCCAATGAAAGTTTAATTCTTGTCTAAACGGTCAGAGTTTTCTAGCATTTGTATGTCGGGATGAGAATGACGACGTGTTACAACATTCAAACAAAACCATTCCACGAGAAGAGACTCATAAGGCATACATTTTTGTGTAATTTATGCGTCACAAAGCCAGACGATGTCTAAAAATGTACAAACTCACTCAGTCTCTTAGACAACAGTATTAAAAAAACTTTTTTACTAAGTTACTACATTAAGTTTTGGGTTGTAATAGATATCTTTAAGGGTAGGATTTCTCTTTTAGGGTAGGATTGCGATGACGAAAAACCTAGTTAGAAAGTTGATCTTGTAAAAGATAGTCTTAAATGAACCTTAGATTATCGGTTGATTTGGTTGAGTGATTATTGTTTAAATAATTGGTTATGGAACAAATGACATGAAAAATATTTCTTCGTTGAATTATACAATAGGTAACAACTGACAGTGTTCAAGTTAGTTCCGAATAAGTTGAAATTATCAAAAGAACGCAGTTTTTCCCGGAAGGCAAAACGAAAAAAAACTTACATTTATTTTAAAACGTCTTGAATGATACGTTTGTTGTCCGCCCCCATTAATGCGCATGATAGCACATTGTGCATCGAGGCTCGATTGCCAGAGACGTCTGGAGAGGAATGCGGAAGCGAACTCGGAAACCGTTTGGCGTCCGAAACCATTCATTCGCTTCTGGACATTATGTCGAGAGCCCATTGAAGTGCCGCGTGTCCCAGAAGGCGGGACGGAAGACCGCATCCGGTGTTTCTGCCCTCTGCCGTGCTGCCCGCGGACGAGACGAATGTGTGCGTTTCAAATCCGCTTGGCTGCTCTCCCGCACGCGTCGAAAACTGCGCTGTGCGAGAGAGCCACACAAGATGCACGACGCCCTGCGACCGTCACGGATTGAGCCACGATTCGCAGACGCGACGGGTAGCTCGGTGTCACTTTGTGATGTAGTTAGTTGTACGGCGGTGATGGCTCGCGCGTGTTTTTTTAAGAGAAGGAAAGTATTCATTTGCCTAAACCTATTGTTTTTGTCTTTCCCTTCTGCCAGTCCCCCTCTGCCAGTCCATTCCACACCTCTGACAGCCTCTGCCTTCGCCGAAGAGTGACAGGACTCGTGTATGGGCGAAGAGAGACGGCAGGAGACGCGCTGGTCTAGATACGAGAGATTCCACATGGCAGTTTTAAGGGAAAATCTCCTCCTGGGCAGGGTTCCATTATTTTTTTCTTCTGGTAGGGTGCGCGCTGTGAGATATGGGTGATTATTACACGAGAGGAAAAGGAAACGCTTAGAGTTCCTTTTCAAAGCGTTTATGTTCGTTTTGGCGTCGCTTAAAAAGCGCGCGTAATTTAAAACTCCATCGAAGTCAACCTCCTGGCTATCAGCCTACTACATATGTTTTCTGAACTTTAACGAAATATTTTGTTTGATAATTACATTGAAAAGAAAAAAGTATGGGAGGACATTCCCTCATTTCCTCCCCTAAGAAAACGCAAATGGAATCTGGAAATGCACATTGTCATGAATGACAGATGCTACAAATAGGTACAACACATGAATGCCTGTAGCCGTATTTTTCTTCACGAAAATAACGGTTACAGGCATGTACATTTCGTTGGGAAATAATTACAATCTTTTGGGCAGGTTTCTAGGTACTTTGATTTGGTAGCGCTATTTAAGTAAAGGAACCATTCTACCATTCATTAATTTCAAAATAAAGCGATTGTATTTCAATATTTAACTAAAAACATAATTAATTCAGAGAACGATAATTTCGCTTATTCTTAATAAGACTACTTCCAAATGCAGAAACGGTAATGATTCAAGACAACACAAAATAACAAATAGTAGCGAAGTATGAACAAGGCGCAGAATACTTAGACTCTGCATACTTAAATAATAGAGTCGAATTCATCAAGGTTTTAGGGCCCCCAGGGCGCGCATTTCTGCCGCATTTGAATGCAGGTATACCAGGCAGCTCTGAAGGGCGCGTTTTGTACAACGCACCAGAGCATAGACTGGCGCAGCACTGCGTGCTGAATGCACTTCTATAGCACACCGTATTAAAATGTATCTTTGAATTGAAATCTAAGGGAGAATGAGCACACAATTCCCTTCAACCTTCCATTACTGGGTCCGGAAAACCCTGCCACTTTTCTGAACACCGAACTCTAATCGTATTATGTTCTCGCAACAAACAAGGAAAACAAACGGAATAAATCATATATGGAGAGCACTGAGTGTGCTTCCTAGTCCATTTCCTTAAATAGACAACCATGAAAGAACAAGCACAATAGCCTGCATCCTTTCAGGCCCGACTACGCGAAACCCTGCTTCCTCCTGTCAGTCGTTGAGTGTTGCAATGAGTTTCATATTAATTTCATAAATTAATAATATTGTTATATCCTCAAAGTGTACGTACAATAACGTGAATACTTCTAGTTGAGAATTCGAAATCCCTACCCCATCTCGTGAGTAGGATAATGTTGCAATGTGTTTGGTATTAATACATTTACATTAATTCTTATTTACCGAACAACCAAGCGCACTCACCGCAGCAATATTTCCGGCAATTGAACCTGTTGTTAGGCGTTCAATGTTGCAATGTGGTTCAGGTTCTTATCGTCAAATTAATTGTTCCATCTCAGAAGAACGAGCATAATAACCCAGATCTTTTCCGTTCCGCCTCTAAATGTCCACCGGTGCTCTACGCCTCTCGTCAACCGACGCTTGCAAGCAGGGTGTGTCCTCTCGCCGGACACGCCCCCTCAGTCCCAGCCGCCCTGCGCGGCGCGGCGCGGCGCGGCGCGGCGCCCTGCGGCGAGACGGGGACGGGCGGAGGGCGGGCGGCCGGGGCGAGCTGTACAGAGCTGGGCGAGTGACCAAGGCGGACGAGGTAGCATGCTGGTTTTCTGAGTTCTGAGCCAGGAGGAGGGGCGTAGCGATTTGGGTAATACTAAACATTGAACCACAGCCCTAAGAATAGGTTAGTCGACAAAGTGAACCGAAATGATTTATTGTTTATCTTTCGTGGTGCGGGTTGAGCCTACCACGATGGTCTAAGATTTGAACTGAGGGCTCGTTATTTGTATTGAGAGGCAGGTCCTAAAGTTCCATAGTGCGGCTTAGGGCAGGTGTGAGAGCCATGATGTTATCGATGCTTTAATTATTATTAGTCGTATCGTTACCGAGTCTTAGGTATGGCTAAGCACGGAAATTAGTCGAGTTGCGGAGTTGGGATATTCTCCAATCGGAGTCAAGGCGATCCAGCGCCTAGTAACGTCCGCAAATGGCTTCATTCGAGCGGTGTGAAGAATTAGTGGCATTGTATGGGGAGGCGTCCAGTCGCACACACTGTCGTTACAGAGCTGGCTTAATTGAGAATATTACTCAGATTTACAATAAATCTGAACCCCGAACGATCTTCCAGCGAGGAGATGTCTGCGGGCAAAACGATCCTATTACCAGGCAATCTACTTTCTGGAACAGCAACCTTATTATACTTCTGTAGCATGGCGTCCACTGCCACTGGTGTTCCACACGACGCCCGTATAGTGTGAGGAGCTCAATCGTATGCATGAGTCTATAAGGGCTGAAGGTACCGCCACCTAGTTCTTCCGAGCGCCACTCGTACTCTTGTCGAACTCTATTTCAAATGTGTCCATAGCACGAACCCATTCCTCCGCCAGACTCGGCATATAATCAATGGCTCCCGCGCACACTATTCAGCAAGTTATAAGCAAGGAACTCAACAGTCACTTTGCAAAGCCACCAAGAAATCTAAGAGAAACATTGAGCATAATAAGTTTGTTAATAATTTAACTTACGCGAAAGCTAATAATTCTTTATATGTGTGTATTGTAAAACCGAAATGATGTCCACGTCCATTATTATTCACTAGTTAAATTATAATATTCCGTAATTACGATCTATTTACTGCTCACGTGCACCGCGGCGCCTCAGTCTTCTGCGTCTTAATTTAATATTGCTCATCGATTGAGTTGGAAGGCTACTCTCTCTACTCAATGTCCAGTAACCATTTTTAAGTCACAAATAGTGTCTTTAAAGAGACACATCACCGCTCACCTTATTGTAAATGTAACTAGCCCACCCAACCCGCTCAGCACCGCCCTGTTTCGTCCACGCCGCCTTAGCGTGTATCTTTTGTCCTACACATACTCGCCCCTGCTCTTTTTGGCCCTTTGCTAATGTTCAGCCCACTGCCTCGCCCCCGCCCCCGGGCACCCCACGTCGCCCTCCTACCACTACCGCGGAAGGATCTTGACCAGCACAACTGAATTGACACCACCGCTCTCGACCCAGAGTCCTATACCCCTATCAACTCCGGTTCAGCCTACATTTCTCGTATGTTCCAGACTTTAGTTTCTGCACACAATATAGAAGCCTCTCGATAGCCATTTGTCTGTCAACTACTACGTGAGAGGTTAATCTGAACACAATTACCGACGGCCGTATCGGTCACGCTAACAAGGTGTATCGATAATCGCGGCTAGCAGACAACTCATGTAAATTGTTGATGTTATCTGATCATAATGTAGATAATGTGATAATTCCTATTATGTTTAGTGTTGTGCGTCGACCATATGTCCGTTATAGTATGGAAGCTGATTTCATTCCAACACATAGAATTAATATGAGTCGCAGAATTGGGTGATAATCTAGTTAACCAATCCTATTTATTGTAATCTACGCTTAATTAAAGTACAGATTTAATATTAGCTTATACTTGACATACGCCATGATTATTTAATAGCTTTGATCTAGCATATTACTACCTAACTTCCTCTCACTTAAATATAATCCATATCAGTAATTCGTACACAATCCAATTAACATTAAAGTATAATAACACTTTAAGATCAATCAGTATTTTGTATCCTCTTATGTAATGAAAATCTTGTACCTTGATATTCTAGATTTTGTTTTGAGTGTTATATTTTCTTGCTTCTGCAGTTAAGCTTTGCAACATATCCCAGAATACCTGACCCTAGTTTATATCCTGAGCATGACTGAATCTCACACTCGAGTCTGTCCGTCTGAGAACCGAATACTTGCTATAAATAGTTATGCTATATATAATCGTAGTTGTTAAAACTCGCCATTTTAAGAACTACTTTCACCCACCCACAAATTTAACAATACATTGAGACCTATCTTGCACTTATCTCACTAGACATTAACATCAAACGTACATAGGACAATTCTACTCAGTGTATCTACCTCAAAACTAACAACTCTTGCCATGAACCGGCCCCACATTAACATGACTTATTTCACTCACCAACCCGTAAACAGCTCATACTATTTACCCGCATCCATATGCCCTTAATATCTCTAAAATCACGCCACTGACACATACGCTCGAAAAAGTCTATCTTTGAAACACTATCGCCACAACATTTACCACCATGTATAACCCTACAGCAACCGAGCATACTACTATCACCAACCTTAAACAACAATCAAACATAAACACCGTCCATACCCAGAACCCCGCCACACAACTATTATACAACTTCACTCTACCAACATAACTATTCACCTCTCCGCCTCCCTCAACCCCTCATCATATCCCAAATCCTCATACACTTGAGCCTCACAATTCCGAGTCACGACCCACACACAGAATCTCTCGTACTGCAGAACGTAAAGAGCGCAACAACAACGTGATCACCACCACACACTAACTGAAACCGTCGATAGTCAAGAGTTCTACCATTATAACCTATAAAATGCAAAATCAGAAACCAAGTATCACCGTCTAAAGTCCATTAAAAATTCGCATCCCTTTATTTACTTAAAATCCAGATATAAAAAAACACACACAATACTCTAGATACTATATTATTTCAACCGAGGTCTAACGATTTTTCTGCATTTCCGTCTTCGTAATTTTACAAAAAATTTCACCACCGCTAACATTCCACACTCATTAGGGCGCAATCCAAGTAGCAGCGCGCTACGATCACACACTCGCACCCGCTCTATCATACTCCACTGACGGCCACGGCCATCACTACCATTGCACAACACCATAACTGAAGCACGCAGGCCGCCCGCACCACTCCCTCTCCTATCGACCACCAGTCAGTAAGACAATCCCGCCAAGCCATAACCAACCCAATGCTGACGCACCGATAGCCGCCACAACCAAATGAGCCCACCACACCACACGTCAGCCACCGACCGAGCAATCGAGCTCTCACCGCTACCACTCAGCCCCCTACCCCTCTATGGCCGGAGCGTACCAGCACAATCGACCACTACCACCACCACCACCACTACACCGCCACCACTACACCGGTCCCGCCCGCTAGCACTACGCAGCCAAGCCTACTCACAACCGACCGGGCGACTACCTTGCAGGATACGGAAGCGCCCCCAACCCGACCTAACTTATACACTAAGCCAGCCTAAGAGCGATCGACAACCGCCAACGTTTAACCACCACTCATCAAACAAACTAACACCACCAATTAGCAAAAAACCCAGCCACAGCACGCACAAATCTACTAGATATCAACATACCCACACACCATGTTGAAATATTGAAGTACACTATTGCAGTTCCATCATACCACTGATACATCGCACGTGATCAACTAATATAAACGCAACTTACAAATCTACCTGTCACTTAACCGTACTACAAATACATACCGAGATGAGAAACCAACCTTATCCGTGATACTCAGACTATCCAACATGATACGAAACCTAACATAAAACCACTAATATCGCACAACTACCCACTATCACTACGACAAGCTTTGAACTTCAATTCAAACATCGGAACTCCCGGGTACCACTACCGGATACCGTAAATGACTACCGGAGATCACCACGGGAACATCCAATACAAAATAGACCATACACAAGACCACTCTGGCACCACCACCACCACACACCTCGATAATCATTTCACTACCTGACTACCACTACCATACACTCTACTTGACCTCCCGCCAACCTACACATACCACCACACCACTACCACCACTTCCACCACCACCACTATCACCTAACTTAGTAATCACTCTCAACAGAACACCACCACTACACATCCTACGCCCAACACCCACCCACGTGCAGATCTGTTTATAATGTCTGAGTTTCTGAGAATCTGTGATAGTAAGCACTCTATTCTACATTAACTAGCCTGACTTCAATTATCACTTGAAAAACCTAAATATCATTTGCCCAGCATCACATGACATATCACTTCCTAAATAACCAAGCATACTATCTCCTTCACAGAACACAAATATGTTATAACTTCTACCTTATCACCAACAGCACAAACGACTAAGATTCTAGATTATACTTGATTCATTTTACTGCTTTCCTCTTACGACCTGCTCCATACAACCAATTCACCAACTCGATGCTGCACGTTTCCCGTCTCCCCTAGTTTCATGCCTCGCCCTCGCCTTTACAACTGTACGACCTTACCATTCTCGTATGTTTGCGACACTTCAATTGATTAAAAAGCTTATCGAGCTCAAGAACCTGCTGAAGTCCAACGAGAGTTGAAAGCATCAGCAGATGAAGTGAACTATCATCTCCAAATCCACTTACTCACCTGTATATTACGCTTGTCTCGTGCTATCAGCATATGAGTAGAAAGACAATGCTCCAGGCACGCACCGGACCGGAATTTGCAAGAGATAACAAGACTGGATAGTCCAGCGCAACTTCTTACCCGGCCGTTCCCGCAAATCGCCCACGTTCATGCGCTCCTTCATTCTCGTATCAAGTAAAATCATCAGGAGTATATTCCCACATCCTTATAGACTTGAAATCTTTATATCTGACACGCAAGCTTCAATGAACATAAATTGTATTGTAAGTCGTGAGGTCTACTGCATGCAACGAGAATCTATCTGTACGACACACATAAATATAGTTCAGGACAAATTCACTAGTCTAATACTTACTTTTCTGAATGATTAATAAAAACTATAGAATATGCAATTTGTAATATATGTATCGGATTGTGACTCACCCTGAGGTTAAATATACAGAATTATAAATTAAATTATATTTTCCGTATTTCCGGATGCCATCTAGAATCATTCTCAATCAGCATAAATGACGATTATTATTGAAAGTATCACATCAAGATCAACTCCACAGTATCGCCTAATTTATTGTTATAGCGATTCATTATGATAAGGCTCGATATTCTTTATGTAACCTGAAACTTAATTTGCTATAGCGCGAACCTAATGGACTAACTAAAGAAGAAATATCAGCTTTCCAAAATTATCCGTAGTGTTTGTATACGCAAATGTTATCATAAATGAATAATTATTTTTCATCCACAAAGTAAGCAATATTCGTAGATTCTGTAGTCCAATAAGGTCTTAGAGCTGATCGTGTTTACTTAGTTTAATAGACAGTGTTAAACATACAATTCAAAACTACCTGGGACATAAGATAATTATGAATGATTACGTTTTCTTCTTTTTTTTTTTTTGAATTGTCAGTCATCAGATCACAAAACAGAGTGATCTTCCACGTTGAGATTGGAGAGCTTAGCCTTCGATTTCGGCGTACGTACTCGTGATCTGCGGTTGTCCAGTTAGTATTCGAGCATACATCGAAGATCCCAGAAGCCATGTCCGGCCCGCTCCCACTCCTAGTTGTAGTATCAACGGTGCGACTTTAGGAGTTTCAGAGGATTCTACACCAGGCATCCCTCCACATTCCACAGTTTCGATTCGTTATGGAATATTCTAATCCCAATACCTCAAAACCTCTTACACAGTGCTGTCAGTCTACGTTAAAACTCTACATGGTTCTCTCACCGACCGCATTGCTGAGAGATGTCCACAGTTCATCTAGGATTTAGCGCATGAACCGTAATATCGTACCGTTCTTACGACAAATATTTTGTTCATTACTTCTTGAAAGATATAAGGCAAATATTATGACTTGAATATATAAGTAGGTCAACGCACAAAACGTCACATCAATTGATTCTATTTTATTAAATTGCTTCCAAAACATGTATGCCGTTAAACACATCATTTTGAAAGGCTATAGTAAAGGATAACTCGAGATATCAATCAAAATGTATGTTCGAAGCCAATTAACTTCATGTTATTTACATGCGCGTATTTTCTAGGAAGCATTTCTAAAAGTTCTATATTAAACAAACTTACATTAAAATGCATATTTAGCAGTTAACATATGATCGAAAGATAAGATAGTTACTGGTAACTTTTTGCCAAACTTCAGCTCAGGTATATTTCAAACAATACTTCATAAATGTATTGTAATACGTAACATGGAGACTCCAATCTCACAATACATAGTTACGATTCTCACTTCAACCAGACAATATCGAAGAACAATCACAAAGGACCAGCAAGACACCAATACGAAACGAATAAAATAAGATTAGCGTCAGCAAGCGAAGAACGTTTCGTATTCGCTTTACTACTTTACGGATGCACCTAACGATAAAGCTGCTTTAATTTCCAGTCATGCATGAGAACTAATTTTTATGACGAACAGTGCTTTTAGTTACATAAATTTGCAAACGAATCTTTTTTGCACAAATTATAAACGTTTATGTACATTCAAATGTTTTATCACATATCTCACAATGTCACGTATAGATAAAGAGATATGACTTAATTCGTTGCGTGCTCTCTCAAGTGTCCTTTCGTGATTT
>BOPP01000079.1:1055461-1075353 GCA_017312745.1 Gryllus bimaculatus | reverse complement strand
GAATTCTGCCAAATGCGGGGGTGGGGGTGGGGGTGGGGATTGCGGCTTGCGAGTTCGCGCACGGATTCGAAATAACTTGATCGAAGCCATTGTCGATGAGAGCGTTCATGGGAGGAGTCGGAAACTTGGGGAAATGGCACCGCAGGTGGCTTTCTAATTTCTACCCAAACTTCGCTTTTCTATAAGACGAGAAGGAGTGTGCACAAACGTAAGTTGGCTGCAGAAGGGGAAATGGTTTAGTGAAATCGATAGCACGAGAACGGAGCGCCGAGGGTGTCGCATATATATAGCAGACGGAGGAGTGTGTGGGATAGGGTGCATCTGAGGTGACTGAGGGTAGAGGTGGAGGAGGGAATGAAAGTATAATATTAGAGCGTGGGGTAGCGTCGGTGGCTTTGGAAGACGCCAAAGGATCCCGAGTAGCCAAGAAAGTGGTATCTCCCCCTGTTTGGGGAGAAGATACTGGAGGATGCAGAGGATTTTGAGAAGAGTCTAATCAAAATAGCGGAGGGGGGGAAGGCAATAGAAATCCGATGAGCTATCAAACAGGAAACTGATCAGGAGGAAAAGATACGAAAATACGTGTGAGCCGATGGGTTTGAGGATGAGATGAAAGGATTGAGAGTATGTGCTGAGTAACGAAAGTGAACGAAAAGAGGAGATACGTTCCTTGGAAGAGAATAACAATGATAGAAGTGGTAAAGAATGGAAAAGAGAAAATGATTGCGAAAAAGACATCTAATAAAACTGGCATCCGCAGAAACGGGAAGTTAATGAGAATGGAATCTGAAAGGGTCAAAAACAAACACAACACATATATTGTAACAGACAAAACTTAGAAATGATAATAAAGTAGAATACATAGCTAAAATAAAGTGAGTAATAGGCAAAGATAAGTTTGAAACTGCGGAGGCGAGACAGGCAGAAAAGAAAGGAAACTCTCCGGCCATTGAACGTGAACCCTCAGGAAGAAAACTGAAGGTTCTAAGAGCACGAACCAGTCGGAAATGAAAAACAATGCATTTTTTCAGAGGAAAGGCTTAATAAAAAGAGTACACGAAAAGCAATGGCAATGACCAGAAAACACGGTCTAAGAGACAGCAGAAAACGAAACGACTTGGTTTCGTTTTGGCGAAGACCACACACACGAAATAACGGGATGAGAAGGAAAACATACGTTAATTACCCTTACATTTTTGAATCTATTCTTTTATTTATTGTGATTTAGGCATCTTTTATCTACTAATATCATTGGAATCCACGAGTTACGGTCTAATAAGAACGCGATAATGTTCATTTGTATGATGATGGATAAGTTGTGGAAATAGAGACAAGGAAAACAGGAGAACCTCAAGAAAACCTGACGAGAGCCCGCTTTGACCATCTCATAGAAGTTAAGGAAAACCCTAAAAAATAAACAACAGGATGTAAAAATCACAATCATTTGTTCTTAAAAACCCTAATTAATAGACACAAGAGGCTACACAATAAGGAAGATTTGGCAAAACCCGATTTGGCCGATAGAAGAACCGTAGTGAGAGTCAAGAGAGAAAGGTGGAAAGAGAGATGTGGTTGAGAACGTAGTTGCGAGAGACTGCGAGGGGTCCTGCAGGCAGAGGAGGGCGCAAAGGCCTCGCCCGTGAGCGAGAGGGTGGAAGCAGCGGGGGCGTCCCGCGCGACAGTCTTGTTCTCCGCGCCCCGTCTTCGCCCCATTGAGCACATTGTTCATTGCAGCAGACGCTCCGACGCCGCCACCGCAACTTTTCCTTCTTAGCCGTAGATTCTCTGATATTGACCTGACTTCGAATGGTCTCCTTCCTTTCTTGGCGACGCGATGCCCTCCGCCGCTTGTTGGCGGCGGTGCGGTGCGGAGCTGTTGGAAGTTGACGCCGCAGCCGCAGCCTCCCCGTGCAGGCGCCCTAGTTCTTCAGCCGGAGCCTCCTAAACGGGCCCCAACTCGTCTCGCTGCTAGCTCCTGGTTTACGTATACTTCTCTTGACACTTTTTGCTCTTTAGGATCTCTTTCTGGTTTGCCCTACAAATCCTACGTCTTCAACGAAAGGTTCCTTTCGTCTCACCTCGCCCCCACGTCTTTCGTCTGGTTTATGTATTCTTATTTTCCCTTTCTGATCTTCTTCTGTTCTCTCCACTCATCCTGCGTGTTCAACCAAAGCCTGCTGAATGTGTTTTGCCTTGCCCGCGCTGGTTTTTTCTCCTATCCTCTCGCTTATTATTCTTATTTTGCCATTCTACTTCTTTTCCAATCTATTATTGCTTTCTCCACAGGACTAACTTCTTCAACCAAAGCGTCCAGAACTTCAACTCTTACCTCTACTTTCCTCCATTTAATGTAATATTTGACCACTTAATACGTTTCATCTCTTTATATACTCGTTTCCATCTCTTGCTACCCTCTTCGCGTCGTAAGAACTTTTTCCTAAACGTCCCATCTCGCCGCTGCTAGTTCCATTTGGCTAATGTATTCTTTTGGTGTCTCTATGAGATCCTTCCGATCTATGTATGATCTTGCAGGGTCCAAATCACTCGCACTGTTTTTCGTTAGATTATTTCATGCTGCATTTCGAATTTGAGACTCAGCATAGATTTTTTAAATATATTTTGAAGGGCGAGTGTTCATTTAGTGCTGATTATTATAACATACTTTTACTTTTCTACTCTAAAATATTTAGATTATTGTACGATGGCAATATTTTTCGTCAGTAATGTGTAAGTTAAACCACTCACGCGATTTTTAGAGCATCTGCTACATTCGAAGATGAACATAATTTTAATTTTTGTGTTAGTTTAAGGCACCTATTTTTTCACTTCCTGAGGAGGAGGAGGAGCTTCTGAAAAAAAAAACGCAACTAATTTTTAGATTATCTGCTCAAAAATGAATAGCGAGCTCTCATTTTGTAAAGCGGCAAATTTTGCGGGAATTGGACACCCTACATCACAAATTGTGAACATTTTTTCCTCCTCTCCAATCAAAGGTGAACTTGCGAATTTAGACATAATCCATTTCCCGTTTTCGCGAAGTATCGCTTGATTTCGACCCTCTCGCGTTCCCGCTTTCCTCTCCCTGGCCTTCCTCCTCTCATCCGCGCCCTCCTGCACTGCCGCGGCGCATCCCCTCGCTCCGCGTGCGACGGGCGGCAAACCGCGTCCCCTCCCGCGCGACCCCGTGATCCGTCAGCCAGGGGGCGGGGCGGAGCGGGGCGGGGTGCTCCGCCCTACGCGCTCGTGGGCGATTCGATTTCGCAGAGCATGTCGAAATCGCGATGCGAATTGGGGCGGGGGGCAGCGGCGGATTCCTGAATTTCCGTAGTTACCGCCCTCCCTCTCTGCCCCTCCCCTCCTCCCACAGCACTCCCGTCCCCGCTACCACCCAGCCTCCCCGCTGCCGCCGCGCCGTCATCTCCCCCCTCTCCTGCCCCCGCTCGCGCCCCGCCCGCGCCGCGGTCCTTGGGCTGGATAATTAGAGCTGTGTTTGATTTCAATTAACTGATTTCCGGGCTGAATGGCTATTCTTTTGCTCTGCAAATTGTTTGGTGCACTGAATGAAAACCTACAGCAAAATGAGCTGAACGCACGTCGATTTGAGTAATTATCCATGCAATTGAATATTCGTATGTCTGCCTGTCACATTGCGCTTCTCATCCCCGCTCTACAACAATGGGAGCTCGTTTCTAAATGATATATTACACCTCACTCCTAAATCATTTAACATTTGACGTTGCATGTTGCATTGAAACCTCATGAATAATGAATGTATCACAATCGCATTTGATTCTTAGAGAGTTGATAATTCACATAACGTTAAATTATGGATAAATTAATCGTATATATCCGATTAAACGTAATGTTGTTTACTAGTAATATAACGCCCGTGTTAAGAGCTAATTTATGAACGGTTTTGATGCACGCGATAATCCTACCCGCCGGCTGCAGGCGGATGGGAACTATTGGAGGCAATTATCGGACCAAGTTGCTAGGCAGGCGCAGCATCCCAACTATGCGGGGCGGAGGTGGCCGGTTCGGCTTGCGGGCCGTCGAGCATGTAGTCTCACCTGAGGCGGTCATTCCCAGGCCCCGGCCCGTCACATCCCCGACCCGACAGTGTATTACGGCTGCCCCCGCGCGGACTGTAATGATCTCGCCTACTTGTGATTAAGAACCGTTACTCTCGTTTCGGAATATTTATGGTTGAAATGCTTTTTCATGTTAAGTGAGTAAATGTTGTCTGACCACCCTGATAACTTGGGGTTAGTTGCTAGTGAAATATGTAATTTATCATATTAACAGCATGGATGATGTTGAGAGTAATTTTAAACAAACTATGTCACTGAAGGTGATTCAGTGTCAAAAGAAGACCGTTAATGCGTTATTTCGTTTTTTTTTGTTTTTTTCTTAATAAGCATATACTTTTTTAATTTTGTATAAAAAATGTTAAAATATGTATGGGGTAATTATTTCTGGGAAGTATCTCAATACAATAAAAATGTTGAGATTAAACTTTCCAAAATTGTGAAGGTATTTCAAAGTTTTCATGTGTTTTCATAAAATAATATTAATAATATTTTTTCATTACAGGTGAGTTCTGCCGAACAAATGCTGTGAATTTGCTGAAAGTTGTAAGTACCCACATTGTTAATAAATCTCACCTACGATTATTTTTGAATCGATAATTAATTAATTCAAATCTAAATCTTATCTAAGACGTATTTGGCAAGAAGGTTTTCAATGTACGAATTTTGTATAACTGGAATTCTCTTCTGTTTGAGAAGTCAAATTTCTGGGGTTATAGACCCAGAAATAGATCGCATTAGCCGATATGTTTTGTTGTGAAATGCAATATCAAGTTAAATGGCCCTGCTGACAGATTTCTTACATTCATAACAAATTATTCAAATACTCATTTGTAATTATGAAGTTTTCATAGGAATCCTGTCCAACAAGTTTAAAAATTACTATGCGTCTAACCATAGCTGAAAATTTGTCTGATCTCCAACAGCGTACTTCAACATTCCTGAGGCCATGCCAAGTCCACGACAAAAATATGAGCATTAAATTTTGTGCTTAAAATAAAACTAAACCGCAGAAGCTCAGTACTTAGAGTAATAATGTATTGCTTCTTATTTAATTTTCTAGAGCAACTGAGAGACTACATTTTCAACCCCTACAGACTAACAAAACGACTGTCGTAGATTGCTCCCACTTTCATTACAGTGTTCTGGGTTGTGTTTGAACGACGTCGAGCATGTTCTGGCTACAAAGTTTGTTCTTAAAACCTACTTCTTTTACGCTCTCGTAATTAGGCACCACATTGAAGTTCCAGAGGTAGTAAAACTCAGCGAGCGGGTTATTTTTTCTCTCTCTGTCTCGGCAGCCTGTCCTTGCGGCGAATAGGTGCATGAAAAAAAAAAAAGAACTCGGTTATCCACAAGCTCGTAATCATATTCCGACGATTCAATTTCTGAAATTCAACTTTTTCAGCTGAAAAGCGCCGAGCACAGCGTCGGCGCGAGGCGGCGTAAGCGAGCGCTGCAAGTCGTATAGATTCGGAACGCCCTGCGCTGAAGAGGCGCCACGCCCCCTGGGGCTTTTTGCTTCAAGTGTACTAATATTATCAATACGCTTTCATTACGGCGTAGCGCGCGCCATAAAAGTAATGGAATGGCCAGCATAAAGGCGCGCGTGTGTTTAATCCTGACACTTTGCGGTCGGCGCGCCGCGGTCATTATGCAATAAAACGCTCGGGCGAGGGCGGGGCAGGACGAGGCGGTGGGCGGCGGTTGAGGGGCGGGGCGGCTGGCGGGCGGGTGGAGAGGGCGGGGCTGCTAGCCAAACGCCTCGCCGCTCTCGGGGCTGATCCTCCCCTCTCACGTCCCGTGGGATCACCAACGCACGTCACGCATTCGACTTCCTACCTACACACGCCCTGATGTATCCACGCCACCAGTTGTTTCCCATGCCATTGCCTTGCGTCTCGCGGAGATTCTCTACCTCCGATTTTTCTTTCCATTCCTTTCCTTTCCGTCGCATCCTCTCGTTGCCCACTCTTCTATCTGCAGACGCCCTATTATCTATTTTTCGGGTTTACAAACTGCCATTGCTTAAACGTTCCCTCTCCCTTTCTCCTTCTCACTTTGCTTTCTACCCCATTTCTTCCAGTTCCTGAGCCCGGCATTTTCCGATACATACGCCACTTCTACCTGCTTACATCCAGTGGAAACTTTTTCGGACATTCCACCTCACACATGTGGCATCCGAATCCATTTCCATCCCTGCGCGTTTGTTCATCTCTCATCTCCTCTAGCCACATCTCTCATTTCCGTCACATTTCCTATCTGTGGTTGTCCATGCCCTTACATCCTCCCTATGTATAGGTTACCGATTCGTTGCCGTAACGAAAACATCGTATAACCCTCTCGCCTCCCACTGTCTTCCATGGGGCCGCTCTTCATTTGTCAGTGTAGTCATTATCACTACTCACATTTTGCAAGGTTATCACCTCCCCTGTTCATTTGAATGTCCTATCACATCACTTGAAGTACTTTCGTATCTTCCTATCCATAATTGATGTTCATTACGTGAACATCGCGTAATCTACATCCAGATTTGTTGACGTATCAATCAAATTACATTATTTAATTCACATAGTATTTTTTTTCTCTTTTTCTTTATCCTTTTTGAACATTTTTACTACAATATCATATTCATCTAAGAATCATCATCATTTTCCGCTCGATTTTCGTGGATAGCATCACACAAGCCCGTTCATTGTCTCACACTCACCGAGCCTTCGACCCCTTCCCCACCACAATCTCACGCTCTACCAGCACCACCCACGCCCACTCATCACCACCGCTACCACCGGCCAGCACGACCCCGGGCCGCATCCGCCGCCGCCGCTACCGCTATCACGTGCGGTTTGGTTGTAAAAACCGCCGCCGCGAGCGCTCGTGTTGGGATTAAAACCACGATAGCGCCCGCGGACGCCGCTTGGGGATGGCGGCGGTGGAGCGGCGCCAGCACCGTTCTGCGACAGGTGCGCGGGTCGTAGCGCCACCGCCACCGCCACTGCCTGCGCCGTCGCTCACGCACCAGCGCTCCTCCCCGCCTTACTGCTGCCGCTGTAACATCACATGGCCGGCCATCACGCCGCACGCAGCCTCAGTGCGCCGACGCCATGTTCCACACCCGCCGCCGCCATTGCCACTCCACAGCCCCCACACCTTCGCTGCTCCTCGCGCACTGCCACATGATGGGGAATGAAGGCTAGGGCAGACGCGTGGCGCCGTGTCGTCCGCTGACGTGCGCAATTCGGGCGGCGGCGGCGGCGGGCGGCGGCGGCGCGGCGACGGCGGGGAGAGCGGGGTGGCCGTGGGCGGGGCGTCGTACCGGACGCGGCAAGCTTTTTTCAATTGTTGTTAATACGAGCGCCGCCCGCCCGCGCCGCCCCGTCACCGCGTTCGTATTAGCGCAGGTCGTTCGCCCGCGGCGGCGGCGGTTGGCGCGCCCGCGCGGTCGGGCGGGGGCGGGGCCGGGGGGGGCGGGTGGACGGCAGAGGGCGGGCTGTGGAGCCGGCTGAAAAGCGTGGGTGCACGACGCACGAGCGCGCAGTGTCGGGGAATAGCGTAGAAAATGGACGGAAATATGGAGGGTTCAGAGGTGAAATGCAATCGTGGCAGAAGTCACAAGAGTCATGTAAAATTTACTTTTTTGGAAGCGAATCGATGTTTCATCTGATCGGTGTTCTTCAAATTACGAAACGTATGAGAGACACACAGCAGGTGTGCACTGCATCTGTGACACTGTGAGTGAGGTGAGGTTACTGTTCAAGATATTAAGTTGATATGAGGTTCTTCGTAAATACATATTTGCACAGGCAGTTTCCTCAGTATTGTTTTTATTCAGGGTAAAGGAGGAAATCAAGGAAAAATGTACGTTTTATTTACTGGTATATCTATAATATTTTCTATAGTATAAATACGATCCATGCGTCATGTTTCGAGAACTTCAAATTTACTAGTGGGTGTTTCAAATGATTTTAAAATAAATGTTGGCAAATTCTGAATGAATTCTTTATTTATGTGGATTATCAGCAAGCGTTGGTTCTATCGTACATTCTTAGAATTAGGAGGCAACGTCCCGCGAATTACGAGACGTGAGAAATTCGCCAGGTGTAAGCGCCTTGCCACCACTCACAGCGGCGCGCCAACGAGCTAACAGCGTAGCGCTACAGGAAGACGGGGGCGGCGAGGAGGAGGAGGAGGAGGAGACCAGGTGAGACGCTGATGGCTGCGGCGGCGGCGGCGGAGGTTGCGACGGGGCAGGAGATCAAAGCGGAAGCGGTCTCGCCCTCTCGCCCATCCCCCCCGCGGCGCCGGCGCGGGCCGCGCCCTGCCTCGCTCGCCTCGCCTCGCGCGCTGGGCCGTCTTAAAGTCCGCCCAGTTAAGTGAAATTTGTTTCGGCAAGGGGCCTCCTCCGCGCCCACGCGGGGCGGGGCGAGGAGCGGGCGGGCGGGGTCTGAGGGGCCGCGGGGCGGAGGCGACGCGCGCCGGGCGTGGCGGCTCGGTCCAATAAGCCAGCGCACGGCCACAACCGCAGATAAATATTCACCGTAGGCTCCCTGCCGTTACTTAGTAAACGGATGTAATTAGGGCTCTAGCTAGGGGCTGCTGGCATGTTCATTTCTGGCGCATTTTTTTCTATTTGAAAAAAAAAAAAATTTAAATCCACGAAAAAGGGCCCGGGGGGAGGGTGCCTTCATTATAAGCGCTCCATTTTTTCATCCCGCGCGGCGCCCGACGCCCGCCCCGCCGCGCCCCCCTGTGGCGGGGCGCTCTTTGGCGGAACCTCCAGCGCCGCACCTCCTCACCGCCCCCGCCGCCATCGCCGCCACCGTCGGTGCGCGCTCCCACGGTGGAAGGGGTAATACAATTTACAACAGCTGCGTGTAGCAATAAAGCAGAAATTTCATGATTGACTGGACAGTTAATTGAACTGATAGAACTGTATTGTACGCTAATCATGCAAATAGCAGATATAAATGGGAGGCCCCGCATGCACACACATGCGGACGCGAGCGCGCGCGCCAGTGGGCAGTCGCGGCCGGTGACAACGCGAGCCCCGGGGGCGGCACGGCGCTGCGCGGCGCGACACGAGATCGGCCGCAGCCGCGGGGAGGCGACGCGCAGCGGTGGACGGCGGCCGCTGAGAAAGGAGTGGGGCGCCCGGCGAGGTACCTGTACCTACTAAGGAAACAGTATCTACAACAAACAACAACTTTAACATAGTTGGATTGGACGTTTTTGTACGGAAAAAGGGAAATATTTGATTGAATCCATGCCTGATAAAGTGCATTTCGTGTACTGTTATGTAACACACGTCCACGTTGGTACAACAAACTCAATACATTTTTGGGTCTGTTATACTAACATCTATGCAGCGTAAAGGAAACCGTTGGCTATGTCCAAGTAATTTTTTTACTGCAGCTCATATAATGATGAGTAACCGTGCTGTGCCTTGATGCTTAAGGCGATAATGATAGTATAATGTTAGCAGTAGTAATGCTGGCGGGAATTATTACTTGCTGGTTGCGTTGATTTTTGGAGGCTGAAGATCATTGAGAGTATTGGGGTAATGATAATTGTAATGGAGATGGAGGGTGTCGAAGTTGCGATCATTGAATAGTGAAAATTGCTGCTTGTAGTGGGGTGGTT
Organism: Gryllus bimaculatus; assembly: GCA_017312745.1. Classification (NCBI taxonomy): domain Eukaryota; kingdom Metazoa; phylum Arthropoda; class Insecta; order Orthoptera; family Gryllidae; genus Gryllus; species Gryllus bimaculatus. The sequence goes on along the minus strand of BOPP01000079.1, from coordinate 1,065,625 downwards.
GTAATATTGTTAATGTAATAGTTATAGTACCACTATAATGAAGATATGTAATTGTTCTATTGGTGATATGTCCGTATTACCGTTGGTTGGATTGCCCACGGTGATGATGTTGTGTGCCAATGTGAAATTAATCGTGATGGCAACTGTTATAATCCCGTAGCACAGCGATGTAGCTACTAGAGACAATTCAGTTAACAACAGGAAGCGATAATAATGGGAGAATGTCGACCCCATTTGATGTGAATAAGAATATATTTTAAAGAGTTGTATGCCACTGAGTTAAGTTGATGGCATCATCATTGATAATATAGTTGGGAAGATAATATTCAATTTGTAAAGTAGCGAAGCATCGGAAGGGAGCAGACGTGTTGGGCAAGATCGAGGTAATCTGACGTCTGATACGTATGGCTATAACATTGATGTGATGTGCTGCTTCATTTACGGCTTTGCAACTATCGCTGTAATATACAGATTGCACCATAACTATGAATCTCCCAGCCGCAACCATTAGATACTACACGAATTTAGATCATAATCGCTAATGAGCATGTTCAGTACAACTTACCGTATCTCTACAACCTTACTAATTTCCAGTGTTTAATTTTCTTAGCATATCAGATTTTATGTAATTTGATAAATAATTGTGTTAGAGATCGATGTTACAATGATTTCATGTTTTTTTTAAATGTTCCTGATAGGTTATTTGTTTGCTGGTGAAACAGACTATTTACGTTTTAAAATTCACTCAAAATTTCGATTTCAGAGCTGTAAAGTTCAAGTTTATTATTTTTCCTCTCTGAATGGAGTTCATGAAGCAGATTTCTTAACTGAATTTCAGTAATGTTTGCCTGTTATAATTAAAATAGTTCAGGATTCATTTCTGAAGATGTATCCTTAGTTTAGAATGCTGCATCGACAAATTGAACCGAGGAAGCAAAGCTCGCAGTTTGTCGAAGAGATTTCTGTAACCCTCAGTGTTTTGGACTTTAATGTCTTTCTCTTCTTGAGAAATCCGGCATAAGATATTTCGAAATCTTAATAATAAATTTATAAGTACAGCTTCGACAAATTAGTGGCGCAAATCTCTCTAAAGATGCTCTAAGACAAATCTTAGAAGAAATGGCTTAATAATGCCTTAATTGCAACCATTTTTAGAGAAACCTAAACTAATGGAACTAATTATGCACAGACGTTGAATCAGTTACATACTGCGTATCATTCTCACTGTGATTCACCAAATCAGGAAAATTCTCATTTTTAATATGTGAGATATTTAAATTGAATAAAACTCTTAACATGCAGAAATGTAGTAAATTACTGTCTTGACTGGAATTCTTTAATTATAACTCTATTACGATGTATTTTATTATATAAATCTTGAGGATTTCGTTAGTTAGAGTTTTAGATATATCGAGAAAAGCTTTCAACCGAATAAAAATAAAAAAATTCTGCAAATGATATTAATATGTTCACGGAAAGAAAGTGACAATGATTATTTAAGATAAAAATAAAAATTCTAATCAGGGTTTGAGGTGTAAGATAAGGGAAGATGTTGTACAACTTCTTGAAAATAAACACATTACTTTCTAAACGAGACGCAGATATAACATGATTTCGATATTCTGCGGGAGTTTCGATCCGTAGTTCCTAGCACGCGAAACGTCTTTAGTAGGATTCAGATGCAAAATTCAACGTCGTTTGAAATGGTCGTCACGATAGGCAAACAAGCATTCCTCGCGTGTGTAGAAGCACACCAAGCACAAAAGGGCTGCCCTGATGACAAGCGAGTGTCGAGCAACGCCTCTTGGCCTCGTCTCCATGCTCACAGTCCTTCGCGCGGGTGGCCCCAAACAGGTTCCAGCATTCGGTTCCTCCGCCGTCTCCCACTCCTCCCCTCCCTCTTCCCACTCCTCCCCTCCACCGCTGCTTCATCCACTCGTCTCCAGACAAGCGGACCCCCCCCCCCGTTCGTCGGTTCCACGTCCGCAGAAATATTGGCCTCCATTATCTTAATACGCGCCGTTGTACAGCGGATATCTCCCGTAATTGGTTTTGCATACTCTTTTTCCCTTCCATTTGCATTTTAGTTGTTATGAATGTTAATTCCTGCTTTAAAACACTATTTCATTATCCCGGACAGGCCTCGAATCAATAATTCCTTCGCTGATTTTTTATTTCCTAATTACTTGATTTGATTTGCAAGAAGAGTTGACAGTCCGGGGAACTTCATTTTTTCCAATTTCATCACGTACCGGCGGAGTGGTAATATCTGTCATAGTGCATCAGTAATTATGCATTAACTTTATTAGTCGGCTGAAATTCAATTTGTGTCTAATCCGGACATCACTCGAAATGCTGTCTCGAGTAGCAAAGTGAATTAACGTGAACCCTATTGGCGATAAAGTTAATATGCTAATGGATGTGGCCGCGGACGGCAACGGAGGCAGCGAGGCGGAGGAGGTGGGAAGGCAGAGGGGAGGGCCGGGGGAGTCGTGGTTTAGTGGTTCGGAGATTGCCGGGCGACGAGGGCATCTCAAGACGTTCGAGACCTTATGCAACAGTCCCAACGGGTCCCCGTAGCACATTGTCAAATGCCCACCAAAGAGAACACTCTCACACATTTATGTGTCTATATGAATGCATTACAGTTCACGAAAGTTCACTTGATACTTGATATTCTTGTGTACGTATGTCACTGATATAGTTACAATGTATCGTTAGTGTTTTGGTTGTGCAAAAAGTACCCAAGATTTATTGAGTGCCGGCAAAAGTGAGGGAAAAATCATACGTATATGGCGATAGCGTAATTTCTTTCTGGTTTTGAGTCGATGTAATATATCTACGAGTGCATTATAGGAGAGTTACCACGTCTTAGAATGCGGAGAAATTCATCATATACTGTGATTTCCACAATTTCTCTGAAGTATTTGAAAGATGCGAGGATACAAATATTCAGTGATTATATTCTACATTTTTAAATTTGAGATTTTACTCAGATACATACTCTGTGAATGGACGCTACTAATATACTGTGTTGAAATGATTTCTAGTTTCATTTTCCCTGCGTTTCTAACTAAAGGAGCCAAATCAAGCAATGTAAAACTAATGCAAGTAAATTCACAAACATTTTTAACGAAACAATTCGAAAGTTGACAATTAATTTCAAACGAAAACACGTTTTTTCCATCATTTGTTACAAGCATTCCAAACATTCTGCCGGGGTGTTGGTGTTAATTCGATCTGTTCGTACAAGATGGAGCGTGTGATGGTGCTTTAACCAGCAGGAACCGCTGAGGTTCACCTTAAGCAACGGTCACGACCTGCTGCCTCACCGCCAGATTTGCAAGAACTCCGGCCAGTGTCAATCTTCGTCCGCTCCCGTCCCATACATACGTAATCAAATAATTAGCATGTTACGAGAAACAATATGCTCCCCGGGGTTGATAAAGTGTCCCTCATTAATAACGGTGATAGATGACTGTCCACTAGTTTGTCACGCGGGGAGCTATCTTGCATCGCCGCCATTGCAGGGGAGAAGCGAGGACGACAGAAGAAGGGGCGGAGGGGAGCAAGGGAAAGAGGAGAGGTTTGAGAGTATGCGTGAAGCGTAGAAAAAGGGAAGAAGATAATGGAATAAAAAATGAAGAATGTGGAAAGAATGGGGAGAGTAAGAGCTATCTGACAAAAGTGGGGAACAGGAAATTACAAATTAAATGAAAGGAACGAAGACTTGAGACGGTACAACAAAATGCCAAAAATAAAAAAAAGTACCATCAGAAAATGAGAAATTATGGGAACGAAGAAAATGTGGTATAAATTCGAATGGGTTGAAAAATAATAAAATGGAGAAGATAAGAGGGGACGATGAGAAAAGAACATTCAAACAAGAAGGGAGATGATCTGTGAGGAGAGATTAAAAATGGAGAGGCAAAGTTGGAAGAAAGTGGGTGAAAGTAAACTCAAAGAGCAGAGAAAGAGAAAAGGAAGATAAGTAATGTAGTAGTGGTAGGATCGAATCAGAAGAGAGGTGAGGTGAGAGAAGAGCTTGGAAACGGAATGGCGGTGAGGTGCGGAGGCATTGGCAGCGCCAACCGCCGCGCGATTCGCAGGATAAATTATGCGCTGTCGATACGGCGCCCCGGGACGCGAACCGGCGACCTCCGCGAAAGAGGCGGCACTCTACCGCAGGTGCGGCGGGCGGCGCTCTCGCCACTCATTAGCACGTGACTAATAGGCGGGGCGCGCTGATTGAGCGGGCGCATTACGGCCAATCATGTCGCCTCCATTAAGATACGTCTGCCCGTCGCTCGGCGGTGGGACGGTGCAGGGCAGGGGGAGCGGACGGTTAGGTGGGAATGGCAGGGAGACCGGAGTGTCAGGGAGACTGTTGTGGTGAGCAGAAGGTATTGGGGAGGGAACAGAGTGACGGTGGGAGGGAAGAGAGCGGAGAGGGTGACGAGGTAGTAGGGTGGAGAGGACGGAGTGGTGGAGGGAGGGAAGAGAGCCCTGAGGCGGAAGAGGTGGAGGGGGGATTGGCGGGGAGAACGGAGAGACAGAGCGTGAAAAGAAAGCTGACGAAGAGGGTGGGCCGAGGAAGAACGGTATGTGGTGATGAGAGGAGTGTGGCGGAGAGAGAAGTGTGACTGATGGGGCGGAGGTGGAAATAAGGAAGGTGTGTAGCAACAGTAGTGTGAGAAGGAACGTAGAACAGGCATTGCGGTGGCGAGATGAGGGACAGAGGGAAGGAGGAGGAGAAGGTAGGCTTGGTGATCGGTGTTGAGAACGATGAAAGAATGTTTGAGGAAGAACTTTCCCACAGGTTGAAAATGTTGGAATCTTATCAGATTTCATTTTTAGTCTCGTCACATCTACATGGATTTAAGCTGACGTGTCTTCTCAAATTAAACTTATAATTTGAAGATGCAAGATTTGATTGTCATTTTTTATTCATTCAGGTATACTTTGCAGACGTTTTTAATTTTTCTTCCTTGCTTTTTGGAATGTCACACATTTTGAATTATCTACTCCGTTCTCAACCGCGTCTCTTCTTTAATTTCGTTCTCTCTTCTTTGTTAATTACTCTTCTTTTTCCTTATGGTCCATCCAGCATCTAGTAACTGCCATTTGCCCGTTTAGTTAGCTGCAATATTGTCACGAAACAGCATGTTTAGCTGCTTAGTGTAAATCTAACGAAGTCTATTTTGTCGTTTCTTTAATCTGATCACTTTCGATCCGGTTATTCCCACACCTTCACAAACCACTTCATTTCGCTTGGAAATGCGATGGCTCCCGCACCACTTTCCGCTCGCATCCGCGCCACTCCGCGCCGCTCCGCGCCGCCCTCCGCCTCGCACCGCGTCTCTTCGCCACCAGCTGCGCCGCGCCACTCCTAATCCCGACAGCGTGTCGTCAGACGTATTACATTTCCATTTTATCGAACTGCTGCTAGCACTCAGCCTCAGGTAATGGTGCGCTAATGTACAACGTTTTAAAAAGGGTTAGAGCGAGGGGCGGCGGACTGCGCGGGGACGGCGGGGGCGGGGGGGGAGGTGAAAGAGCGGGCGGGGAACCAGGGGCGCGGGACGGGTACAGGAGGGGCGGGGCGCACTCACAGAGAACGCCAGACATCCGCCTCTGCCGCTGCGGCCCGCCCTAAGAGCTAAGAGATGTAAACTGTCAATTTAATGAGGTGCAGTTAGCATGCATTACAGATTTGATGTGTCTACAGATTGGCAACTCCAATTTCCTGCTCAGTCAAGTAAAGCTTCGAAAATGTGATCCGATATTTGAAATGACAATGGGGGAGGACTATAATTTGCGCCTTGCGGCGAGATATTAACCGGATCCTTCAAGGAAGGGTGTAGAGGAGCAGAGAGCTTGGGAAACGAAGTGAAAATCTGGAAGCAGCGAAGACATGGATATAAAAATGAGTATAGACGTTGTGAAGAAAAAGAAAAGACGGACAGTAAAGATAAAAATGTAATAGAAAAGATGAAAAGAGCGCAACGCAGAGATAAGAGAGAGAGACGAATCGAGGACGTTGCCGTAAACGAACTAGTAATGTGCAGAGGGGAAGACGAGTTAACGAGGAAGCGATGCTCAAAAGGGAAAGAGAGGACGAAACGAAGTGGGGGTCTCAAGTCGGTGCCTGCCCGCGCAGGAATTAAGTTAACGACGCAGTCTTTAGCGGGCTGCGTCCTCGCTTAGAGGGGGTGGGGGAAGGGGGGACGGAACCGCACGCGTCGTTCACAGCTCCTTCCACCGCGCAACTCTCCCTTTCCTACTTCCATCTCTTCCGCTGCCTCGCATCGTGACGTAGTCACTACGCCACACCCCCAAATCGCTATACCCACCCCTTCGCCGACACATCCCCATGCCCCCATGCCGCCACGCCTCCACGCCTCCACGCCTCCACGCCTCCACGCCCCACACCGCCACGCCTTAACTCCTCCAAGCCTTTTCGCGCCGCCACGCCCGCTTACCGTCACGCCCCACGCCCTCACGCCCCCCCCCACCGACACGGCTTCACTTACGTCCCTACGCGCCACGTCCCCACGCCGCCACGCCTACAGACCACCACGCCACTACACCGCCACAACCCACGCTACCACGCTGCTCTCCGCCATTCCCCATGCGTGCATCTCCACCTCACCCCCACACCGCCACTCTCCCACCCGCCGCACCCCGTCGTCGCCCCGCCACTCCTACTCGCCATAACGCCTCAAAAAACCGCCACAACTTTACACCACCTACCGGCCACTCTACCTCGAAGCCACCCCATGTTGCCTCGAATGACCTTCGCTTTACCTCGCTTCGACTTCACATTGCCACACCCCTCCTTCCGCCCTGTTGTCAAGCGGCCGCAGTGCCACGCCACCTCGACGTCTTACCGCCCTCCGATCCGTCACTACTCTACAAGACCCGTTAACCATTCCTCTCCTTCCTCCGTTCCCACCATTGCCGCATTCACGTCACTTCCGTCGCCACACGCCTCAGCCACGCGTTATGGCGCCCATTACCCGATTAGGAGCCGCACGCGCGCGGGCTGTCCGCTTCGACGCGACTGCGCGGAACGGCCGCGCGCGCGGGCGGGGCGGGGCTGGCGGAACGGGCTACGTGCTGCGAGCCGAGAGGGAGAGAGGTGCTAGGGAGACACGTGAATTACAAGGGTTGACTCCCTCTTACAAACTACAGAAAAAAAGGAGAAGTAGAATGGAGGATTTTAAAATGTAAATGAACGGACGAAATGATATAGCCCAAATATTTACGGACGTTTCAGATGCTGTTTACTGAGGACTAATACTTTAGAAACACGAGATTTCACGATACTGTGTTTTGTAGATTGCCTGACTATAAATAATCAGGTTTGTGATTACGATAAGAGAAAGACGTTTCTAAGGTTGAACTGTTGAACAGGTGCTTAAAATAACAAAAGAAATGTGCATAGTAAGGAAACGAGTAATGAATCTAATTTTGGAATTTCTAACGTTTCTTTTCTTCGACATCAATCATTCAATACATGTTTAACAGAAAATATAAGAATTAGAGTATCGATTATATTTCTTTGACGCTGGGGGGCAAACGATATCTCAAGAGCCATTGAATACTTTCTACTCCCCCATCGTCTCTTCAGCCTCCACCACCATCATCACCTCGTCCTTCACCACAATCTCCTCCACCACAGATCCGCTCATTACCCGCGATCTGATGCCGTAATGGGGAGCAGTAAATGTATGCTCTATAAAAGGGTAGTAATCTCCAGAGATTCAGACATCTGCAAAGCCGCCGCACGGCCGACGTCCTCTCCTCTCCCGTCTAAGGTTCCCCGCCACTGCTAGCACCGCCGTTGTCGCCACCGTCACGACCGCCGTCACCACCGACACTGCTGCCGCCTTTGCAGCCGTCACCACAGACGCCGCTACAGTCGACTCCTTTGCTGTCGCCACCGCCGTCGCATTTGCCGTCGCTGTCGCCACCGCCGCCGTCGTCGACACGGCCAATGCCAATGCCACCACAACGCCTCCGCCAATGCTACTGCCACCGCCACTGCCATTTCCACCTCTACGTCCACTTCTCCCGCTCCTGCCTAAGCCACCACCGCCGTCATCACCGCTGCCGCCGCCGCCGCCGCCAGTTAACATCGAACGGCATTATGGGATTGCGGTCGCGTTAACTTGGCTCCAGATTGCGTCGGGGTGCAATTATAACACCCTGCCGAGAGCGCCGTCGCCACCACCGGCTCCGCCGCGGCGAAATCCGATACCTCCGCCGCCTGCTCCTCGAGGGCCCGCTTCTTACGCGAACGACCTAATCGATATCCGAGCAGTCGACGTCGAACACATCGCACGCGCCGCGCGACAGTTCGCCCGAAGAGAGGAGCCAGCCATTCTGCCGTTTAATCTGCGTAATAAAGCGCAGACGCTGGGATGCGAATGGCCTAATCCCCTAATCCAACAGTTCTCAAACTATTTATACACGTGCATCACCAAATCCAATATTCAGAAATTGCTGTGCCAGCGCACGTAGAGACTCGCCAAAGTTTGAAATTACACGGGCAAAAATTGGGAGCAAAGTTTTACAAGATTTCTAGAAGTTTCCTCAAGTTTACATTATTCTACAGGATTTATTAAAATATATTAATAGTACGTTGTATAACGTTAAGAATAGCTAAATTCATGCATGTGGTTCTCGCAAGTGATTCACGTTTGACATGGAGTAAACTTGTATGAGAGGCCTGACCTGAAATTATTGGAATTGTAGACTGAAGTGTATATTGCAGTGTAAAATTAAATTTATAATTTTAATGCTTCTCAAAACAGTGCTAGTAGCGTTGCGAGATGAAACAATTTATAAATCATAAAAATGAATTGTTTGATGCATGACAAACCTATATACTCTCCACATATTTTCCAAAGGATCCCATCAGCATCGTCTACCAATGTATTGCACATACAGTACATTACGGCTGCATCGTGCACCCTTTCTACCGTCAAGACATTTCTCACAAACTCGGTTCAAAATTTATTATAGCACCACGAAGTCACTATTGCGCACCGTCTGTTTCACACAGAACCGTCAGTCGACAATCACTAGCGTAATCGACATCGAAGTAGTCCACATTTTCGAACCCGTCGCTCGCCACCCGTTGCGCGACTGTTCGCCCGAACGAGAGGGCCCATTCTGGCGTTTAATCTGCGTAATAAACCGGAGACGCGGTGGATGCGCTTTCACAGTGACGGCGGCAGCGATATCTCGACAAGTCGGAGGAGAAGAACGATAAAGTGAAACGTGAAAATGTTGAAGGCAGTTTACTACGGTACTATCGACACGATTTGTTGGCATAATGCGGATCTTTGTAATGAATGTTCAGCGTAGTAACGAATGTTCAGGCTGGCTTTCCCGTGTCACGTGCGAAAATGTTGTAAGTGCTTCAAGAACCAATTTACAGTGTTCGGCGCTACGGCATTTTCGCTCGACGGAAAATCGAAAATCACCTGTAAAACTTATTTGCTGATTCAAAAGTAAATTAAAGGATTAAATACGTAGAGTGTTAGGAATAATGGTATTAAAATGTATAATGTAGTACATTAAAAATATACACATCATACTCGTATTTCAATTTCATCTGCAGAAAACATGTTCATTCAGCATTTCTTTTCTAATTTCTGACCGCATTTCCCGTGTTCAATTGAAAATGCATTCCCAAATCAATTGGTTGCATTAATTAAATGATTCCAAGGTTGTAGGTTGGAGTCCTGCTACTGACAGTTTTTCAACCCATGCAATCATTTTCATTATGAAACAGGCCCTGGATAATTGCATTCCCTAATAATCGAACCACGGATGAGGGAGGCTTCACTGTTTTCGAAATAACAAACAAAAATAAGTTATGAAAAACAATGTAACTTTCGTGAAGTGGAATTCCGATTTGTCAGCATTTCTATGGGTACCTACTGCATTTTTTCATGAACTTTTAAACATGTCTAGTGGTTGATTTCAATTATTTAGCGAATAATCCACTCAGATCCGATTAGAAAGTGCAGCGACTGTGAGAATATCTTGTGAAGGGACTTCGTTTTCTTGCATCAGTCCCTAGGTCTTCTTCTTCTCCATTTCAGGGATTAGGCAGAAGTGCCTGTTCCGACTTCGCTCTGCACATCAGGA
>BOPP01000079.1:1043251-1054915 GCA_017312745.1 Gryllus bimaculatus | reverse complement strand
GGGGGGGGGCAGCAGTGGGCGGGACGGCGCCACACGGAAGTCGAGGTCGCGTCTGCAGCCCTCAGTGGTCACAGAAGACCGGCCTGCCCTCGGAGTTAGCCCAAGAAGAACCCCGCTCGATCAAGATCATGGAGTGCGAGAGTTTATGTGTTTGGTTTGTTTTGTGACAAGTTTTAAAGCATTTCATACGTTTCTTTGTTCGGAGAACTACAATTCAATACACAAAACAAACTGAAATTTTTCGCGAGGTATTAGGTTAATTTTGAATAGTAAAAAATATCTTGTTTTCTATTTCTGTCATAATCCTAGATGTTTCTCATGTATCTGTTAACTGCAGTGGCCGTCGCGAGACCTTATAAAGATAAAGGGCATTATAAAATGTTTGAACCATTTCTGCTTCTCGATTTGTTGCAGCTAACATATTCAAAAATGTGTTTATTAATAATTTATGGTAGCTACTGTGTAATTTAATGAGTAATTTAATGAACGTGTATTGCTGCAAATAGTTATAATTTTTTGTTAATTAAATTGTAATTACTATTATATTGAAATAAATTAGTTATATATCGAAATAAACTAGACAATACCGACTGAATGTTAACATTTTCATTCAGGCATTTTCCAAATCATTGTTAATATTAAAGCATTAGTACGCAAAGCAATTAAAGAACATTTTTCCTAAAGTGTTATCTTGTTTCATAAGCTTACTGTATTATTACGTGCTCATTTTCAGAAAATGTATTCCAATAAATCAAATAAAATTGGTGTCTGTCTATACAATACAAACGAATAGCACGAGACCCTAATGTACATTGTATGCATCAGAACAGAAAATTAATCAAAACACACCGCTGACGCTACAGTCACAATTCCTGCCCCATGTACATCCCTTCCACGACAATACCTACTTACAGTAGCCGCGCATTGTTCCATCACTTCCCATTCGTTTCCGCAAGCGCGGCTGAGCGCCATCTCCGGCAGACGCGATTTCATTTGACTTACGTCGCAGCTGGCGCACATTGTCTCCCGGCGCTCAAAGCGATCGAGGCAAAGCGCGTTGGGGCGAATGCGAGAAGCCCACGCGGGACAAGCCATTCAGTCGGACGGCCGGATCTGTCGTCTGCAAGCGGCCCCGGCTGGCCCGGCGGTCTTTTTGGAATCCGCGGTTATTCAAATATTTTACAGCGACCCGCATTATTTACGTACTAATTAAATAGAATGAAAGATACGAGTGCGCATAAATTGAAATTATGATGAAGCCCGACAGCCTGATTCTAGCGGACGGCGCTGCGTAATGAATGTTTTAATTCCGACCTCTTTTTGTTTTTGTTTTTTTAAAAAAAGGGGCTGAAGGCTGCAGAGAAATATTTTATTGTTTATTAAATTATTTTAATATAGCTTATCCGTTTCGTGTGTATACTTTAATCCGGAAATTTCGAAGAGAACGCTCTTTCATATTCGCGGGCTTAGAGCGTAGCGACGCGACGGCGGCAGCGGCGGTGGAGTAGCAATGCGAAAACTTACAGCTTGAAGTGACAGGAAGCGGATATCTGAATAGCCTCCATTTGGACCGGTGCTGCTGCAGCCCGGGCAGGGCCGGAAATATTGCAGACGCAGGATGAGTGCTCCGCGCCGCGCCCCGCCACGTCCTGCCACGCCACGCCACGCCACGCGTTGAGAGCCACGCGTGACAGGTAATATTCGTTTCGAAGTTTGCCGCCGGACTGATGTACACGACACGCCCGAGTTTTCCCGCCCGAAATTAGCTGCAGTTGGACCTCTACAATTTGTGTAACTTTCGGATACGCGTGAAAGTTATTAACATCCGGAGGTACCTACCAACTATGAGTCTCGCGCGCTGTTCTGTCAGTCGATAATCCTTTATTTAATCAGGTTAGTGTATTTACCGGCGCCCTTTACGTAAAAAATAGTTATTTTTGACGTATGTCAAAGAGGTAAATTTTAGCGCTTTTGAACGAACGCCATTCAATAAATGCGCGTGTCGTTGTAGTTAATAAAAATTAATTTCCTCTGTAAATAATTACGAGTGTACAATTTCGTTATTTTGTTAATATGCAACACAGAATTTTCTGGCATTCACATGTTATATAACGTTCATTACAGTCGTACTTGATTGTGGTAAAAACAAGAGCGAACGTGACTGCCGCGCTTCAGCGTAAGCCCGACACAATAGAGCACGTATTGCCGCTAAAATATTCGGCACGTGCGTTATCATATATACAAAGCACTAAAAATATGATAGTTGTTCGAATGATTCCCAAGAAAATAAAAGATGGCAGTAAAAACGAAATACGAGTCATGGGCTCTAATACTCATAAATATAAAACAATCGTTTAAATTTCAGTTCTTACTTGAAAATATAAAAACAAACAGATGTAATGCAGAAGTGGAGTGAAAATATAGAAATTACGTACATGGAAAATTTTTTGTAACTGACTTATTTGTAAGTTACACGAGTTTTCTAAAATGTTAATTTTTTTCGTTTTGTTGGATCTTGATACTATTAGCAAGAAAGTTAAATGAATAATAAGCTATTTAAATGAAATGTTCGCTCAATGAATTTGTGAGTTCATCAGTTAACTTTTCAAAACCTTTCTTTCAAAAAACACTGTGAAGTGTTTTCTCTCTATACAGTCGAACCGTAATGCAAATTCAAAGACCATTTACAAACAATATTTTAAGTAGAACAATCCATAAGATTTTCTTACAATATTTTTACAATATTTTTCAAAGCAGCTCAGTTATATTCAAGGTTGCATCACGACATGCGGGATATGACCTACGAAAGCGCACGTGTTCACCACATGAGCACGCGGGCCCTCTATTTCCATTTCCCCGCCCCACCCCTACCTCACAGCCAACGAGGCTACTGGACGCAAAAGACACCCAATTAAACACAAGCCACGAGTTAAATATTTATGTAATTAGAATAATTGGGTATTGAACTATCCCTAATTGAATTAAACATTAATTTGAATTTAATTTAAAATAGGCCGTAGGTAATTAACTAGCTCTGCCGCCACGCTGCGCGTGCAGGGAGTACTGTGCGCGGCGGGGCGAAGCGGGAAGAGCGCGGGGCGGAGCTGGGCAGGGCGAGTGGGAATAGTCAGCAAAGAGCGAGGATATTCGTAACGTAATAGGATAACGTAATGGGGAGGGAGATGGTGGACGAGGATGACCGGGGAAGGATGGGGATGGGTCAAGATGTAGAAAAAGGGTGAGAATAAGCGGTAGTGGATGAGAAAGAGATAGAATGTTCGCAATGGGCGGAGATTGAGGGTAATTGGCGAGGATGAGCGAAGATGGGTAGGAACGGGAGGGGATGGACGGCGAAGGACATGCGGGGATGGGTGGAGACGATCGAGGGCGAACGAGATTGCATGAGGATACGCGGGAATGGGCGAGGATGGTCAGGGATAGGATTGGATTGGAGAGTATGGGCAAGAATGGATGGGATAGCTGAGAATCTTTGTAAGTGAGAAAAAGCAGGCACGGCCAAAGATGGACGTAATGGCCGAGGTTGAGCGAGTCTGTTAAGGGATGAATTGGAATGCAAGGGGACGGGTGAGGAGGAACAGGTGGGGAGAGGCCGAGTGGAAAAGCAAAGAGAGAGCGGGGAGAAATGAGTGCAGGGAGAGCATAATGATGTAAGGAGAACCAAGTGTAGAATTGCGAGGTACGTGTCTGCGAAGAACGAAGAAGAAAACCCTGGGGAGGGACGAATAAGGTCCATAGCTAATTGTATTTACGAAGTTGTGTGGTGAAGGAACAACAAAGAGAAATAATTTGTTTTACATATTTCATTTAATTTTTGGCCGTAGTATTAGTGCCAAAATTAATAACGAGACGGAAACAGAATGCAGGTACGATACTATTAATGACTGGAATTGGAGAGACAATGACATAATAATTAGGAAAAACTGTTGAAATAACTATAATTCAAAAACAGGGCGCTAAAAAAGAAAGCTCTCTTAGCGCTTTATATTTTCTCCGTCATAAATTCTACATTATTATCTTGAAGTAGTTGCTGTAATCAACCTCGAAATGAAAGATAAGTGAAATCATCTAAGAAATGGAAATTTTGAAAATCACCCGTTAATACTGTCGTCATTGTAGCAAACACTGTAAATTATTTTACTGATACCGTCTATAAAGAACTATAAAACTTCAAACATAAGATTCATGCATGTGTGAAAATAAGTCTCGCTACGTAATCGTCCTCTCCATTCAGATCGGAGAATGGAGTCTGCCGTCAGAAAATAACATCAGTGGGAGGTCGTCACGACAACCGGAAGACGTCTGCGGTAGCGGCGGGGGAGGGGTGCGAGGCGGGGCGGCGGCTGCGGCGCGGGTGGCAGCAGGTGGCGCGCGAGATCAAAGTTCCGCCCGCCCGCCCAGGGAGGTGCCGTATAAACGCCCTCCCTTGTTTTTATTTGCGCGCCCGTTAATCGCCGAACACTCCGGACCAGCGAGCGATAATTTTAGCGCCCGCCTGCATCCCGAGCGCGAATCGACCTATCGCACGAGGCGAGGCGACGCACGCGCTCGCCATGAAACGAGACGCCCGCGCTCTCGCTTTTGTTCCAGACGAATCGATACTTGATAACTACGTACATTTTAATTTCATTTTATAACTGCCTTTCGCAGGGGCGTTTCTTCTCCATTATGTTTCTGCCTCGTAATTAGTGAGCGCTATTTTGCGTCGCGTCCTCTCCCCCTGCTCTTCGCCCTCCCCTTCACCCCGCTCCTCCCCGCCCCGCACCCCGTTCCATCGAAAAGAGTCGCCGGGCAGATACGCGGCGCGCGCGATAAGGTCGCCCGTATAAATTGCTTCCCTTGCAGTTCAAACATATCTCACGGGGCCCCTCAGACGGACGTACAATGGACTTGATCAGAAACCGATTTATTTACGGGAGGTAATGAAACGCCGGCTGGCGTGTGTCGCCGCGCTTTAACCGTATTGTCGAGAGGCGCCCCGGGCTCGCTGCGTTTCGCGCCCCGCCGCCCGCGTCACCGCCCGCGCCGCCGCCGCATCCGCCGCCACCGCCGTCACCAGCGCCCGCAACGAACCAGGATAAATGGGGCCCTGTGTCGAGCGGCGGCAGGGCGGGGTGGGAGGCAGCGCGGGCGGGGCTTGGGGTCGGCTGTTGTGGTGCGGGGCCTAGTGAGGATGGAAGAGGCCCAGTGGATGGTGGGGTATACTGTGGAGAAAGTGTTGTCGATGTGACTGAGGATGAGGGAATAAATGTGCTGAAGGTGGTGGGAAATGTGAAGTCGATGAACAATTGAAAATGAGAGAATGAGGGTGGTGTGTTACAGAGAAGAACGAGTATTGTTCGTAGTTGTATCGAGTGTCATGTAGTTCAGAGCGAGAGAAACTGTTGGTAACTAAATATGGAAATGGAATGATGGGGATATAGTTACGAAGTCATCCAGAATACTGGTGAGTGGAGAGAGGTCATTGGACATATCATAGTCATTAATAAAAAAAATAGAGCCATATATATATATATATATATATATATATATATATATATATATATATATATATATAGAGAGAGAGAGAGAGAGAGAGAGAGAGAGAGAGAGAGAGAGAGAGAAATATCACTGATAACATTCCAAAATGAGGGAAAACTAAAGTAGGCAGTTGCGGCAATTTAGTGACAATAATCTTGATGACAATTTAAAGAGAAAACGAATGACTCGTTTCTGATTACGTAAGCAGAAAAACAGATTTTGGATACGAGTGTATTACAAAACATAGGAGTTAGGGGCAAATGAGTAATAGCTAAAAGAAGGATAAAATTAGAATGTGGACGATACATTTTGCACCCAACTAACTGTGACAGGCACGGCATCAGCGCCAGAATGCTGAACCGCTAAAGCGACGACAAGGACGTGGAAGACTAAGCAGACACGGACGCTACACAAAATCGGCGCCACATGAACAGCCAGGGCAACTCGATAGCACCGTGCGCAGCGCCGGGCGGAGCAAGTGGGCGACGAGGAAACGGACCACCACGGCGGCAGCCAGCTGCGAGCCTCGACCCGCTCGAACCGCACGTGGGGGTGGGGCGGGGAAGCGGGTGGCGTACGGGTTGGGAGCGTGCGACTCGCACACGCGGTCGCCCAAAACGGGCACGCCCCCTTCCCCCCGCCCTCTCACCCACCCACCGCCGCCGCCGGCGATCCACCGCTCCGTGCACGCACCGCAGCTCCGGTCCACCACCGCCCCGCTAGAGGGCGGAGTTCGTCACGGGCCGCGACTGCCGGCTGAATGAAGAACCATCTGCACCGGCGCGGCGTGACGTTGACTAGCGCCGCGCGCCCCCGCCCGCCACCCGCCACCCGCGCGCGCCCGCGAAGGGTCCGCCACGAACTCCCAAAAACTAACCCGCTCCATCCTCGCTGGGAGTGGGCGGAGGCCCGAGTTCTCTCTCTCTCTCTCTCTCTCTCCCTCTCTCTCTCTCTCTCCTATCCTCTCTCGCGAGCGCGCGGCCGTCCGCTGTGTCAAACGGTGCTCCGTCCTCGTCGGCGCTCCCGCTCGCTCTTCGGGAAACGCGCGCAGTTCTCGCTCGCTCGTCCGTGTCGCCCGCACAAAGCTAACTCTCATTATGATATTTTTGTCGTCCTTCTCTCAATTTGGGCGACCGCGGCTGGGTGGCTGCGATTCGTCGCCGCTCGGGCGCTCTCTGTCACGCCCGTTGCGCGCGCCGATCCTCCCCCACTCCACCCCAACCCCTAACCCCACCCGCCACCTCTTTGATACCGCCCCAGACTGCGTTCAACGTTCGTCCGTTGGTTGGGCCGTCTCCTCGTCGGTCCCGGTTTGTATTGCGATCTCTTGGCCGTCGCTGTGACTCGTGCCATTCCCGTTGCACACTATTTTTTTCTATGCGCATCGCGCTTAGCTCGTGTTTTGGATTTGCCAACGTTCTCGTCATCGGAATCTTCTTTCTCTCTACCTCCCTGAACCCGTCACCGACGTATTTTCTGACCACTTCTCCTCCCTGCAAACACTTCTCCAATCAACCTCATTCCCTCCTTACCTCCTCTACTCTCCGTTGTTCAATTCTTCTCTCCTCCACTCTCACTCTTTCTCCCTATTATATCTCTAACCCTACATTTCTCTCTTTCTTTCTTTCTCGCCCTCTCTCTTTCTTTCTTTCTCTCTCTCTCTCTCTCTCACACACACACACACACATGCACACACTCCTGCTGTACACACTCACACAGTTTTATTGCAGCTGTTACTCATTCCCGTGATTTGTCCATCCTGTACCCTTGTTCCCATCATTTACCATTTCCATCAACTACACCTCCTCTTACAGCTTCAGTATCTCATACATCCGCTTCATACACTCATCCTCTGCCATCCCCGCGTTTCTCTTCATCGCCATCACCACAACCGAGGTCGACATCACCACACAGCCATTCCTGCTGCACACAACCCTCTCTCGAACCTCCCCTCCGGACTTCCCGTCCAGGGTTACCTCCCACTCTCGCCTCGTCAACCGCCGCCGCCCGGCTATCACCGCCTCCGCCGCCACCGCCACCGCCGCGTCACCCACACCCCGGTGCCGCCACCTCGGCTGTCATGTTGAATAGCGTCGACATTTGAACAATTTTAACTGACAATTAAGCACTGGCTGTATTCACAAACACGTAGCGCGCGCGCCCGGCAGCTGTGATAAACCGCGGCGCCGGATAAAAATGATGACAAATATTACGGCGGACGCGCGCGCGGCGTGGCACAGCGCGGCTGGGCGTGGCGCAGCGTGGCGCGGCGTGGCGTGGCGCGGCACGGCGCTCCCCGCACAGTCGGATGGCGCGCGCGGCGGCGGCGGCGCCTGTGGCGCGGCACGGCGGCGGCCGCGGGAAACAGATTGCGTGCGGCGCCTGTCCCGATGACGCTTAACCCCCGTGTCAAAGCTCGCAATGAAACTGCGTGTACTCCATTATGCCGTTCCTTTATCCGCGGATAGTGCTGTGAAGCTGTCGAGTCGGGCCCGTCCACACTGTACGGGAAAAGTGTGAGATGTTTTGTCTGTGTTTTGATTCAATATGCGATGAATTATGGTTGTAAATGGTTGGTATTCGTCATTAGACTTTTCCAGTTTGCAAGGAATGAAACATAAAATGGAATTATGAATTGGTATAACAGAATGAATAGGAGAATATGCATTGCTAATTGTTAAATTTGGAGCATACATTTTACATTAAAATTTGGCCTGATTTTTCATGACCAAACCAGTACGTTGTTTGTTTTCTATACATCGAAACTAAGTTAGGCTATTCTGAATTATCAATGTATATGAAGATATTACTGTAGATAAAAAATATTTGTTATTAAAATTCACTTTCCTAAATGTTTAATTATAAACGTTTTATTATTTATTCACAAGTAAACCAGATTAAATTTTTGACACGTGCTTATGCTGTCAAATTTATGGGGCACTCTCCTCCCTACAGCGGTCTAAGTGATTCATATAACATCTTGCCGAAGTTTGTTACTTTGATATAAAAACATATGAACATGCCCTTGATTGAAGAGCTATTTCAGAATTCATGTCACCTACATCACCTTACTCTGAGACCTGATGTTTTGTTTTTAATTTTATTCAAAAGAGATCTAATTGCAAAGATACATGACCTCGTTTACGTTTCTTAAACTTCGAACACGCGACTGGGCCACGCTGTGTGGAAGGGAAACAAGCCAGGGGAATCCGAGACACCCCGAGACACTAGAGCCCCAAGAATCCATTCGTCAGGATGGCACTATGTTGGTCTCCCAGGCACGCCAACTCCCACGCACTGGCTTCATCCTCACCGACACCGCCGAAGCCATCGCCAGGTCGCCGCCTCCCGCGCTTCCCCACCAACCCACTTTAATTTTATTTACGACGGCTCGTGTCGAGCGCCTCAAACCGTGACGAAAGGGGATTTCTCGCGGGGCGGAATCCAGATTTAAAATAAAATAAAGCACTGCGTCGTCGTCGTTGTCGCCTCCGCGTCCTCGCGCCGTTCGTTTTTTTTTTTCTTTCTTCTTCTTCGGTGACTTGATTACGTGCGAGGTCGCTCTCGGCGCGGAACGGAGGAGCCCGTCTCAAGCCCAGTAGTCAAAGGACCCTTACGGATGATTTATGCCGAAGCGTCGCTGTTGGCACCCCTGTTGGCTTTCCCCGCCCCGCCGCCGCCTCGTGCGCGCGAGCGAGCGCGCCCGCCCGCCCGCGCGCCTCAGTAATTAAAAGACACTGCATGCGCTCGCCGGTCGCTAATTGGACACTCCGCTTCGGCTGCCCCCGGGCCGGGCCCACCCACGCCTTCCCTGCTGCCTTTTTGGCACCGGCGCGCCGCGCCGTAGCCGTCGCTTGGCGTTCGCGTGGCGCGCGATGTCCTCGCATTGTCTCTGGCGCGTCAGCTTCGCTATCCCAAGAGCCTCACTGTTTGATTGTTCCCCAAAATAGTCATTCTTTCCTCTTTTATGTTCTCTCTTGCTCGTACATTTACATCGACTTGACACAATATGGTTGTGTTTGGCTTTAAGTTCGTGGTGGTATGTGGCATTTTCCGAGCTGATTCCTCCTCCTGCTTAATTTTGTATGACTACATTATTTTCAAGCCGCTTACTCGCCAACTGCGTTCATTTATTACTTTTAATAGAATAATTTTTAGATATTCTCGTTTCTCGTTACCACAAACGTCATCACTCGTATTTCTTACCTCGCCATTTTCATTGACTTCTGATCTTTTCGTTCCTCCTCTTACTTAACTTTCCTTATATCGTATTCTCTCACCGTTCGATTCGGCCCCTTCATGTCTTTCCCGCTTTCAATATTCTCATTATCATCTTCATATTCTCTTTCCCGCACTCACCATTCCCACCACTTTCCAAATAATTTCTCAGCTCTCTGTATCACCGTCGCCCCCACATTGTTTTGCTTGCAATAACAAATTCAACCTCGTTCAGCTTCTCTTCTTTTGCACTCACTAACCCTCCGTTCCCATCGTTCTCACCATATCTTCTCGTCCAATCGTTCTTCTCCCGCTCCTTGCCCTTCAATCCCACTTTCTACCCATCTCTTCCTTTCTCATCCTCCCACATTCTCCATCTCCTCCCCTTCCCTTATCCCACACTCCTTGTCTAGATCTTCTTTACCGTCCACGCTCTATCCCTCTCTTCCCCTTTCCCACATCCCATATTCCCACATTTCCATACATCTTTCATTCTCAACCTCCTACACTCTCTCAACTTCTTTACTTCACCTCCTCCCATTCTCTGTCCAACACTTCTTGTTTTCCACCTCCCACACTCTTTCCATCTTCTCCCTTCCCACCTCCAACAAACTCTCCTTTTCTACCTCTTCTCCACTGTCCACGCTCTCACTATCTCCTTCTCTTCCCTCCTCCCACACTCTCTCCTCTCCACTCCCAGTCCCCATTCTCTCTCTCTCACTTCATATCTTGCCCTCCTCCCGCCCCCTCGCTCTCTCCGTCTCTTCGCTGCCCCCGCGCCGCGCCGCGCCGCGCCGCCTGTCCCCTCCCACTCGCGAGCGTCGCGATTAAAGCGGCCGAAGAATTTTTGCGCGCGACCGCGCGCGCGAGGCGCTGCTTGTTATGAAAAAGTGTCGCCGGCGCTCGAGCGCTATATATATACGCAGAGGCCGTCGCAAAAAGCGCCCGCCGTAGTTATTTTCCAGTTATAAGGTCCTGCGCGAGGCGTGCGAATTAAGTTGAGTTACGGCGCTCGACGTGTGCGGTAGGATGCCACCGCGCTGAGGAATTCGAATGTAATACTATTTCAAAAAGCCGGCGCTCCCGGCAGGAGCAAAGCTCGGCTTTCCGTCGGATCAGGCGAGTAAAGGGGCTTGAACACAGAGTGTAATGACCGGTAATGCCGAGTAATGTCGGCTATCGTTCCAGGAAGAAATGCTTTGTGATCTTGCATGACTCTTAGGCACAAATGACGCAAAATGGTATGGCGATATTTTAAAGAATGGGCAAAAGAGTTGAATATTTATTCTGGGGATGATTTAAGTAATATAATTTCAAATGAATCTGGAATATAATTTTTTATTTCATAGTAGCTACTTGTAGTCGTATTCGCGTAGTAATAGTGGTATTGTGAATATATATAGCTACCAGACCCAACAAAAATGAGTAAAATGCGACATTTTTATAACACATTGCACTTTCTTCACCAAATCACACTCACATAAGGTTTTAAAATTTCCGTGTCTCTTCTGCCAGATTTTTACAGGCTTCTGTAATGTATTTTTAAGATTTTTTATCTTGACTATTTCACAAAATCAGGAGAGTTGCACTTTCGACGTGGAAACACAGAGTAATATTCCACGAGGCATTTTCCTTTACGATCAAAGTTAACAATAAACTTCTCCAGAATATTCTATTCCAAAATGGAAGAGAGCCTTTTATAGCGGGAAGAAAAAGTTGGTGCACCTGAAGTTTCCGAAGTACCTTGAACGACCGTTGAAAATCTGATCTCGCTTAGCATTCATGACCGGGCGTATAAACAGAGAATAGCCGAATCCCGCGCGGTGCATCAAAGCTTTGAGAACGGCGCGTCCCAAGCAGTCACTCTTCCCCTCCCCTCCCCTCCCCACCCCATTCTCTTCCCCTCCC
>BOPP01000079.1:1009861-1042039 GCA_017312745.1 Gryllus bimaculatus | reverse complement strand
ATATATATATATATAATAACTACAAATATATTTCTGCACCGACCGGGAATTGAACCCGGAATCCTACCACGGAACGATGGCTATGAGCCATCTTGACCATCCGTTTCTAGTTCACTACGACACTATTGCCTTAGCGATCTCGACCATCCGGACCTGCTGTCAACAGCTTCTTGTCGAAGAAAACTCCAGGTTCAACTTCTGCTAAATCAGATTTGAAGCGACGAGACACAATCGACTGAAAGGTCGATCGTGTTCAATATTAACATTTAGCATGTGTTTAAGCGATTCGTGCACATCAGTCGAAAACGTCTGACATCGGCAGACTGAAATTTCGTCAAGCTCACTGCGCCCGGCGCGTTAGGCCGTGCGGGCGCGGCGGGGCGACACTCCACGGGAGCGCGGCGCGAGGCGGGCCCTCGCGTTGCGATCGCGCGTCTTCATTAGGGCCTGGCGGCTCCTGGAGAGGCGCGCCCCTAACAAGATAACTGAATATAAATAGGCGGCAGCGGCCGGATCTGCGGGTTGGCGGCGCCGACTGCCACGAGGGCGCGACAGGCGCGCTCGGGGGGTGGGGGGCGCGCTTGCGAAGAGAAAGGTGGCGATGGTGGCGAGAGAGGTAGCAGAGAAGCAGAGGCAGAGGAGGAGGCGGTGCTGGAGTCAACGCGCCTTGAAAAGCTGAGAAATGGGTGGTGGTGACACCGGTGGAGGCTGTAGCAGCAGGAGGGCAGGTAATTATGTGGCTGCGAGTAATCGCTGTAGTAGTGAAAAAACGTTATCAGCAAGGTAGAAGTGGGAGAAATAATTGTCAGCTTTCAGAGTGGGAGAGGGAGTGCTACTACTGGTAATGATGGTAGTGGTAGTCGTAGTGATGATGGGGTGATAGTAGTGGTGGTGGGAGAGGTGTTAGTGGTAGTGGTGCCGGTGGCAATAGCAGTGGTAAATGTGGGGATGGCGGTAGGGGTTTGGTGATATCAGGACAGTGATATCAGTCGATGGGAGCAGTGGCAGCAACCTATTAGCCGGAGTGGGACCGGTGCGGAAACCAAAGGGGTGGCGGGCTGGCAGGAGAAGGGTGGCGGCGGCGATGCGGGTGAGAAGGGGCGCATGGAGGCGCTAGCGGTGGTTGGGGGTGGCAAGGGCGGTGGCGAAGGCAGCGGAGGGGCGGCGGCCGCGCCTAACGCTGAAATATGAGGCCCGGTGATGCTCTTGGGGCGACGCGACGCCGCCGCATTCGCTTCGGACGCTCGTTATGCGGCGCGGCCCGCACGGCCTAAGGCCTGGTTGTGTCTTGGCTGGGGTATCGCGAGGACACGTGATGGCGTCAGCCCCATTCGACAGGCTCTGTTTTAAGTTTAGCTGAATGTTTGATAATCAAATGTTGCCCAGATTATAATCCCGGTTTGTCCTTAAAATTAAGAAACATTGGTTTATTTCATTAATTGTCGAACGATTATGTTTAACTGGGCAGTTGAGTACATAAAAACTGACGAGAGATAGTTAAAATCCAAAAATATTCCGAAAAGGACGTGGTCTCGCAGTTTTAATTTGAGAACGTTATGACCGAATTATTCTGTATTAAATCTTTAAAAGTTCATACTTTCCGGGTTAAAACAATGGTCAGATAATGTCTGATACGTTATTTTTTTTAAATTATTCAACAAATACAATTCCTTTCGTAATTAATACTTCTTTTCTGCAGATAAATTTGCATCCAGGCAATCGGGAATTATCGCGGTTTAAAAATAAACTTCAGTTAGAATGAAAATCAAAGTATTAAGAAAACATTCCGATGATCCCAATTCCCATTGTTAACACCGTAGATCTAATCTCAGTATTTACCATATGCAGTACAACGTATTTAAAAGGAATCATGTTGTTATTTTGTTTACAAATTATCCAAAGGTTGTACATCTGTCACTGAAACTAAGAAAGTACTACATTTCCGGCTCACAATATTTTCTTTTGTGGAATTCATTCCGATATTACAAACAGTATAAAGAAGCGTCTAATTATTGAATACAATTTCCGGAAGCTATACAGATTGTTCTAAAGTATGATGAACGTAATTAGTCCCTGATAACGTATTGTAAGCATGGATATCAGTACTAGTATGCCAAAGAAAAGAATATGGAATAATTTCAATGACATACTGCTGGAAATAATCGAAGAATTCATGACGGAAGTAGATGACATAATTGCAACGATTAGCAAATCTTTCTTGTCATTACTTGTTACGATCAGTTGTTTCTTCGAGTTGAAGTATAAATACAGATAACCTTTCATACATTATTTCATTTCCATTAATGACTTAGATAGCCTATGCCCCACGTATCTTTAAAGAACGGTCTCATTGTTCGTAAATGAGATTGTATGTTCCGGATATACTGAAAATAAAACCGTTTAGAATTTGCTTTCAAGTAAAGACTCGCGCATTATCATAAGAAAATTTGTTTGTGTTTAATGGGTTACAGTAGCTCGAAATGCTAAAGACATTACGCTATAACTGTAAGGCGCCGATTCGGTGGGCAAGGTCGTTAAGGTAGTAGTGCCATCACCATATCATGTCGTCTTCGTATCTACCATAATGTTAAATCCAATTGTGGTCGCTAATGACCTAGAAGTTGATGCGACCTTAAATAAAAAAAAAGTAGTCTAAGATTTCTCCTATCTCCTTTCAATTTTGTAAACGGCTTCTGAATAAACGTTTAAGCTTCTGTTAACCTACCAATTATATTTTCACAACTACCTCTTCACCTGATTCTCGTAATACTGACTTCTCAATATTTATTTTCAGTTTTCTCAGCAATGGAGTAGCGAAGACGATGAAAATTATAGGTGTAGTGCTCGTTAGTCGTTGGTAGTGCGTCGCTATTGAGGGTTCCGCCGAGATGAAGTGGATCAGAGAGTGAAACGAGAGCCCAACGCGCAAGTATCCAGCGTATCCGATTACAGTTACTCCACACATTTGAAATGGATAGACTCGGGATTTGAACCCCAGTACCCACAAGACGAATGTTCTGGCCGTCCCGCTACGGGCTGCCTCATGAGCCGAACTAAACCGCCAAGAAAGAAAAATCTCCTGGTTCCTGAGCGCCGAGCCTCGAGCGTCCAGCAGCTACTCAGAATGCGGCCGCCAAGAGTATTTACCGTAATATTAATACGCTGCGTCGATTGTCCCTCCTTCGTCAGCATCATCACGACGGGCGCGTTGCCATGCAGCGGGACAAGTGTCCCCGCGGCGCGACTGGACGAGGTCCAATGACGTCGTGGGTGTTGGTGATGGTGGTGGTGGTGGCGATGACGGCGGCAATGGTGATGGGGGAAGTAGTAGTGATGGATAATGTGTGGGGATAATGACAGTGGTGGCGGCGGTAGTGATGATGGTAGTAGTGATGGCCGTGGGTGGGGTGGCCGCAGCGGCTTAGGCTGTGGGAAAAAAATGACAGAGGAACTGATGATAGTGTTGGTGGCTGGTGTGGGTAGCGGTAGTGGGTAGCAGTAGCGATAGACTGGGTAGAGGTAGTGATAGTGAATGCAATGGTGGCGGCGCTGAGGGTGGCGGCGGCGGCGGCGGTGTGGTAAAGGTTTGGTATGGTGATTGGGTAGTTCGTTTTGGCGGTGCCAACGGGCTGAAATAGGGCCGCGGCGCGGCGACGGCGACAGATACAGACAGACAGACAGACAGACAGGCAGACAGACAGACAGACAGACAGGCAGACAGACAGGCAGACAGACAGGCAGGCAGGTAGGCAGGCAGCCACAGAAGCGGTGGCTGATGCCTGTGTGCTGGCTTTGCCATGGAATGTGCCTGCCTCCCCAGCAAATGCACGTCTCGCTGTCACCAACTGTGAACTCCCCTCGCCTCTTTTCTTTTTTCTTATTCCCGCGCGCTTGAGAGCTACAAGCGCTTTGTCGTGAAATCTTTTTCGATTTATCGGCCAATTATTTCCCCCACGTGGGAAGCGCTAATTGAGAAAAGGCGGAACGCGTAATACAATGGTGTTTTGAGCGAATCGTAGCAATGTTTTCCTGAATATTTATTGGACTGGGGAGGTGTGGAGTTTGTGATTTCTTCTGGAAGGTAGTGAATCGTTTTTCGCTTTCATCACAATTTAATTTAAAGCTCAAGAAATCCCGATTTGATAATACTACATTCCTTTATTATATTAAATTTAAATAAAATTGATGTTCGTAAAGTAAACGCTGCCGTTTTTTAGCAAAGCAAAACCATAATGCTGAGATGAAAATAAGAATTACTTGTTAGTAATTGAAATAATTATTTATGATAGCTTGTTATAATTTATTAGATCACGAAGCGTAATTTTCTGTACATTTTACTGAATACTATCCAAAATTGGATTACGTTGAAGAATTTTGTTATATTCCTACTAATTAGTTGTCTAATTATGGAAAGCATCGCCATTTTTTGGTTAAGAGTTATTTTGCTTTACAATAAAGTTGAAGAGCATTATAATACTCCAAACCGATATCAGATCTTCGACCTGTACAGGCCACATGGAAATAAAAAAAATGAATCGCAGAATCTCATTTATTGAGAATAAAAGTCGTCTCTAACTTCGGCAGGTTAAGAAAGACGAGGCAAAAGTCTCCGATCTATAAAAACACTCTTCATGTTTACAGGCAATAAGAAAAACTCCCAACGTAAACATCCCACGGTAATGAAATTGAGTCGATCTCATAAAAAGTTCCGAGTTCCTATGTTTTCCAGAAATACTGTTATTGATTTAGGAAATGAAACACACACATACATCGAAACGACACATAAAAATACACATTGGTGGATACATCTCTCATAAACTCAAAATATTTTTTCTATGAATAATGAATATCAATTTGCAAGAGGCAAATAAGTACTCTCCGTACGTGCCTTGCAGCCATCACAATATCCGAATGCCTTCGAGTTTCTATTAATGTTCTTTTTGTTTACGATGACTGGTTCTAAATAATCAAAGAAATTCAACTTAGTTTCAGAACCAGATTGAATTGAATTCTAGATCATTTGCGAAATAACTTTCCATTGAAATCCACCATGAAAAGAGTCTTAGAAAGTATTTATAGCGGAATTTTAAATGTCGTATCCTGAAATGAACGATGAATATTCTGCAACTTCGATCTTAGCAAATTAAATGAGCGAAAACTAATTAAAATCTCATCTTTGCTTTCAAACAGATGACTGTCTACATTGTTTCGTCTCTGTTCGTTAATTCCGCCTTAAAACAGAAGAATTAGCATAAAAAATGTGCGCGCAATTCAATGACCTAGCCACGCCCTCTGCTCTCGTCCCCTCCCCTGCCGCGTCGCCGCAACTTCGTTAGCGGCTGCGAATAGAAGAGCGCGAACCCATAAATCAACCGAGTGCGTAATTTCTTTTCACGTTAACATTCCAGGAGTATGATGAGGGGAGAGTTTTCGCACCCACCCACTCGCACGCTCTGGTGGAGAAGGGAGTGACGAAGCGGAGAACTGGGATTGGAGGGGAAAGAGTTTGAGATCGAAAAGGAGCAGGAGGATGGCTAAGAGTGGGGAGGGGATGAGAAAACTAGAGGGAAGTATTTCATGGTGAATTTGGAGATCGCGAGTTTTTTGAGTTTTTGGGAAAGGTGGGTAAGGATGGAAGGGGGATCATGGAGGGAGAAAATATTATTTCAAGCCAGAGGACATACGTGGAGACTATCACTTTTCTTGCGACATTTACAGCACGGTGCATATACTAAGTAGGTAGCTACTAGAGAAATCGGAAATGGTTTCGAATTAAAAATAAAATACATGATACCAATGGAATACTGTTTGGTGGCTTCTGAGAGTGTGGACGGTCTAACAATGTCTCTTTGACTGGGAAAGTAGTGAAGCCAAAATGAAAAGTGTATTACAATGACGCGTAAGAAAGAGTCAAGAAACCCCACGAAATATGACGTTTAGCAACTAACATCTGAGTAACGCGTTGAAGACGACCGAAGAGAGAGAGAGAGAGAGAGAGACCGATGCGGAGAACGTTGGGGAGCGCCCGGGTGGGGAGAGAAGTGTCTGGGAGGAGGGGAAAGGAGGAGACAGAGAAGTGGGGTGGGCAGGGCACCGCCCCGTGCGTCGCCAGTCGCCCCGCCCGGGGCATTCCGAGCGTTCTAGCGTCTGCGCACCCGGGTTTAATTAGCCCGGGGAAATTTAATATTATTTTGGAAATAATAGCGTCGCTCTGTAATTACCGGATTCTTGTCGAGGGGGTAGTGGCGGCGCGGCGGCGGTAGCGGCAGCGGCGTCGGCCTCCGTGGTGGTAGGTTCCTTGATCAAAAGGTTGTACGAGTTCCAAAACTCTCTAATTGGATTGATTAAATCCCTCCCCTCTCGACCTTTTTACCCCGCGCAGCAGCGATGGTCATGCAAGTTTGGGCTCCGCACGGCCATAAATTTGTCGTTCTCTTCATTAAGGATATTCTTTAATTTCCTCTCAAAGATCCCGGTATAGCGGGCCGGGACTCATAATTAGCGCACAGGGTTCCCAATCCAGAGTCCGACTTGATCCGCCCGCCGTGCCTCCCGGCCGCTTCCAATTAGATAATGAGATGATTTGTAAGATGGAAATAGACGATGTGGGCGGGGTGGCAGGTTTATTTTTCCATTATGCAAGAGTGCTTCCTAATCCTCGAAGTAATAGTAAGGGCATGATGTTGGTGATCAAGAAGAAAGTATAAATGGTCTCATGAATATATTTTATGATAAAATGCGCGCGAGAGAATGGTAGATAAAATTATTTTAACAGTTTCTTTTTTTTATTTCGCTTCCAATCGTTTCTCAGCGAAAAGGAAATTTAGCTTGTTGTTAGTATTTTGACAGGAAGAGCCGATCTTCAACTTTACTCTCATTTCATTGCTTCCTACGGCCTTTCCCTCCCACATAACCTCAAATTAAAGAGTTTTAAGATACAGACGCCATGACTGAACTAAATCTAGGAGTATACGTGTTTCACACTTTCTCTAGAGAGCCTTAATCCTTTAAGATTTTTATTAGAGAATTAAGATTTTAAAATATTAAATATACTTAATTAGCTGTCGGTCGTGTTGTTATTACTGAACGGGTTTGTGTTTATAGAAATTTCGAAATGCGATGTACCCTTATGGATTGTTACGAACAATACATTAAATATTCATCAAAAGAAAACGTGAAGTGCAATGAAATGTTTCAAGTCAAATGGGATTCGTACTGTCTCCCGCCCATGGCGCTGACGATGAATGCGATTTGTATTTAAAACCGGTTGCGCCGCGAAGAGCTACTCGTGAGCTCAGGGCGCTTCCATGAGCTCAAGGTGGTCAGCAATTTGCATCAAGACAGATGATCTGTCGGCGCCACATCCCCCCTTCCCGTTCCTACTTGACGAGCAATGAAACTCAAAGGCCCACCTTCTCAACATAATCTCTACTTGGTCGCAATCAACACATCATTTGATAAAAAAAAAAGAAAAAAATTGTACATTTCTGAGTCGAAGAGCGAGAACATGCAAATTAAACACGATTTCTAATCACTTCAAATGCCAATTTAAATAAAATGGGCAGGTTGTCTTCTTGGAAGCAAGTTGAGAACACTGAAATTTTCAAACTGTAATTCTGTTCCTTTCATTCTAATCTCATTGTATAAATAAGGCTTCGCGTTGGTAGAGACTGAATTAATGCATTACCTGGCATGAGGTATGCAATGTCATTATCTGACACGAAATATGTGATATCTAGAAAATCACCAACCTCTATAATTTCTGTATATGTCGTGAGTTATTACATTCCATATTTGTCAAACGTAATGTTACATCTGACACCACACAAATGTAAAAAATGTAATGAATATTAAAGACGTATTATTCTGAATTTTTTAATCTTCTAGTTCTGAAAACAGAGCTTCCTTCTTCTTCTTCTTCTTCTTCTTCTTCTTCTTCTTTTCGTTTTTCTTCTTCATATATTTGTTTTTTTATTACCTTATTACTCGTCTTCTGCATTGGGATGTCTTTCTGGCAGAATAAACACTTCTTTTTCATGAAGCCCTTCTGAACGTATACTAACTTTAATTCCTCATTGAAGTTGTATTACTATCAACATTCATGCTTAATCATATGTTTCAAGAAAGTTTTTCTTCATCTCATTGTTCATTTCTCATTTCAGAATCTTTCGTTGTATGTCATTAGTTTAACATAGTTATTAACAATGAGCAATTAATCACATACACGACCTTTTCTGTTGCTGAACACATCTCATGCACGATTAATAACCCAGATCTCCCACTTGACTTTTTGTTCACCATCTACGTATATGATTCTCAATTTGTCTTCGCACCCTTCTTACATTCAGAGCCCACTTAATTCATACAACAAACTGTGAGTTCACCATGTACATATTTTGTTTTTCAATTTGCCCCCCCCCTTCCTTCCTACATTATCATCCTACTTCATTCATTCAAGCAACCTTGAGCTCATCATATACGTATTCTGTTTCCCATTTGCTCTCCCATCTCTCCCACATTCTCAGTCCACTTCGTTCATTCAACCACGTCCCCCGTCTATGTAATATGATTCTCAATTCGCTCTCCCGTCCTCGCTGGGGGTCCAGTCCTCTTGCGCTAACAGTTGAAACTCCTCCGTAGCAGGTAGCGGCACGGGACGCGCAAAAAGGGGCAGAAGAGGGGCGGGGTGGGGGTGCCTCACCTGACCTTTCAGCGGGATCGTTCTTCCCTCCGCCGCCCACCCCCGCCGGCTCCCGCGCGTTAAAGACCCTTATTTTTGACACCTGGGCCCGGAGCCCCTAATTACTAAAAATGATGCCCGGAGCTGTCTCGTTAGCCCCGAAACGCGGCGGTTTAACCGGCGGCGCCAGTAGCCGCCGCCGCCGCCGCCCCTGAATGGCTGTGTTTTTGTTAAATAGCGTGATTAATGACGGGATATAAATGATTTATGAAGACGACGCTAGGGGATGCTTACAGAGGATGCTACGCGCAAAGTATATTCAGGCTTTTTCCTCTGAAAAACGACGATATCTTTTCACACAGACCCTTTTTCGCGAACACACACACACACGCGCGCGCGCGTACACTCAAGCGATACACTTTTCGTAACGGTCGCAACGGCCCCGAGAGATGAAAACAAATATGATAATTAAATACCTACCGTACATACTAATTAACGAATTTAGTTAATTAGCTACTTGTTATTCTCCATGATTAGGCGGCGGGTTTCATTACGAAGTCGGCGTTGTGTTCTTTTATGTCTTTCGCTCGCCGCAGTGCCCGTCATTAGTTCGTGTGCAACATTGGGCCCGGCGTAAGCGCGCCGCGTCTAATTGGCAGGCCGGCACTTTTGACCTCGGTGATTCGTTCAATTAGGGGACAAATTGGAATAATTGGCGTGCGGCGGTCGCCGCGGCGGGACGCGCCCGCTGTTGGGCGGCGACGTCAAAGCGTCGCCCCCCCCCTTGCCCCCCCCGCCGACGCCGGGAGGGCATTAGCCACTGTTTGGATAGAATGGGTGCATGTGTTGTTTTCCTCTCCCGATGTTGTTGCTGGGTTGCGTGCCGCGAAGAGAGCTTCGTGGTGAAACCTGAGATTGTTCCGCAAAACGTGACATATTTTAAAAATAATTTTATTTCCGGTGCAGTGAGTTATTCTATACGCAGAAGGTATTCCTCTGTTTGAACCAAGTGGGTGCATTTTTTTTTTCGTTCTCACAATGGTGCTGCTAGACGCTGCACGTGATGTGGAGAGAGATTCGTGGTGAAAACTCTGATTGATTCGGAAAACGTGACGTGTTTCGATAGTCAATGATGATTTTCTTTGCGCCGTGGGAGGTTGAGGACGGTAAGCAGGAGGCACTCCATTTTTGGTTTGAATAGGGGCGTCTGTTGTTATGCTCTCCAAATGGTGCCGCTGGGCATTCCACGTGCTATAGATGGAGGCTCGTGGTGGAATCTGTGTTTTTTTGACAACACGTGACACATTCCAAATACCAATTGTAGTTTTCTTTCAATCGCTGTGAGCTTTTGTGACAGTGCACGACACATGCTATGGTTTGAACGCGTCTGTAATGCTTGGTATTTCACGCACTGTGGAGAGAGATTTACGGTGAAATCTATGATTGTCTGGGACGCAAAGAACCTTGTTGTTGGAACCATGTTTCTGGGATAAATAGATGTGTCTATTATTTTTCTCTCCCAATGAACTTACTAACCCTTTGAAAGTCTTGGGTATTGTGAGAGAAATTCGAATTGAAATATATGAGCATTATTTCTAAATTGTATGCTTTATATGAAATCAATTTACACTTATTTTTACTCCAGCACAGAGAATTTAGAAATAAATTGCAAACAAGGAAACAATGATTGTCTGGAGCTCTTGTGTGATCAAATGTGTGGGAAGGTTTAATTTTCGGTTGTAAATTTCAAAGGGCTTTATATTCTAAAAGAGGTAACGAATTTTTGCTTGCATAAGTACATTATTTAAAGTAATACTTAACAATCTGTTTTATGTAGCTTATATATTACTTAGATTTATGCCAATATGAACTAAATAAAAGTCCTTTTCACAAGTTCTTTGATGTTTATTCTCAAAAAAGTATCCAATTGACAGAGTCAAATAGATGGATTGCAGATGCAGAAGAAAGGTAAAGTTTATTTCAAATACGTTTGTGAGGAAGGCATCGGTTAATTGAGACATAAACCTCGCTTGCGTTCGTTAAGGGAGGGCAGCTTGCTGCTTGCTTCCAATTAGGTTCTCTGGTGTAAGGAAACGGAAGGGTCTGGTTTCTCAGACGGCAGCTGATGTTATGAGGGGAAGCCCTGTTGACGTTGACTTCGTTGTATTACTAGATGCAAATACTGTTAGTATTTAATAGCTCACATTGCTAGTGTTTTTTATTGACTTGCGGTTCTAATAATTATTTTTCCTCTCTGTTTCAGGTAAGTGTTATACTGGACTAATTTGCAAAATTTGCACTTGGTAAGTGCGTCTCAAAAATATTATTACATCCATAATAAATTTTCGAGATGAAATATCTTTATTTGGTGTAATTTAACGGAGTTGTGCAATATTATCTAATATCATGGATAAACATGTTTTCCATTGCCTATTATTAATTTCATACCTTCATACTCACTCGGATTTTAATTTCGATTCCTGGTACATTATCAATGATAATAATTTGTTAGAATGCTTGGACAATGAATAAAATAAACATATAAATTTAGTATGAAGTACAAAATATTTTTTGATGTAGCTACGCATAGTTCATTAGAAAATATCTATTTAGCCTTGCGCAAAGAATGTTGTTCCTTCAAAAAGCTTAAAATCCTTAGGTCATTGAGACTTACTTGTAATCACAGGTTTGATAGACGAAAATGAAATAATAACATGAGATCCGTGGTTTTTTAATAGTTGGAAGGCTGATAGTGAATACAGAATACCGAAGATGTGAGTAGTAGCAGTCTATTACTTTCATATTACGCGCCAGACTATCATTTCTTATTGGGCTCGTGTACATTATCTTCTGTCTTAAGTGAAGTCTCTTCCATCCTTCATCCGTACTCACTATGCATGTTTCTGCATCAGCATAAAATAATTACGACGCATCTCGTAATTAAAGCACTCCTTTGTTCTGTTGATTCCCATGACTCTGCATAATTAAATGCGGCCACTGCAATCTTCCGGGTAGCACAACAAAGACTGATTCCAATTCTAACGTAGCCAAGCAGATTGTCTCGGTTCTTTAATTTCTAGATGTAGCTTAGGTAATGTTACTTCTATCTTGTGATTGCGGAGCACAGTGTCAACCAGCGTCTCTACCTTGGTCTTAACTAAGAAACAATAAGACGAAACTGAGCATTCAGTTTCAATGACCTATAAAGGAACTCGTTGTCATACAGAGTAGTTGAACAGAGGGCAAGAGTTGAACCCGGACTAATGAACGCATTGGTAACTGCAGCGCTTGTTTGTAGACGAAATGATACGCGCAACAAACTGTTTCGCTCTTCGTCTCGGAGACACATTCCATATTAAACATTAATATTAACAAAAGTATGGTATTCGTTTGTCATAATTCACACACTACATATAAAGAGAATAAAGCAGTTCCCTAAATGTAATTTATGTTAATTGTAATTATAGTGAAATATTGTTATACAATCAGGCTCCTTTTCCCTACAATGACTCAAAAAGACATTGCGATTTAAAAACGTTATCATACAATGTATTTAATGGTTAGTTAAATTTCATTTTACCGTGCTCTCATTTACTAGTAGTAATTCAGTACATGTAGCAAATGTTCGAAATGTGTAATTTTGAAAATTAATTAATTTCAACTATTCATTCTCTCTCGTTTTGTCGTACTACAACCTGATTATTCATAGCGTAAACTCTTTAACAGAATTCAAACATGAACTATTTTAACAGCAATGAATTGTACGAATAATTTGAATTGAATCTTTACTAATTCGCTTGACCTTCGAAAATTCGTTCCCGTCCATTTGCATGCTTACAAATATTAATATGGAGAAACAGAAGCGAAGCACGTATTCTGTGGGCCCAGCCGGGGTATGGGAAACTAAACAAGAGGTTCAGCTGGACGCAATGCATTGTTCGGGTACGCGTCATGCTTAATGACGCTTGCGACACCAGCTACCAGACGTCTCCTACGATGGCTCCGTGGCCGCAAGCGCCAAGTTCCGCCATTGCTCTCCGACCCCGTGCGGCAAGGTTCAACCTTCGTCTCGCCCTTCGAATCACACGTCCAAGCCCGAAATCACGTTGTGTGCTTCGAAAGCAGCCTCTCCCTAAACCTCACCTGCATTTAATCTGATCCTTGTTTGATTCATTCACGTCGTGCAGGAATCCAAATGAAGGTCAATTCGATAAGCACCGTGCCAAAATCTTACCGAATTTAAAGAAATGATCTTGTATGACTAAGGAATTTGCAAAATAATTTTCAATCATCAGATTCAGAAATAAGAGACTAATAAAATAATAA
This sequence comes from Gryllus bimaculatus, assembly GCA_017312745.1. Classification (NCBI taxonomy): domain Eukaryota; kingdom Metazoa; phylum Arthropoda; class Insecta; order Orthoptera; family Gryllidae; genus Gryllus; species Gryllus bimaculatus. Next base: position 1,029,033 of record BOPP01000079.1, on the reverse strand, counting down.
AGGGTCCTGTTGAGTTAAGGTGAAAGACATTTTTTTTATTTGCGAACATTTAGTCTTTTATTAACCTTTTCTCAAGGATATAACAAATAATTTACATTTTCTTGGCGACCAGTTTTATACATAACACTATAATTTTGTTTAGTTAACGGGTTTACGTATTTTTTTACAATGTACTAATATATGAAACAGGCAGGAAATTTGGCCAAAAAAATAGGTTCGTTTTAAAACCATTGCTTTGATCAATTTGTTTTTTAGGCATCTTAAAGATGGACTCCAATTACAATTTTATTCAAATATCTTGAATAGGCAACTATTTCGGTATTGTCGAATTTGCGGTGAATATTTGTAAGGCATATCCATTTTTATTCCGATTATTTTATATTATTTGTACTTATGTAAAGTGCACAATATTTAATTAACATTCAAAGTATTAATTTAATTTAGAAAACGTGTACTGCGACTATAGTCTTTGGAGTTATATTTCTTCATTTCCCTAGATCGCCTTCGTTATAATATATTTGTATTTTTCAGGATCGTTCTTTAATTTTTCTTATTCTGAAACGTTTTCAGTTTTCGCACTCATGAATTAGTTTCATGTTGAAGAGAATGATTAAATTATAGTTATTTTATCTCTTTATCACTTATGATAAAGTATATAAAAGGAACACCTATGAAAGGATGATAATGAACTCTAAAACATTCTGTCAACCGGTTACGTTCATTTTCTCAGGAAGGTGTATTGTTATTTCAACTCTGAAAGTACATATTTACCTCTCGTTGACTCTTGTCAGCTGTCTTCTTTGCGATGTATGAGGGAACTTGAAAACACAGCATGAGAGTATTCGGGGGCCCTGAATTCCGACGCACGCTGTACCTCGCCAGCCTTCCGCGCCGGCCTGCCGCCTTGCCCTCGCCACCGCCGCAGCAGCAGTGCTTCCGCCCGAGCTGAATTCAAACGCGGCCGTGATTGGAACATTTCGAGCGCGTTCAATTTTATCGGGCGTTCCGAGGCCGTGCGGCCGGTCGCACGCCGCTCATTAGTCATTAGGTTTTATGGAGCGCCCGCGGCGGAGCGCGCCCCGCGGCGCTGGTGGCGGCGGCGGCGCAGGTGACGGCGAGGAAGCAATGGGAACGGGCGACAGGGAAGTCGCTCCGCCCTGAGCCGAATCAGGGGCTCTTATTAAACATTGTATTTATGTTCGTAGCAACCAGATCACTGGGAAACAAGTGAAGGGAACACCACTTCCAGCATCTGTTATGATTGTGGTGGGGTGCAATTTACGTTTTTCATTTGTTACAAGCTGCACTTCGTGCTACCAACATAATTTCTGTTGCTAGAAGTCTCACCCATCACTGGTGCCACTGCGGACGAGACTTTATTGGGGTACTGTAGACGCCTAGTGTGGGGAGGCAGGCGTTCGGGTTGATAGCAGGGAGGAAATGGAAATGAGTGAGTTCTGGGATGACGGCGACAGTAGCGACGAGTGTTGACGGTGGTTGCTGCAACGGCAGTGGAGGTGCAAGAGATGATGGTGAAGGAGGGAGACAAAGAAATGGTACTGACCTACAGTGGGAAGGCAGGTTTATTGATTGATTTTAATAAATACTAGAGAATTCTTGTTTGTGGTTTGTTTATCTCTGATATGTCTCTTTTCAGTAGAGTACATCAAATTATATCAAGTACATCAACTTATATCATTATGTGTATCATTTCATCAGTATCAATAAAAGTTCAGTTACAGTCTCGATAAACGATACTTCCATCGTAACAGCGGAGATAAAAGAAATAATTTCAGTTGACCATTGGAATTTTGTTTTAGTTTTAACGATATTATACTTTTATCACTTCCGACTCCGCCTGAATGATTATGGCGGATCAAAAGATGTGTTTATTTAAATATTGCAATGGATACTATAGCGTTGGCAGCAAGGATAAAAAGAGAGACCAGATAGGTCAAGAAACTACTACATTTCATGTACAGTCGATGTATAGGCAATGTTGAAGAAATGGACTGAAAATAACGACAAAATATATACGGTACAATGTATAAGATAATGATATATTATCTTTGTGAAACGCATGCATAATGAAGAGGACGTTTGATCTGCGGACGGGATCGTTTTCTTGTAGAGGAAACTGTTTTTTGATGTAAGAAGTTATTTCCGTTGATTTCAATCATCCAATTGCTTTCTCTTGAAACATACATGCTAGTCAAATACACTCTTCTCTCTTAAGTCTTACTAAAAAAACTTGCAATTTAATAAAGTTCGGAAAACGACTTCTTTAACCTAATAAATCATCTCAATTTGAACAAAGCGAAATATAAATTAGGATATGAACATTATCATATGTCTGAATCATGAATGAAGACACCTACGATGATGATATAATCAAAATAAGAATTCAACAGAAAGAAAAGACCCACGCCAGCACTGCGGTGTTGTCAGCCCATGCCTCACCGGCCCGGAAGACACTTCCCTAACTTCCTGTTCTTTCCGCACGTCTTCCGGTGGCCACAGTCCAAACAGCCTCGTCCATTAAAGAGGTACTCAGACGGCTTTAGTAATACTGCATTGTAAAAGGGCTGCCACACCCGGGGTCCTCTCAGGTGGTCAGGGGTGTCAGTGGCGGTACGTACAGGAACAGGAAACACTGGACACGAACGTGGGAGTCAGAAGGCGCAGTCATGTGAGACTCAAATGGCCTAGGCTAGATAGCTAGGTCGAATTCCCCGGGAGTCTAGAGGAGAACTCTAGCGACCGACTGCTGTGATCGGAATTGTTGTTTCTCCGATGAAAACCTGGCGATTGCCGGAGGAGAATCTAACAAATGGGTCACGAACCGTGCGCGTTCTTTCCTTCATCTTCCTTGTCCTGTCCTCTCCTCCTCTAAAAAATCCTTACAAGCAGTACACTACTACACACACTATGCGATCAAAAAAATCCGGACACGTGGCTGAAAATGACTTACCTGTTCGTCGCGCTCTCCGTCGGTAATGCTGGAATTCAATAGGGTGTTGGCCCACCCTTAGCCATGATGGCAGCTTCCACTCTCGCAGGCAAACTTTCAATCAGGTGCTGGAGTTTTTCTTGGATAATGGCAGCCCATTCTTCACATAGGGATGTTATTGTCGTTTAACCACTCCGCCACAGGCCGTTCAGTATGGACAGGTGCTCCATCGTGTTGAAAGATACAATCGCCGCCCCCGAATTGCTCTTCAACAGTGGGAAGCGAGAAATTGTTTAAACCATCAACGTAGGCCTGTGACGTGATAGATCCACACAAAACAAGGAGTGTAAGCCGCCGTCATGAAAAACACGACCACACCATAACACTATTTGGGACGTGTCCAGATACTTTTGATCACATAGTAGCGGGAGCTTTGCGCTTGTCGCGGCTGGAGTAGTTCCCCACCGAGGGAAACACCTGGAAGTGAAAAACCCACCACCTCCATTGATAAAAACATACCCTACACTTACGGGACTAATGACCGTAGCGCGAACCCGGAAACACGAAATAATATTGTAAATCAATCAACCAATCAAATTGCCTAGTCGGGGCTGGTTATTTCATGGATGGTCGGTTGGAACGTGGACACGAGAACGGACGAGGAGGCAGTTCAAACAAACAGGGAAGGAAACTGATCAGCAGCGAAGTTAAGATGAAGTGAAGGCGCGAACGGGTGAGGAATGATAAGAAAGGTTGGAAACTTCGGAAGTGGTATTGCCCGAGTCTCATGTCAAGGGTCTCTAGAATCTTGAGAATTCTCGAGAGAATGATTCTTGCGTTCGACGACCATGTATTGGTTCTTGCAACATTGTATGTATAAGCATTACAGCGTGTACTTGCCGTGTTATGTTACGGAGAAATCTAATGAACGGTATTCACTATTGAGGGTTAGGGTTTGCTCGGCCTGCAAATATTAAAATGTTGTGTAACTTGTTCTTGAATAGAATGAAAATGAAACCGGATATACGTTTAAATTCCTCTTCGACGACCAGGATTCAAACTTTTACTCCCAACTGAAATTCAGAGGCAAAAGGAACCTGCCTCCTTTTATACTCGTTTTCACGACTCGTGTTTTTTGATAAGCATATGCGTAAATTGCTATCAAAGAATTAATTATCCTGAAACTTTATTTTTTTCTTACAGCGTTCGTAATTGAATTTGACGGAGAGTATTCAAAAATAGTAATGATCAAATTCTATTCTTTGAAAACTTTTATGATTTTCCTTTTTATTGTTAATATCTGTATTGTGTAGAATAAATCTCACAAACTGTTTCTCGGAAACGTGTTGATACTGAAGTAAATTGATGACCGCGCCAAATGTGTTTGAAGCTTTTTCAAGTACTTTCACGCATAGGTTATTTTAGTGTTGTCGTTTGTCATCAGAGTAGACAATAAGAAAACGTGGCAGTTCATTTATTTTCCGTAACTTCAAGGCGTTGGCAAGAGCATATTTTCTCTAATATTACCCTCAGTATTGTTCATTTTATAGATATAGTTATCTTGGCTATTCTGCCTACTTCAGATGATTTTGTACGAATTCCGGTGTCGGTATATGATACAAAGACATCGAAGAAATTTGAAGTTCCTTCGTACGAAATGAACAATACTTGAAATCGCTGCTGAATAGAATATAACAAAGTTCTTCAGCATATACTGAGATACTTCATTGTAAAGCCTGAATCTTCGACTTCCATGACCATTACGTAGTGAAGATCGATGGATTTCTCCAAAATCATCTACGAAAAGTGCTCGCGTATTTTTAGTTCCTTAATGAGTTTTTTATTTTGACATTCGTGTATAGCTCTTTGTGAACCACAAAATGAAGGCATATTGTAAAGAGAAACTCTAGGAAGCTCCCAAATGAGCACATTTCCGTTCTCATTAGTTGTCTTCCAGGAAAACGAAAGTAACATTTTTGACCAATTTATGCGTCATCCTAAAATACGCATATAGTTCGTAAACTTTATTGAGGAATGCATGCTTCCTAAGTAACAGCGCCAACCGAAAAGTACTATATTATTTTATTCTCACAAATGTATAGTTTCCTTTGTTTGGAAAAACCAAGGGCCAACTTTCACAATATTTTATCTGTCACATAAAATATAATATTTAAAAGAAATATTCATTTAAATGAAACAATGATGAATTGTTTAAAGAAAACTAGGCATAATTTATAATAATGATTATTATTATATTGTTACTATTGTTATTATTGAAATTAAGATGTTATATTTTTCGTACATTTTCGATTTCTGATCTCACTTGGAGAAAAATCATGTGTCTTTAATAACCGGAAGTAATAGGAATTCGTCAAATTCGATCCAATACATCATTTACAATCATCATACAATGTAAAATAATATCACTATCGCTTAAATTATAATAAAAAATTAATACTTAGAAAACAATACAATTTTTATATCGATTTATAAGGTTGTAACATCCATTACCACATTAAACTAATATTTACACTACATAATACTAAACTAATATTTAAATAATCGATAATCTATTACAATTGACATTATCAGATAAGATCACTGTGTTACAGACTTTCACGGGGGAAGATCGGATAACCGAAGCCTGGCCAGAGAGACAAGAAGAGGGATTTGCATCGGTAATTGTCCACGGCTCAAGTCGTTCGGTGTTTCCTTGTACATGCCGGTGCGTGCGGGCTAGCGGACGACGCGCGGCGTGGCGGGGACGCGGTCCCGGCGCGGGGGCGGGGGCGGGGCGGCGAGGCGGCAATCTGCCGTCGGGATGAGATTGCCTTCGACCTCCGAACCGCGCGCCTCGCCGCCCGCACCCCGCCGCCTCGCCCCGCGCCGCGCGGCGCCGCCCGCGCAAATTGGAGACGTGAGCGCCCGCCCGGAGCAATTGCTCGCTGGCCGCCGCCCCCGCCCGCCCCGCCCGCCTCGCCACGCGCCGATCTCCTCCAGAGTTTCCTCCGGCCTTGTCCTCCCAGGCACGTTGCGTCCTCCATCCCCGCCCCCTCAACACCCATTCCGCGCCTTGTCCCCGCGGTCCCCGCAGCCGCTGGTGCGGCGTTGATGTTCTCACTACGGCCCTTACCGGTGTAAACTGTTACGCACTTCCCAACCTTACCGGCTCACTTGTATATAGGGAGAAACTAAGCAAGAAATTCTCTCGTCCTTGTTTTCACTTGTTCTTTTCTTTCCGCAGTTTCTACCTTAACGTACGTCACAAACCCTACTGGTACTCACCATTTCTCGTTCATTTCTTCATACCCACGTAGAACTTTAGCCCCGGATCTTCTCCTCCTGAGCTCAGACAGTTCTCACTATTAGGGTTTTTCGTAGAATCTGCAGTTATATGTTGTCCTTATTCTTTCCTTCTTCCGTTCCCAAGCTACAGACATTCCAATCGCCCCCTTCCTAACATTTCCATGCTCCTTACTGTCTCCCCTCTCTTCAGCATCCTGAACGCTCCTCCTTCGTTCTCCTAAGCAACCTGAACCTTCCCAGCGGCCTCGACCGTACCGTCATTTTCATCTTCCCTGCCATCCCCACCGCTCCCGACACCCTCTGCCTCCCCTCTACTTTCCGCTGCCCTCATCGCCCGCCGCCCGCCGCCCGCCGTCCGCGTGCCTCGCCCCACTGCCCGCGCTCTGAATAGGCTCGTCGGGCCGGCGCCTACGTCATCGATAGGAGGCCGTCCCCCCGCCCCGCCCCTGCCCCGCCTCGCCTCGCGCCCTCGCCGGCCTCCGGGGCGCGCGTCGGCTGCTCGGCGATGGCAGGATTTACGCCAATCAGGCCGCCTATTGCTCCCTGCGCCGCCGCCGGGGCCCCGACGAATCATCCTGTCTCCGAAAATCGGACGTGCATGGATACAGGGTGCCCCTTAATTGAATGCAGGGGTGGCATGCGGTGCCTCGGAAGACACGCAAACGAAGAGATACGTCTCTGGATGGAATTTGCCGATGGTTTCATTATACATGCTGTAAATTTGAAAACTAGTCATCCATGTTGACGGATACTATTTATACTGCTATTTGTCTGACTTAATGTTGACGATCTAATATAAAGAACTGATCACACAGCTTATCTAGAAGTTGTAAAATCATTATGACGTTCGATTTTTAGTTTCTGAATTTGTCTATGCTTCCCAGCCATTGATAAATTAGTGTTTAGAAATATTTTCAGGGTTAGAAGTGTGGCAGTACATCATTAGTTCTATTTCTTAGTATCATTTTTATTTATAATTCACAGCCCCAAGAGCTGGTCTTCAGTTCAATATGAGCTGATGAAATATTGAAATTAAAACTTTAAACTGAAAAGCAATATTCATTTATAAGAATATATTAAAAATAAAACGTTGGAATAGATACGGCAGCTATGAATAATACAATGGCATAATTATAATAATAACGTCAAATATGAAAACAAATATAATCGAAAGCAAACAATTTACGTCATTCGAAAATAACAATTCCAAAAGAAGAATTGTTCATTCTGGTATCTCGTCCGTCAAAATATTCCTGCTTATTAAATGTAAATTTATTAAATTTGCTCTAGCATCGTGTATTTCATGACATATTATAATAGTACGTTAAGAAGAAGAGATATTGAACGCAAGAGAGAGAGAGAGAGAGAGAGAGAGAGAGAGAGAGAGAGAGGGGGGGGGAATGGGAGAAATTTGGGAATCACCCGGGAGTGCAGAGTTGGCAGGTGGCGCGGGGCGGGCAGGAAGTGGCGGGGCAGCAGTCGTAATTCGGCGCAACGTCGTCGGTGCGGACTCGTCTAATTGCGATGGTCCCGTGGGTAATTATTTTGGGCGCCTCTTAACTAGAGGCCTGTGTTTGTCTTTCCTCTTGACTGGAAGGCAAGAAAGCAAACGGGTGCCAGTGTGTTTATTCCGTTAATTGGCATCAGCAGGGAGTGATAAATACCGCGGCAGACGGCCGTGTCCTCCTGGCGGGGCCGGGGCGGCCCTCGCGGACTCGCCTGCCTTCGCTGCTCCTCGGGCGTCTTCTTACGGCGCGCCACGGCGCTGGCTGTGCAGCTTGCAACCCTCGCCAAACCGCGCTATTTGCCTTTCGACGAACGCCCTGATTGCGTCTTTCCCTTCGAGATCATGCCGTCTGCGAGTCGGTGGAATTCAAATTACGCTTCATGTACGCCGTCTTGCGGAGTTCATTCTGACTCATCGCTTCTCGGAGTGCGGGATTCTATATTGCTCATTCCGTCGCCATTGCTCGAATATTAATTTTTCTCTGTTCTGCGTTCTCTGTATTATAAAGCCCTCATTTAAAAACTTCATAGTTTTCCTTATTACAGTCCAATGGCTGACTCTGATTCCTTTTCGTAATGTTTTCTACGTAATTGTGTACATTATTCTACACTTGCTTCTCATTTGACGATACGAACTTACGATTAGAAATTTCGATAACACTTAAATTTGAATCACTATAATTGTGGTAACAAAATATGAAGAAAACATTTAAAGTACATTACGTGAAAAAGATCACATACGTGATACTTTGACATCCATCATAATGTTTATGATGAGAGTCAATCAACTGGCTTCCATGATCTTTCTCATAACATTTTTTTATGTTTTTTTAACGATTATCATCTTTGCTACGCGGGTAGCCGTCGTCGGAAGGCAATGGTGAATATCTGAATCTTCAATATCTCTGATTCCCCAGAGATCAATAGATTTTTTTAAAAATCCATCGTCGCATTAACTCATCCTCCCTGATGCTATCATCTCTCCATTCAATCGCGGATTTTATAATTCACAACCACCGTCTTGCCCCTGACACTGAGCCCACCCCTAAATTTCAACCACTCTCACTTTTGCCACCATCACCTCCGCTAACCACCTCCAGCAGTCTCTTCAGGACAACATATATAGCGAAAATCAAAATGAACAGTAGAAAGTATATATATGTGATAAGTAAAAACGAATATGATTCAGAAAAGCTCCGAACTCGTCGAAAAAGATGGAAATAAATAAAGAGAGAAAGAAAGAAAGAAAGGGAAAATGAAAGGAAGAAAGAAAATATTTTGTGTATGTTACTTCCACAAAACAACCCATCTGTAATAAATAGGTATAAATACCATCTATCCTTAATAGTTATTATGCCGACATATATCAAATGTATGTGATTAAAATGTACGAATTGCGGCGATAGGCGTGGTGTATAATCAAGCAAGTCCGTAATCTGTGATATCAGCCGTGTGTCATTCGTACTATTCGAATACCACTTTCTTCTAAGAAATTCTTAGAAGAATGATATCTTTTTTTAATAAAAAGAGAAATAATCAAACTTTAACTACAATTCATTTCTTTTGAAGAATCGGCGAGCTGTTAAATTCCATAATCGGACACCGGTCATTAAGAGTGGCCTTTTGATCTTCTGTTTGATTGCTTTTAATCAATATAACTGTTCACCAATACGAATAATGAAAAGAAAAGCGCACAATTTCAGAAAGCTCATATCTCAATAAAAAATTATAAAAAACAACAACAGGAAAATCAACACACACACGCACACACTAACACACAAGAGCTTTCGCCAACCATCCGGCGACCACCCCACATAACCTCTTGGTTGTCCGCCTACCTCCACAGCCGCCCTCGACCTCGCCTTTTCGCTCAAGGTCTGCGCATGCGCCGAGGCGGGCGGGGCCGGACAGGCTCCTTCTTCGCCGCCGGGTCACTCAGTATAATTTCCGGCGGGCGCCGCGAGGGAGCGCCGCTTCATTAGCGAGCGCGGCGGCGGCGGCGGCAACACGTGACGTGCGGGACGCGTCCGGAGCCCCGTAATTGCTGCCAGGCCTGTCTAATAAATACCGCCGCCTCCCGCGACGCTCCCGGCGGCGGGCGTCGCGACGTTGCTACGGCCGCCGCCGGCCGCCGGCCAATTACGCGCGCCGCCCTTATCGTTTTTTCGCCCCCCGCCGCGTCCACCCGCCCGCCCGCTCGCCAGCCTTTGGCGGGCCAAGGGCGAATTAGATAAACATGGGCGGAGTGGGCGTGCCGTGAAGCGGTGGAGTGTAGATGAGGGGTATTGTGAAGAATCTGCTTCTGATTAATTTAATTTTTTAAATTTTTTTATGCGATTAACGGCCATCTAGGACCGCTCTACACGTATAACTCCAAGGTCTAGTCATATTTATACCGGAGAGATAAATGTGTTTTTATTCATTACGAGGATCAGCTTTTCCGACTGTATCCATGATTAAACAAGAACGTTAACCTTCAGTTGTGAATTAAGTGATTATAGGATGATGATGAGGGATGAAGCGACAATTACAAATACGTAGCAGGATTCGAACTAGGAGCCTCCTCAGCGTAGACGACGGCTACCGCAACGTCTGCGTCACGAGGGCATTTTTTTTTTTTTGAATAGATATGATGTTAACGTAGTCGGGAGAGAGCTCGTCAGCGAATAAAATGTAAGGTCTATTCGTTTGTTCCAAAATTGTTTCTTTCAGAAGATCAAAGTGTTATTATTGTTTGTATGTAAAATAAACTTTGTAGACTTGTGATATAAATGACACTAAGGGATAGTTCGTGAATTCTCGATATAGGCCTACGTTGACCTTACCAATTCTACAATGTTGGAGAAAATATGTAATACCTCGCCAAACGCATTACAGATTGTACCTAATTGCTTTCCTGAAAATTTAATTTTGATTACTCTGATGGAAAATTTCTGTGCAACATATTTCATTATCAAACATATCAAATTAATATGCATAACCCTTTCATAATATAAAGTCTTATTTGTTTTAGTCGATAACAAGACGAAAACCTATTACGTGGGCAATTAATATTTCTATACACAATGAATTAGGTGGAACAATTTGCTGTCATGCATTCAAAAGATAAATGCCAAAGACGTGAAACACTTTTGTTTGTGCCATTTTCAAAAATGTTTCTTTAGAATACTTGTTATCCGTTATTTCATTTTCTTTCGGCACCGATTAGACACCAATTAACTCAGATGATATTGTACAATTGATACTAGTTTCCCGTTGCGACATCTTAATTGCCATTTACCAGACATCAAGGACACATAATGAAGTTCTACTGGGTAAGAGATTAACTTCCCAGTCCTGAACAAAAGGAACTTTGCACTAAATTCATTTATTTCCTCCCACTTCAATTGTTTCTAAAATATAGTGACCACTTTCTTGTTAAAACATAACTTAAAATTCAAATATTTGCAAGCGTTGAATTGAAAATAGCTTGTCAATCAGTTTATCGTAACGCATATTTCATGTACTTTCTCTACAATTTTTTCCATAAATACGAGTACACGTACACGAATAAGACAGACAATTCTTTGTGAATCTATGACAATTTTAATTCTTCGATTGATATTATTCCACATTCACACATATTTTAGCCTACGTGACCGCATAAATCTACAAAGAATATAATAATATACAAATCATGTCTTGAAATATTTTCAGATATAAAGTTATTCTTCATTAACTTTATAGGAAACCCATTCTCTCCTATGTTTATATGTCTTTGCACAAGAAAAGTCATAAGTAAATCAATAATTTGTGAGTATCGAATAGGGTCACCTCGTTCAAATTAGCCTCACTGAAGACAAAAAAAGATGTGAAAGAATCGATGCGCCTGTCGCTTTTCTGAGCAAGTACTTATTATTGGGCTCCTATTCTCTGGTAACAAATTATGAGATAATATCCCGGATCTTCACCATTTCGTCGTAACGATATTTTAATACTACTCAAGACGGCGACGAAGCTTAATTTTATCGCGCCGGACGATAATGATCTTAAATGCGTTGTCATTTTTTGCGCGGTGGTATGTGTGTGGTCTTCCACAACCACTATCCTTTGAGCCCTTTGCTGCACTACTTTTCTCGTCATGATATCGCCTGGCTAGACACAATTGGGTCGTATATCTTTCGGTTTCTTATTACAGTGAAGAAGAAACTATATATGTAATAACTTATCTTGTTAAGATCTATTACCCAACATGTGAAGTTTCTTAGGCACGCAGCAATGATTTGAAGATCAAAATTAACATAATGTGAAATAAAATACACAGATTTCTCAGGTATTACAACGAAGTTTAGGTGTTTCCTAATGATACTAATACTATTTCCTAAATATAATAATAATAATAATAATAATAATAATAATAATAATAATAATAATAATAATAATAATCCAGAAGTATACCGATCTCGCCTATGAAGTCGCAACTCAGTGGAACTTCAGTAAAGTGACAACTGTGCCTATAATAATATCAGCTACGGGAGTGATCCCGAAAATGACACTTCGGGCACTGGAGTGTCTTCACTTGGATACCAGGAATGTATATAATATGCAAAAGACAGTAATTTTGAATACATGCCGTATTGTCAGAAGCCATCTGAACCTTCAGTAAAGCAACCACACACCTGGTCATCATACCTGTGTGTGGTTGACATACCGACCAGTAGATGCTGTGAATAATGTAAGATAATAATAATAATAATAATAATAATAATAATAATAATAATAATAATAGTATAACCTAAGAAGAAGAAGGAGAAGTAGAAAACGACAAAAACCCTAGTACACCTGCAAGTTAATTAGATAATAAAATTTAAAACTGAACAAAAGAGAGAATTTTAAATTAATATTGCACATTTTTCATTGCAGTATGTTTTGTTGCAGACACGAAATTTTAATTGGAATCTATTTAAATTATGTATTATATGTCTATGTATGTGTTATTATTAACTTCACCTTACAATTTTAGACCTCCTTACACCGAGATAATGATCCAAAGTAATTTATCAAGACATCTAGAGAAGACCTTTATTTATCCTTCTTTCCGATGCCCAACCATCTACCAGTGGTCTGAAACTCTACTCCGCTCCTTGATTGGGCCTTTTAGCTCCCAAACACCCTGCCATAAACATACCACCTCCTGCGGGGCCTAATCGTGTTTCAAAGCACGTTCCTTCTCCATTGCACAAATTAGAGGATCAACCGCGACGTGGTCCCGGCGACATTGTTTCCTTGTAACGACGTTTTAATACGCAGCCACCTCCTCACACGCATGCAACGTCTCATTTTTACCACCCGGCCTGCCGGGCGGCCGGCCCGCCCGCGATTATAATCTAACATCGGCGTTTTTACCGCTGCGTGTTCGGAAGCGACCAGGCGGAACTCTGGTCGTCAGTGGTAGTTGTTTTTTTTTCGTTGTGGTGTCAGCCGCTGCGCGCGCTAGCGGCATTTGCAGCCGTCGTGATGTGCCTAATTGAGTGGAGGAGAGAGTCGGCCCATTAGGACTCGATCGCGCGCTAGACACAGTGTGTCGAATATATGGGAGACGTTTTGGTCGGGAGTTTGGGCCAGGATGTGTGGGCACATCCAGTAGCGAACTGTTTATGAGGATAGTTTATTTTTCATCGCCCCTCGGGGCTAACCCGATTAGTCTTTAGAAAAAATTCCTCCTCTATGCGTTTTTTTTTTTTTTTTGCAACTCTCGTGAAGACAAATTATACTGTAATCGATCCAGTTAGTTCGTGTGTTGTCTTCGTGGGAGACATGTAAAACCTTACTGTACTGCCAAAGAAGTCTATTATTATCTTATATACTTCGAGACAAATCGGCAATTTATTCTTTGAGTTGACAGTGAGTAGAATTTTGCTCTTTAAGGCCCACTTTGCTTGTAGTATGCGATCGTGTCGTGGGGGCCCCGGGCCCGCGTGCTAAGTGGTCAATATGCTAACAGCGCACACTTTATGTGTTCCGTCTAAAGAACGAGTTCGATCTGGCCATGTCACTGACGAGGCTATCACTGGACGGCCGAATTAAGAGTGTGGTAGTTTTTTTCTGTAGTCAATGTGAGGTAGAATGCTGAGTGCGAGATTTCGACGGCACTTCTCATTCGCGATATGTCAAGATTGTTGCGTATTGGCGAATTACCTTAACAAACGATCGGCTCTGACTAATAAAAATAAATACTGAAACTTGTTATTTTCTTGTGTAGTGGTACGGCAGATGTCTTATTTCATTACGTTATGTATTTATTAGGTCACATGTGGCAAATATCACTTAATAAAAAGAAGAAATGGAAATGAGAAAGAATTTACTGGAAAAATGTTTATATTTGATACTAAAAGACTTACTATCTTCATTTTTCACAAGAATTATGGGGATATGAAGTGCACAATACTATTCCACCAAGAAGGGAAAGGGGGTAAGAGTGAAAGTTCACATCACCTTTTGGAAGAAAATATGAAATATCAAAGAGAATGCATACTGTCTCCTTGAATGCGAAGAATTTTGGGATCCCTAGCTAGTTGTTTTAGAGATCAACAATTGTTACTGTTTAAATTGTGTGCAAGTAAAGGATGGTATGAATTCATTCAGGTCTCACTTCTCGGATTATCATGCTCTATTACGAGTTATGTGACAGGAAAATGCGAACTTTATGTTTCCTCTGTAGGATTTGTAAATTTCTTCCCGCCCCTCAAACTTTTCAATCCAGAATGGATTTGAACGGAAAGAACCAAACGTTAAATTGAAAAGTGGTATGATACAAGCTGATATATAATTGATTAATATAGATATGAAGGCACTTAAAATTGAAGAGAAGTCTTTCGGGGCAATTTCGTCAAGGCCATGCAAACTCATTTAACCATCTCAAAATGTATAATATGTTCTTTAATTTAAGAGGCAGTAGGTTCTCTTTTATTGCTACAGTTCCACGTAGCATGGTATTTCTGATGATTCTGGGCAACAAATATACTTCTTTCACTTTACCTAAACGATTTGACAGATTTGCGTGAGTGACTCGATGTTGGTCTGTGGCCTGGAGTTGATCTGAGTTACCACATACCTCAAAACCAATACGACTTCTAGGATGAGTGTCATACTGGATTCCCGAGCGAATGAGAGAAAGGAGACTTATACCAGACACCCCTAACTGAAAACCCGACCAAGCCACAAATACAAAGTGAAAACTTCCATGACGAACTAAGCCTACAGCTCCGCGTACTTTGTGCTACACTGGCTTACATTGCGCTCGTAAACGACTTGAACGGTCGATGAATTTTCATCGCAGCAGTCAGTTTCTTTGTTGCTCTTCGTGTCCGTTGCGCAGCGCTTTTTACGCTATCGGCGCGGGGCAGCGAGCGGTCGCGCGAGCGCCGGCCGGGCGGAGGCCTCGGCGGAAGCGGCCCGTCGCGGGCAGCGGCGCCGCGCGCTCTAACGCGCCCGTTACACGCCGGATGGCGCTCCGGGGACCGGGAGTCAGGTAAATCGGCGCTGCGATTTGTTTCGCGCTGCCGTCGGGGCAGGAGGCGGCGGCTGGCACGCACTGGTCCTGGATAGGATCCGAACGTGCACGTAGCAAGAGAATAAATGGAATAAACAAACAAATAAATAAATAAAAATGTACTTAAACTAATAAATAAACTTAAATAAATGAAAATCAATAAACTTTCTTAAATAAATGAACATAAATCAATATACTATGGTAACAACTGAACATGTGTTCGTATTGAGCATACATTGAGTAAGATTTCGGCTAAAAAATAGAAAAGTTCATTTCAATAATTTTGGATGCTGAGAAAAACAAAAGCAATGAAGGAATATCAAGTGAATGGGGAAAACATAACCATTATAGTAGTAAGTTATTGATGTAACGTATGATGTACGTATGATGTAACGTATTGATGTACGATATCATTAAGCAACTATTGGAAACGAAATACATTTGGTGATTTTTAGGCACGATTGAAAAAAAATGATAAATTTTTGTACGTTCTTTAACGTTTTTGACTGAACACTTAGAACTAGATTTAGATTTATTTAGTCAAAAACAGTAAAAACTGTATGTGACGTATGGGGGAGAAGAGTATCTGCGCACGTTTTTTTGAGTTCCAGAATCTCTTCCTGTCATTTTAACTATAAATAGTTATATTTCGATATCTTAGTTTGTTAACGTATATTATGAATAAAACTTATTACCTTTATTAGTTTAAAACCCTTTCAGTTATAAATAGAATTTAGTAGCAAAAATAATCTTCATTATACTAATGCATTATTAAATTTCTTAATATTCCTTATTTTTTCTGTAGTTTGTTATCTTAGAAATTCCAAAAAGAATGATTCGCAGAGGGCTTTTTTGGTTTCTTTTCGTCCCACTGTGCACACCGGTGACGGGGGGGGGGGTAAGGTAAGGTGAGCAGAGGGATTCGGGGCTTGGGGTCGACATGAACCCATCCACGGAAACACAGGCGTAACATTAACGGCCACTGGCGCTTTCTGCTTAATCCGCGCCCAGTAAAGTGCTCTGGTGATGCGCCGACGGAATGATTAACTTGGAAATGGCGGATTGGAGATTGTGACGAAGAATCCAAAACGATTTACCGATGGTGAAATTAGGACACATTCTTTTTTAGTTTGTCTCTGATGAATGTGATTGGTGGGTTGGGGTAAATTAACACAGATTAAAATACGGACAATATTTGTTTAAAATAACTACTGTTGAAGCAATTATGTAGAACAGAAGTTTGCTGCAAACGCTTGTGAAATTTTAAAATAATTTTATTGCAGTTGATTATAATGTAAGTTAATCTACAAAATGTTTTTACGTGGTTATTCTTAATACTTTTTCATACAGTTAGGTCAGATTTACAAAATATTTTTTAAAATATTTTCTTTCTGTTATGACAACTGCGTTGCTGTTACAAAAAAAAGTTGTGTGACAACCAACGTGCGAGAAATAAAGATAGTTCGGATCTTAGTTCTGAAATCTGAAGTTGGAATACTCTACACGTGTAACTATTATCTGAACAAAGAAAGATGTTGCGGGAAATGGCAAATTAAAGTAATTTATAGAGATATAGGCATTATAACCTATATTATTGCTGATCCTTCCTTGAATGTTACCTTTACATATAAACATCATTCACATAAATGAATCAGACGCTCGTGGTAACCGAGCTATGTTCGTATTCTAGAACATAATACCCAATACACTTTAAATGCTTTCCGAGAGATAAAGGCAGTGACATTATTCTCTTCGAAGTTGAGGAAACACATTTCTAAAGCGTTTTCAGAGTAACCCCTTAACGAGCTTGAGTGAAACAAAACGTTCATTTAGATACAAAAGGAATCTCAAAGGAATCCTTCAGGAAAAGTCGGACTAGGAACAACGCCAGTACAGAACACTTTATTCTAACGACTACAGAAACGACGTAAGCAGTGTTAATTGCTATGACAAAGGCTTGGTTTGAAACAAGCATAACCCGAAAATATTGACGACGTGCGTTACAGAGGACGTAGTGAATTTGACTGCTCGCCCAGAGCGTTCGTGCACTGCCCCGAAACCAGCGTGGGCGGATTCGCCGACCCCCACTACATCCCGGGCACCGACCATGAAAAAATGGTGCTCCCTAACGGCCGTTAATTGAAATATTTTCGCGTCCTTTTTTGCGTACAAGCGGGCGCGGGGTGGCGGCAACGACGAGGAGGGTGATATTTGGACGGAAAGCAAGCTACAAAGAAGCGATTTAGCAATTCCACATTACAGGCTTATGGCTACGGCCTCCGCAACAGTGACAAATCATTTCAACACGGGTCTCGCATTAGCGCGTACTTCGGAAATGAAATGAAATAAGAGCGGAATTTCCAGCCAATTAATTTTTTTTAAAAATATTTTTGCTCGATGATCCCGCCGCGTATAGTCTTTTTCCCGTGATTCACTTTGACGGATGTCGAATCAATTACCCACTGGCGTGCTTTATAACGACTGGTTGAGTTTGGTTGAGGGTGAGTAATTGGAGATGTATCAGTCGATCGCCGTTTCTATCCGTGACTGATTATTGCTGGATCCTACACTGCCATGTCTAGTAGAATAAATTTCCTCAGCAAAAAACAGAATTCATTTAGTGACATCTTGAGTTACTCGTATGATCACGGTTTAGAACTCCGAGCTTGATTGCTTGCAGCTTGCTTTCCTCTGGATGAGTTTGTAGATTTGTGTGACGTCTTCGGTTCATATTCTCCAAAGTATATCAATTCATAAAGTTAACAAAGAAATTCATTTTATGTATTAAACATCCTTTACAGCATAACCTCCTAATTAAATCGTGATAATATATAATATCCCAAATATAACGAATAAGTGGATCTAAAAGTTTCTTTTCGTTAATAATGTGTTGATGCTGTCTTCTATAATAAAGTTAATTTAAACAAAGTGAATTCGTATCATAAGTGCAAACCACATACATCAACTCAGAAGTGGAAGAACGATTTATCACTAACTCCAGATTATTTAGTATTCTGGACATTAACATATTTCACGATGAACATTGCATACTATTTAAATCATACTGTAAAAAAATTGTGCGATGTGTTCTTGGCTGTTGGATATCTTGTCAACATTAGAATTGTAAATATTACGGATTGTTAGAAAACATATGAAATAAATTAAAGTAAAATAACTACAAACATATTTGTTAATAGATAAAAAAGTAATTCGTGAAATAAAATTGATTAAATATATTCTTTGAATCACGTATACGTAAAAAATTGTTATTTTAATGTTAAAGTTAGGTCATTATTTATTGTTACCCGATATTCCAATATTTAACGACTTATTATTATAACTAAGCCAAATTCGAAAGATATATTTCCACAATTCTTCAAAACTATCAAGAATTCTCAATTCACTAAAAAGTACTCAATGGAATATATTTTTATTATTTAATAACTTCACTCGCAATAATTATTCCGCGAATTTTGCGAGTTTATTTTTGTATCATGTTCTGCCTCTTACACGAATCGATTTTGAAAGTTTGATATCTAACAGGCGATTCTTTCTATCAAGTCAGTCCGTTTCCAGAGTGTCGTAA
The DNA here is from genome assembly GCA_017312745.1 of Gryllus bimaculatus. Lineage (NCBI taxonomy): Eukaryota > Metazoa > Arthropoda > Insecta > Orthoptera > Gryllidae > Gryllus > Gryllus bimaculatus. The sequence goes on along the minus strand of BOPP01000079.1, from coordinate 1,010,154 downwards.
CAGATTAAGAAACAACTAATACAACCAATAATTAGTTAGTATTCCTTCTAATATTTAAAACCATTCCCTTGCTATCGTATCGTGTGAAAAGGCCCGTGGTTATTTCCGTCATTGACTGTCCTCACATTACATGCGGGCGTGATTCCGCGCGTGTTTTTTTTTTTGCCCTGCGCGACGTCAGCTACGGCCGATGCTGCTGCTGCGGCCACGAGGGGCTATCCGCGAACATGGGCGGCGTGCATCGGCCCTCGTCCCCCGCCGCTCGCACACCCCCGCCGTCCCGCCGTCCCGCC
>BOPP01000079.1:993016-1004550 GCA_017312745.1 Gryllus bimaculatus | reverse complement strand
CTCTCGCCCCTCCTCTCGCCCCTCCTCTCGCCCCGCCTCTCGCCCCGCCGATGCTCACTGGCCCATCTCTTTCCGCTGGCTTCATGCTGACTCAGGCCGCCCACCGCGCCGCATGGAGTTGTGGACATCGGCCGCAAAACTCACCATCGCGACAATGCTTTCTGCATGCCGAGGTAAACGAGGTAATTGCCCACGACTTTCTGTTTCCGCAGCAAATCATTCGTGCGTAAATTTCGTGACTGATACGCGCTTGTATGATGTGCATTGTTTGTTAAAACAATGAAGGCATAATATAAAGAATTATTTACCGTGATACTGAAAGATTATGTGAAATGTGTGGAACATAGTATTTGCTAAACCTAATAACAGTTTTCATCGGCAAATATTAAACGCAAAATGTACCTTGACAAAATATTAAAATAAGACATTAATATTTGACGGTTTATTGCAACAGTTGACATTTTGAATAAGCGTAATGGTCTCAACTTAATATTCAACGTTTGGTTACGATCAACATAGCTTTCAATTGGAGTCTGCCTCTACCGTATATACTATTTTGAGTAAATGAAGCGTTAAGACTTTCCAACGTTTAGAATGCATGACACAAAGGTTGTCGATTCTTCATGCTCGTTGATCAAATTTAACTACCAGATGCCACAGCACGAACAACGCACTGGAAACAGAAACGGAGAGAGCTTGAGGTCACGGTGTATCGTATAAGTAAAGTGTATCGCACTGCCCGCACCACCCACGACGATTGCGGCGCCCGCCCGCGCTCCATTAGTCAGCATAAGCGAGTGAGCACGCGCCGCTGCCGCCGGCTCCACCTCTACATCAACTCAACCATCCCCGCTCCCGTCGTCGCCACCGGATACACCACGGCCCCTGTCTCCATCCGTGCCACCGTACCCACCGCTGCTCTTGACAGAGTCCCCGCCGCTGCTCCTGGCACAGACTCTGTCGCTGTTACTCCTGTCGCTGTCCCTCCAGCCGCAGTTGTTTCAGCAGCTGTCACCGTCACTGCTTAGCCAGCACACCCTCCCTTTGGCCCCACCGCCTCCCATGCTGCTGCCGCTGTCACTATCGCCACCATCATTTAACGCCGGCCAACCACTCTGACTTCTTCTACCTATATTGTTCCCCTCTTCCCCCGCCCTCGACACTTTCCTCGCTGCCCTCGTCCTGAGTCCTTGGCCCGTCCGCCGCCACCGCCACCTCCGCGCTCGACGCGAGTACGGCGTCGTCGACGGCGGCGATTTCCGGGTCCGTGGGTGGCTGCCTGCATGTTCATAATTTAGCCGGCAATCTCCGCCGATATATCACACGGGAAGCGGGCGGGGGAGGCGGCCCGCAGAGCGCCGCTAGGTGTGTTTAAAGTACGTAATGGCTGTTTAGATAAGAGCCAACGCGCTAGTTAGATCCTAATGACTGGGCCTTTTAAAGTCGCCGCGGGCGGGCGGGCGGGGAACGGCGGAGAGAGGGCGGAGGGAACGAGCGGGTGAGGAAGGCCCGTCGACGGGATGGTGAGTGGCCTGACGAGAGGGTGCCGAGCAAAGGGCGAGCAGGGAGGGCGTGGGGAAGAGGCGGCGCGATATCTCGCTCCAGCCCTACTGCAGCACTCGTTCGGAAAACATCCACCTCTACCGTGAAGTAGGCAGTCTCGTCGACGTGGCTCTCGCAGAGGTCAGTTTCGAAGCGCCGTCGTTTCTCTTTGAAGCGCGGGCAACTAAACATTCCGGGAGACTGGTGTTGACTTAGTCAAGTTTGTTATTCTCGCCATCACTTTCCTGGAAATACCTTCACTTCCAATTAACCAACCTGACTCTTTCGAATCAAAAGGGCATTTACAAATGTCTCTTGAGGGATAGTAGTTTTCGCTCCCTCCAATTACTCAATAGAAATCCACACACAGATAATGTTTTGCTAACATTCCTTTTGATGCTATGAATAGAAGGTAAATTTTGTTTTCCTGACGACGGAGACATCTCAAATTATTTGTAATTTTTCACATTTGTTTTACATAAATAATACCTAAATTGAAAAACAATAATAATTGTTTAAATGCTGAACATTTACAATTTTAATAGTTTTACGTAAACAACATTGCTTCGGAAACTTTCTTGTTACATATTTTTGTATCTATTTTGTAAACATGGAAATTATTCTGAGTGTATGTAAATATTATGCAATGTTTATGAAAACAACTGAGAGGTAGGAATAAATTCTTTGAATAGCAAAAGAATGCAAAATCCGAATATTTTTAATGGCTAAAAGAACTCAGAATTAAGAGAAAAATAATTTTCAAATGTTATATAATAACGTCAAGTAATTGCATATATGTGAATCCTTAAAACATTGGCATTTTATGATACTAGTTTATTAAAAATCGAATAATGAGTTATGTGTAGTATACTAACTGAATGCCAACTGCTATTTCATTTTGTAACAATAATATTTTATTGATCATTTGTTTCCTATTATATAAGAATCATTATCATTGGAAGCGAAACAAAACTTTCCCTTCTCAACTAAAGCATTTATATGGGCGTCGTGAAATGATCTTACTTTCTCAATGCTTACTATTACACATGCACATTTGTGGTTTACAAACATTTAACAATCTCGACGGGTCTGATTCCATTGTATCTAGTCTTTCGGATATGTTTTTTTTTTTCTAATAATAAAAACGATCACAGCATCGGTATTCTATAAACATCACTACTGATTGAAAGTGTGAAATTAGACAGGTTGAACTTTTTCGAAAATGCTTTCGACATTTTCGCCTGCCGCCGCATGCACAGACGCGCAAACACGTGTCGCCAATGCCCTCATTTATTCATGCGTTCGACGCCCGAACGCCATGTATAATTAACGATCCGAAATTTCCGAATTTTATAAAGCTGTGATTTCACATCCATGAATAATACACAATTCATATCGCTGTCTCATTTTACTCGAAATTCCTCACGTTATCGACAATGCTAACTAAAATTTATATTTGAACGTTAGCTTCCTCGTGAACTATGCAACATATTTTGAAATCACTGCTATAATATGGAAATTTTTTTCAGTTCTACCGGAATATTTACCGAACATGCCGGAATGCTCGCTCAGTATTGATAAAGAAGAACTTTGATCACTCTTGTAAAAAGATGAGTGGGCTTTTATTCAAAGCAATGAGGAAATATTAAAAAGATAACATCGGAATTGATGTGAATTAACATACTTCTAGGATGTATTTTCAAGATTTCTACTGATATATATTTTAATACAAAAAGTGAATTTTATCAGCTGTTCTCTCTGTTTTATAATGTAAGTAATTTACATAATTTCATACGTTGATGTTCTCATTGATATAAACCACAATATGAGTGCGATGAAATATGAGTGTCTTAATTATCTTTCACAATGTCATGTAGTGTTTTGTGGAATATTGTTAGTATAACAACCGTTGGAAGTGAAGTGATAAAAAAAGTGGTGAAGGAATTATAAAGAGTGTAAACGACCCATCATGGTCGGGTACATATTTGTAGTACATACGCTTTCAATTAAGTTTAAAAACGACCTGGTGTAAGATTCTTTCTCAATTTCATTTTATGATATAATACAGTTAAACTTCGCCGTACCAAAATGAATATAAAATAAAAGGTAATATTTTTCAGATATTTTGAATTGACTCTACTATAGTTACCACATGTAATAAAATGTGAAATACACACATATCGCAAAAGGGACGTATAAACTCACCTACAGTTTTCAGTAAACTTAAACATTATAAGTGAATAATTATGTAGTAAATATAAAGTAAAAATCGAGATATCTGGATATTCAAGTTGTTGCGTTTTGTGCTAGTGCAGTTCCTCTGCACAGTATTTTACAAAATTTGATTTTCGGTACAATTATGAATGTGCCCGTGCTGTAGATGCTTACTGGTGCATCTTGTGGTGAATCGCGAGGAGGCGTCGCGTCGCGCCGAAGGGACGGGGCAGCGCGGGCCGCAGGCGGAGAGGCCCAACGCAGCCGCGTGCGGCGCGCGCCAGGCGGTGGATCCGGGCTCCGGCGCGTTTTTCCGCCGCAGAGGAGCCGGTGGGGGCGGCGGAGTGCTCCGGTGCGGCGGCGGCGGCGGCTGCGGTGCCTCCCGCCCCCCTCCCTTCCCCCGGTCTTTCCCCTCCCTTTCGTCCCGCCGTGCCGGGAAAGGGCCGTCGCCCCCGCCACCGCACGCGCCGCACACGCTAGATTTAAACGAGCGTCGAATACCCTACTCCGTAATGAGAGGAATGGCAAACCTGAAATTCGCTTGGTACTGTTAAATCCGGAAGACCTCCAATTAGGAGCCATTAATGGATTGGGGGTATGGCGTCGGTGTGGAGTGGGCTATAATCACGAATGCGGCGGTCGGCGAGCAGTGCCGTGGTGGGCGCAGAGAGACGGGGAAGTGAGGAAAGCGAGAAGGGAGCGGACGCGAGAGCGATGACGGGAGGGGGGCAGGTGGCCGAAACGAGCGGACGCTGGCGGGAAGAGGAGCCCTGGGCGGGGGCGGGGGCGGGGCGGAGCGGGGAGGGGAAGGGGAAGGGGAGGCGGCGCCGGCAGCCGATGTGCCGCCGAGTGCACTGGGTGGGAATCTGCGATGTCGGAGGCAGCGGAAGGGAAGGTGCCGGCCCCGGCGACAACCGTGCTGGCGGCAGCACACACTGTAAAAAGTGGGTAATTATAAATGCAAGCAAAGTGCAAAATAAAACAGGACGCGAAAAGGGATATAATTTAAAGGATGATGCATCGACCATCATATATCGGTAAATTAAGATGCTTCATTTAAAAGAACAATTCAAAATTGTCTGCGCTACACATGGTGTTATCAGCAAGATGCAGTCGGTGTTGCTGACATAATAATTTTGCAGCAGTAGCGTTGTGCATATCCGTTTCCGTTGCATTCAGAGTAGGAAAGGCGCATTTGTTTCACTCTCAGACACATTTACGAGGTCTTAAAATGTGCAATAACAGCCACTAAGAATGCAGGGGTGCTGAAATGCTATTTCCCTTGCGTGCACAGCCGTCTTGCAGGGTTTCGAATATCGAAAATTAAATATGTAATGCTGTGAAAATAAATATTTATAGAATAGTATGTGATTAAACTGTAATTGAACCTTCATAAACATAAAAAGCAAAATATTACGAAATCACGAAAATTACGAACCAAAAAGAATTGGGAAGCAAATTAGTTAATTCAGGACCAAATGATGTCCACATTAAGTTAAAAAAATGGCATTTGAACATATTATGTACAAATAAAAAATTAACTTAGCAAAGTTAGAAGTAAAGAATTACATTTACGTATTTGCAATGTTCCAAAAGGAGAAAACTAAAGGCTAATCTTTATTTACAATGAAACATTTATTTACAATTTGTAGAAAGCTAACGAATAACGAGTAAACATGAACGAAATCCCTCTGAAGTATTTGACCAAAGGCACTACAAAAGTGGTTCATACAGATTTTCCCCTCCAAATTCGGTCATCATTTCCCCTTCTTGCCATGCCGGTGTATTGCGTCACACCATCATTAATAAGTCAGATGTGAACTCTGAAATTACAAGTTGCTCGATGTCGCGACTGTTGTGACCTCGTTTTCGAAAAAATGAAACTTTCAATCGTGTAAATGTGTTTGCTTCGCCTTTTCATCTCGTAAAGTGAGGAGCGTCACCCGGCACTTTTTAACGAGTTGATTTTCGTTTATAACACGAAAGTAAGATATTACGAAGAATATCAATGAAGCATATGCAGTTTGATCGCATTTACTTATACGTGACTAATACGCGTAAATCGTAACCAGTCTCATTGAAGAGGAATTGAAAGATACGAACAGCTAATAACTTGATTTGTTAGTCAAATAAATTATATATCATTAATAAAATAATAGAATATGTTGAGAAGAAGAAATATTAAAAATCAACTTTATAGTTTAATTAATTTTGAAGTATAAATATAAAGTAGTAGAGAGTATTATTATTTACATATAAATTAGTTTATATTCATGCAATAGTACGTAAGGGTATAAATATAGAAATATCAAATTTTTCGAAAACAAACAAACAAATAAAGTGTAATTTAAGTAAGCAAAAGATTTTGTTGAAAAGAAGTCAGCAAATAGATGGCTTTTTGAAAAATTTCGAATTAAATATTCAAGTAAGATATACAATGTATAATTCTATTACTTTTATTTTATTTGCTTCACTCTTTTAAATTAGAATTTGTCATGTCTCTATGTGTAGTTTCTTCATAAATTACTATTCTCTTCAAGTATGATTTCCAAGAAAAAACTCCTTTCTCCTTGTCATACCTAAAATCAGAACAAAAACTAGGATTTTACGGTAGAAGCGTTCTCATTACTGAAAAACGGAAGTTCGTCGCCCTGCTACCAATATCATCCAAGCGTGTCCGCTCAATCATCTCTTTGCCGCTGAGAAATGTTACACATTTTACCCTTCTCCAACGCCGAGACAATACACCGCGACCGCAAACGACGCGAAGCGGAACGCTGCGAAATTACGCGAACTGCGACGCGAAAACAAATGTCTATATTATGTTCACTCGAGTTACGATCGCAGCTTAGAACAATACTGCAGCCGACGGTTTGTCACGGTGCGCGCAGCTCAAGGATCATTCTTAACCTTTCACATTAGCTAGCGAACGACTCGTTACGTGTTAGACCGCCAAGCCGCCGCAGCCCCTCACCGCTAACACTGTCGTCACTGGCCCTCATCCACCGCCGCCTCCGTCTCCTCCGAATCTACCCCCTCCTGGCCACCGAGTCTATTCCCCACCGCCACAACCGCCAGCAACTTTGGTCCTCCCTACCCTGCAGTCTCCGTTACACGCCCACTCTCGTCACCTCTTCCACCTCTTTCTCTACCACCGCCTCCATCACAGACTCATCCGCCTCCTTTTGCGCCGCTGCTCCTTCCTGTCCACCTTCTTCCTCAACGCCCTCTCCACCGACACCTCCGCCACCCCAGCTCTGCCATGTCCTCCGTACCATCTCTACCACCGCCTCGCCCCCCCCCCCACACCATCATCTGCATTGCCGCGAACGGTCGGCGTCGCCTTTATGCTCCACTGCTATTACTGGCGCACAATGCGCGCTCGCGCGGCGAATGAATGAAGCAATCGCACAGTGCGCGAGAAGGAGCGGGGGTGAGGGGCGGGGAAAAGCACGCGCGACGGGGTCTGCGGCGCGTAATGGGAAGGAAGACGAACAGGGCTCGCAAGAAGTCGCTGCGGCGGAGGCAAATGCTCCGGAGTTCCAGGAATTAATTAACCGATAATAGTGTGCGGGCGATTATTGCGTAGATATAGAATTTTTGCGGTCCAACAGTATTTGAGGAGAATGACGAGTTATTTCCTCAACAACTTAATGATATTATTTTTTAAGTGATAAATATAGGTAGTAGATTTATAAGTAAGAGATGAAGTGGAGAAATATCTTTTAATTTTTAATCACTGGTGTGAATATGACCAAGAAAATTATTGTATCTTCCCTGTCAGCTTGTATTTTGTTTTGCGTGTAGTCAAATTGGGGAACGGAACGAATTTGCAAGACAACTGCGTTACAAAGACTTTTACAAAAGTTTTAGTTGTAACGTATTATGTTTTGTTAGTACTTCCGTACTTCTTTCTGTATTCGGTTAAGAATCACAGGAAATGTCATTTTGAAATAATTGCACAAATAAATCCATTTACATTGTAATGTTGCTTCTGTGAGATGCCTCAAAGAATATTAATTTTTTGTTTGAAATAGCTGGTAACTTTCTCTTCTTATTACATGACGAGACAATGTTCGAAAATATTCGACCATTACCAAACTTGATGTTAAAGGATTTTGAAGAAAATTGTTGGTTGTCATGTCTTCTCTGAATCTTCACAAGAACAACTCGTGTCGTGTCTTAAAGACAATTGAAGAGCTACCAAGTGTGTTAGTTATATACTATTCCCTATAAAAGAAGAGAGAATTATATCTGCGGTTGATGGATTAACAGAGCGGTTACATAACGATTCCAATGAACCCGGAAGACATCAGATATTGTGTAAGAGGAGGAAAACCGCTATTGCGACGGCTTGTGTAATGAGTGTTTTATGCATTTTGTGAGTCATAAAAGAAACGGAAGTTAAAGTGTCTGTTGCTACTTACTTTACACTGAAGGCCGGAGACTTTCTGATATACACTTTGGAATTGAGTCCCATTTTTCAACGTGTTTACTCCTCTCTACAAGTTAATGAAGAAGTACCCAACAATCCATTTTTGAATTCAGCTGATTCTGACCATCGAACTTAATTGTTCTTCTGTTCTTTGATGTTTATTTTTGACATGTAAATATTGATAACGATTTGATTTTTGAAATAAATTAAAATAGTCATACGAATTCGTGAAAGGAGAATATGTACCCCAAAATACTGCAAAACAAATATCTCGTTCCCGGAATTGTAATTATTCTCTTGCACATGTTGGCCAACTTTGACTTCTAAAAAAGAAAGAGAAAGGAAGAAAGATCTTGAACGATCTAGCCAATAAAATATTGTTTCTTCAAAAGATACCCAAACATCTTTCAGGGATTATTTCTCTAACTTCTCTGTTTTAGTAAGGCAAATAATGCTCAACAAATTACATGAAAATGTTGTTTTTTTGTCAAAAAAATATGAAACAATTAATTTCTTCCACATTTCCAGTCTGAATTACAAACCATGAATATGCAGAAATTATCTCTGAATAATTTTTTCTCAACCTTTAAAGAGAAAATATATTATTCTACATTGTGTAAGATGAATTCTATTTTTATTCCTTCGTCACCCAAATCTACAGTATTCCCACCAAATTCATTAAAATAACAACTTGTTCTTTTATTCAAATTTATTACGTCTCACTTTTGTGTTTCGTTTTGTGCGACTTCTTATTTTCCTTTCCTCAAGAAAGAAATAGTGAAAAAGAAAAAAAAACAACGAAAGAAAAATGTTAAGTTCAAAAATAGTTTAGGCAAGCAATGCCTCACAACGAAGAGTTAGAGAAGTGAATGGCGTAATGGCGGCGCGACAGAGGATTTAAACCTTGGCATCGGCGGGGGTGGGGGGGGGGGGAGGCAATTCTCGCCAAGCGGAAAGGCGGAGGCTGAGCTCACCGCGTGAATGGAGACTGTCTCCAGGTGGGGCAACCCTCACCCTCCGCCGCGCTTCTTTTCAGCTCCTCTCGACCTTTAGCCACCTCCCGCTCCTCCTCGCGCTCTCTCAAGCAAAGTTGGCGAAGCGTTTTATAGAGAGGACTAACCCAGTATTTCACAGACTTGCGGCCTCATTTTATATGCGGTAAATTTATACATGAATAATGTAGCGAGGTGAATCTGAAAGGGATACGGAACATCCATTTTGGGGTGTGATGTGTGAATTATGAATACCAGATTTTTTCGCCTGATCTTCCTAGGCCTTGATGCTTTGAGTGCGGGCAGGGAAGTGCTGTGACCACACCGAGTAGGTATTTTACACGCCGGGTGATAACTCCATAATTTTAGACTACGGACGTCTTTAAAATGCGGTGTTTAGTCCACTTAGGACATCAAGCGGCGAGATCTCTCATGTGAGGTTTCTACCTTTAAAAAAAGTCTAGGAGATATGATGGGTCCATCTGAGGTGAGAACTTCGGTGTTCAACGGCAGTCGGCGTTGGTGGAGATTCGCGGGGGCTCACGAGACACCTAATAAATAATGAATCCCGGGAACTGTTGGTGAACTCGAGAGAACAGAGCCCGAAGCTGAAAATCCTCGAGTTGGGATGGGTTAAGGGCGCGCCGCCTACCGTTGTGAGTTGCCTCACATGTTCAGTAATGGAATGCGGGCAGCGGCAGCAAGGTCCGTGGAAATGGCAAAGAGCAGTGCTGGTATATTACGACAGATGATGGTGACTTGAGTCCAGGGTTAAGACGCTCCGGGAACAGCTGGAACAATGGTAGCAAAGACTCGAAGGACTGTGAAAATGATGATAGATAATACATTGAAAGTGAATGTAGGAGTTAAACCAGTGGTAAATAATGTAGTTATGGAAGTTAACAAGACTGGGAGTACAAACGAGCAGAAAAATAACCAATGTAATGATGATGATGTAGATGTTGAGAATGGGGAATAATTGGGAAGGGATGTTAGTTAAAGAGCAAGAAGATGATAATGATGATGATAGTGTATACGTTGGACGATATTGAATTGATTCGAAATGTTGGTGCTTCTTGGAGGCACATGGTGCGTCCAAGATGACTTGGATAGCAATAATATTGAAAGTGTATAGGACAGAAATGGTCCGAGGACGGAGATGAATGCAAATTAAAAAAAAAACAACGGAAAAGAGGGCCAAGGAATAGTAAGAGCAACGGAAACGCAGAAGGGTAACGCAAGCGAAGATGGCGATGACAATAAAGATATTAAGGAAAGGGAAATTGAGACTATTAGACGAAAAGTCGGTCAAGATGTTTTCAAAACGGAAACAGAGCTGTGAAAAAATTAATTACAGTCAGCGCAAGTAATGTGACGAAAGTAGGGTAAAACGGCATTAAATGTATTATGACCTCTGCTCTCTAAGAGAAGCAATGGGAAAACAGTGAGGAAAGTTGAAATTGCTGAATAGGGCTAAGAAAACAGAGACAGCAATAAAAAACGGCATATGTATCGAAGTCGAAAGAGCGATAGGGGCAACGATATTAGGGACAGTTAGGCCCATTGGCTCTAAACGAAATGGTGGGATAGACAGTGGAAAAAGTAAAGTCATTGGGGAGGGTGACCATAACAAAGAATGTAGTGAGAATTACAGCACCAATGATACAGCTTAATCTCAAGCCTACATCATTGACAGCAATGCTCTAGAGCTGCAAGGGAAGCGTGGAGGACGACAGTGGAAAAGCAAAAGTAATCGGACATTGCGAAAGCGTAGCAAAAGCAAAGAAAACTGCATGTGTATCGAGATAGAATGAGCAATGTGGACAAGAGTATTAAGAACAGTAAGGCCCATGGGCATTTAGGGAAACGTGGGGGAATCAATGAGAAAGATAAAGATCACTGAGGCGGGGAATAAGAATAATGGACGTAGTGAAAACGACCTGTGTATCGCGGCCCGATATGCGTTAACAACTGCATTAAGAACAGGAATGCTCAAGGGGTGTGATGAGGAAGACGGCGAGGAAGGTAATGTCAGCAGAGGTAGTGAAGAGCGTAGCAAAAGCTATGAAAACGGCATATGTAGGCAGCGGAGGCAGCGCGAGCGACGTGGCTGAAGGGGGCGCGAACGGCGGCGCGGGGGCGGGGCCAGAGGAGAGTTGGGAGCGGTGCGAGCGGCGAGGGTGAATCCGCCCTCCACAGCCACACACACACTCGCCCGCTGTCGCCCCGGCGGCGGCGGCGGCGCAAAGTATTCGCCCACCAACGCCCCAGCGGGGGCGGCGCGGAGGGCGGCACAGATGTGGCGTGTCGGCCACGCTCTCGGCGCAAGATGGTGCAGCGCCCGCCGCCCA
>BOPP01000079.1:928961-984187 GCA_017312745.1 Gryllus bimaculatus | reverse complement strand
TCCAACGCAGCCGACCGCCGCCGCCGCTACCGCCTCCGCCGGCGGCGCGCCCGCGGGTCGTCGGCGGTTGTATCAAAAGCAGCAGAATCGCCCGAATCGACCGCGCGCGTCCCTACTATCAGGCTCGGTAATCTGCAAAATAAAAAGCTGCAATCTCCTCTTGTGCGCCGCGCCATCCCCCTCTCCTTCGCCCGCCGCCGCCGGCCCGGCAACCGCCGGTCGACAAGTTGGAGCGCGGCTGGAGAAAGCGGGAAGAACAGCCTTGAGGGGGAATAGGGGCGACAGGGGTGCGGAGAAGGGGGGTGTCGGCGCGTGGTGCTCCGCAAAGGGGTGGCAGCGCAGCGGCGGCGCGGCGCGCATCGCGGTGGGAGGGGGGGGGGGGGGGGCGTCGGAAGCGGTAGCTTTTGCAGAAGACGGAGACGGAGGCTGGAACAAGTGCTGAGATCGGCTGGAAGATCTACGTGGTTTGCCGTTGCTAAGCGTTTAGGTAGTTTATCTGATTGATTGCACTTTGGGGAGACGTTCTAATTAATTCAAAAGAAAAAAAAGAGTGTTTTAAATTTATTTATAACTTTCCATTTTTGACTTTACGTATTGTTTTGTAAAGTATTTCCTTTTTATAATTATTTATTATTATTTTGCCAAATATTTTGTCGGGTTGTAGAATTGTTATAGAATTGCTTGCTGTAAAGAATGCAACATAAGTTGCATTTTAAGTACGCTAATTCTTTTTTAGCTTTTTTTTTCATTCGAGCCGTTTTGTTCTTATTTTTGTTCTAAATAATTCTCGTATTCTCTCAGTCTTTTTCATGTTCAGTCTCTTCTTTCATTTGGCAGGTTTCACGAGACACAGATTTATAAAATACACATTTGTTAATAAAGTTCCATAATTAATTGTAATTTTTTGTTTCTGGTGTACAGGTAAGGAAATTACAGAGATTTCTAGAACTATATTCTCTTTGTTGAAGAATCGTCTTTTCTACAATACAGAATTAACCAAGAATACGTAATTCACATAATTTCAAAGTTCCTCTCGAAATGATCTGGCGATTCTTTGCAATGGAGGGCCTTTTCAGACCGGGGAAACCGGAGGAGGTCTTCGTCTTGCCGACTCCGCCAAAGACGACTCGACGAGGCCCAAGCAGCGGCACCAGAGGGGGCCGTGGAATGTTCGAGAACGTGCCCGCCCACGCAGCAGCTGCACGCGTCACCCGCCCCCACGGCGATAAACGTCGATTTGAGATAGCGCGGGCTTTCCGGCGGGCGCGGCTTGTCGCGTCCGTTGCGCTGATTGCCCATTGTCGCGAGGAAGGAGAAGCTGAGCCCGAGATTTCTTCGCTCCGGCAATGCAGTCGCTGATAATGTAGGGCGTTGAAACAATAATTAATAAACAAGGCCGTTTGTTTTTTTTATATGTTTGTGTTTATTGCGCGATATTAGGAGATTGTAGATATGTCAATAGAACAATAAAGTCGTTTGCGAAGATGATACTTTATCAAGCGGTGCTAAGTTGAAGCACACACGTCGAGTATTACTGCAAGTGTATTATCTTCTTTAATAAATCGATTCTTTAATTTTCTCTTATCATAAGAATAAGAATAGGGAACATGTACGAATGTTAATTAAACGGGTTAATCAATTTGTCGTAAAGTAATCACTCTTATATCTCAGCTGGAAAATATCTCTTACTTCTTCATAAATTTAAAATTACGTCAGTGTAAGTTTCATATAAAAAATACCGCTATGTCATCCAAACCATTGAATTGATTTCATGAACAATCAATTAACGCAACTGATTGACGTTCCATGAAGGCATTTTAAGGAGAAAAAAATTATATAAAATTTACGTCAAGCGCTGCGTGTGGTTTTGCAAATTTGCAGCGGAAATAAGCCCGGTCTGTGAAACAAACTGCCAGAGCTCGCTGTAGTAACTCTCGGGCTGGGGCAACCCCATCGCCCCCGCGTCGCCCCCGCGTTCTGCGCACCTGAGGGACGTGCGCAGTGCCCGGGGGTTCTCCATCCGACGGCAGCCCATCGGGTGACGTTCCGAAATCAATAAACAGAAAATTAATTAATCTAAAAAATAATCTCCGATATTAATCACCAGACCCAATATGCCAATAAACTCACGTCGTTATCCCTGAAAGGATGAGAAATTCGTGTAATTAAGTTTGAATGAAATATGAAAGTTTTAAATAACTGCAGGACGCCCCGATATGTGTCCATAAAGCGCACGCCGTAAAAATTTCCTCGCATTAAGCGGACAGTTGGCAAACGTAGTCTCAGAAAGCGGAACAAATGTGATTGTGGGTACCAATAACGAAATGGCTGCAGGGGAGGGGGAAACGGAGGCAGTGAAGGGTGATGCGGAGAAATTGGCGGCGATGGCGGTGGAGATGGCAGTGGTGGGGGTGGGGATGATGGTGGTGGAGGGGAGAGAAGAGGCGCGTCCGAGACGAAATGGGGACGGGGCGGGGACGTAAATTTGTGAAAGTGGGCGTAGCACGGAAGAGGTGGATGCTAGCGAGTGGCAAGAGTTTATAAGTAGCGGTGACGGCAAAGACTACAGATATGGCAGCAACATTCATGAGATGCTGCAGGCTGTACCGCCAGCGCTACACTTGTAATCTCGGGTCTGGTTGGAAGGGTATTGGATTACTGCGTGAGCTCAACGAAAGATTCATAGGAGCATTTCTGCAATGAGTAAATACAGCTAATGTTTGAAATGTAAATAATAGAGAATCACGTTAAATTTCACATAATTGAAAAATATAAAAAAAATCGTTTTGGAATGTCGTTGTTTTAATATTTTATCGTATTGACTGAAATGTAACACATAAATTTAATATATAAGTATTCCTTCTAGAACGAAGTGGATAATTGAAGTGTTAAATTCAAAGATATCAATATCGAATGTTCAAAAATTGATAACGAAATTCCACGAAATTCTAGTCAAGATAAAAAAGTTACATTCCAATGCATCTTGAGGATTTTAATGCACAACAATAGACTAATGAACATTTCTTATTTTTCTTATTTTTTGCATCAAACATTATTATTTAGGCAGAACATTCTATCGCACATAAATATTTATATTATATTTTATAAATAAAATATTGTTTTAGCAGTTTTAACACCAATCTTTTCTGCCGTTCTAGTTATTCTCTGTGAACAACTCTCAATAATAAAATCAAATTAATATTAGAATTTTGATATATATTAATTATTTTATGAGAAGAATTATTTCCATCGACACTTACCAAAAACGATTCACACTTCAAAAACAGATATCTTCCTTATTCGCAAATTACACAACAAGCCATAATAACTTCTTTGCACAATCGCAAATTGAACCTGTCGTCATGATGATCAAAGTTCTTCACAATAGGCCCGATTTGCGACTTTTCGTCCTTCGGTAGACAATCCTCAATGCCCCTTCACTCCGACATCGCCCGTTTGTGCGCGCGCACCCCACGATTTGCGCCATTAGCAGTAGATATCTGTAAAGAACTAATTAGGCCCTGTTCTCCAACGCTGACATGTCGGTCGCATATGAAGAAATAAAGCCAATGTTCACAAGCCGGCTCCCTAATTGCAGCGTTAATTATTGTTTGTTATGTAAATCACTGCTTGCTGGGGGAATTTGTCGAATAAGCAAAGCGTTAAAATCACTTGGTGGCATGTTGGGCTGTGTAATTATTTCATTGCAGTCCGACAGCAGCCCTGCGGTGTTGGTCAACGAACAGAACTACAATAAAACATTGGATGTTACTGGGATAACAAAATTGTAATATGTTACAAAAAAGTCTAAATAATTCACTGCGGAGATGCGTTAACTTTGCGAAAAAAAGGCTTGTCACAATTAAACAATTCTTTAAAAGCATTTCCATCACATCCATCAACACGAAACTACTGATTCTCTTCCTTACTAATTCTTTCTTAATAAGAAAATATCGGTTTTGGTTACCCCCAAGGTAGGCGACTCTCTTTTTGCAGTGGAAAATAAAACTGAAAAGCTTTGAAGAACCTAAAGCGACCCCCAATTGTATTTCTTTATTTAAATTTGTGCAGTAAAAATAATTTTATAACAAAACAAGCGCCAAAATTTGCGAATGTTAATTAAATGGAAGTTCTATAAAGAATATTATTCGGTTGTAGTGTCTGAGAGTACTAAAAAGTCTACTCATAGTTTTTTGTTGAGCAGCACATATATACTCATAAAGTTAACGAAATAATTATATATGGTGCAAAATCGTCATTATTATAAATATTTAAATATATTTGCGGATTAAATTATTATGAATATTTAATTAAAACGTCGTGCCGAGTTTTTCATACTAAAAAATTATGATTGTCGTTTCGGTGGGCGTAGTGCGATTACATTGTTTTCCGCAATGAAAGAAAAAAACATCTGATTGACTCGAGCTCTCTTCCGGGAAGTCACCGACCAAAAATTCCCCGACCGTGATGCCTTCGCGGAAGGCAGACGCCGACTGTCGCTGCTGCGTTGATCCAATAAAGAAAAGCGGGGCGCGGCGCGGCGCGGCGCGGCGCGAGGCGTGGCGGGGCGAGGGAGGCGGAGGAGCGCGGGCTGCGCGGCTAAGTGCGTAGAGAGCTAAGGCTCTCGGAGAAGGCGCTCTCCAGGGCCGGGGCGGGGGCGGGGGCGGTGCGCGAAGGAAGGGAAGGCAGCAAGGCCAGGCAGGGAAGGGCGCCTGCCCGCCTCTTGATTGTGTCGCTCACGACAACACGGGCCACTGGCTGCTACGCCGCCGCCGCCGCTCGTCGGGGTGCTCTCCTCACTTAGCTGCTCCATTTACACGCAATCTGGACGATGCGGCGGCGCGGCGCGGAGGCAGAGAGCGCTGCAGACAAAGGCCGTGGCGCGGGACGGGAGGGGCTTCGAAGGCGAAGGCGGTGGTGCGGTCACGGCGAAGGAGGCGCAGCAAGTGGCCACGGACGTGGCAGGATTGGAAGATTGGGAAGCGGTGGTGCTGATGAGGCGATGATCGGGTTGGCGATGCGCTTCCAAGCTACAATGACCGCTGGTGATGATGGTTGACTAACGATTACAGCTATAAAGATAGTGGGTATAGAAAGTGGTAATGCTCATGATCTTGGCATGTCTAGTATTCTTCATGGTGATCGTGGTTGTAGAGACGTTGGGTATGGAATAAAATGGGGCTGGTGGTGGTGGTGGTCGCGGTCGGTGGTGATAATAGTAATTCCTGTGATGTTTTGGAATATTAAGAGAGGCGGTTCTGATCGTGGGTTGTAATGGTGGTGGTGCTTATGATGGGTTGTTGTTCATTGAAGAGGTGGTGGTACCGAATGCGGGGCGAAGACTGTGATGTTGGTGGTAGCGGCTGTAGAAGCGACTGCGGTGGTAGCAGCAGCAGCAGCCGCAACGTTAAGGGCGGCGTGGCTGGGAACCTCCAGTTCATTACAGCAGAGCACTGCCGTCGCCATCGCTTCTCACATCGGCGCTGCCTGCGTAGGCTCCCTCCGACTCGCTCCCTCCGCCGTATCAGCCGGCGCCGAACAAGGCCGCCGCCACGCCGCCCGCTCGGCTTTTCTCCCCCTTTCGCCGAGCGACGCCGGGCACCCGTGCGCGTCTTACCGGCGAAACAATATACCGTACGTCAAAGCCCTCCCTCTACTTTCCGCTCTCCTGATAGCTCGGCGTTCCTTCAGGCCGCTTGGGCGATCGACCCCCGGCGACCCCCCGGCCTCGCCCCCGAGCGTTTTGCCGTCTCGCAGCGGCCCTTGTCATTTCTGGTGCGGCTCTAAAACACAGATCTTGCATAACAGGGGGGAAGGAGGATAGCATCAAAACTCACGGGGAGTTGAAATGTTTGTGAAGGTCATTCTATGTGCAATGAGGTTTGATTGATATTTATCTTCTCTTTCTCAGTCACACGTTTGACAAAAATGTTGAGAATTTTTTTGTTGGGTTTGTAAGATCGCACGGAATATCACATTGAGAATGTAGATATGCTGAACCGGGTCGTCCTACCCGTCCCAAAAATACGGTTCTCATACCTACCTTGTTTCTCGCGACGTGAATCATTTGTGTTATTCGTGAGGTTCACTTATCTTTCCCGACATGTCTACTGCACCGTTTCTTCCTTCTTCAATGTTCTTTCTCTTCGTTGGTCTTATATTGTCCCGCTGCCACACCTCAACCGTTCATCTCACGATTCGTCTCCTACTGCCTGCGTTGTTCTCAACTCTTTCACCGTGTTTCTCACCCAACGCGGTTCTGCCACGGCAGGAGCCGATGTTCTTTCCTCGCCCTTCTCGGCGCATCTGCAACGAGGCGGTAACCGCAGCGGCAGCGAAAACGGCAAGCGTTGCCGCCTTAACCTCTGGCCCACGTCACCACTACCATCACAACCTCCGCCGTCGCCGCCGTTCTCCCGTCCCTCACCCCGCCACAATCACCGCTTTCTCTCCTGCCTTTCCTGCGCCCTCGCCATTCACCCGTACCCGGCATCGCCACCACCTCACAGCTGTCACAGTCGCCAGGTCCCCGCCGGTCACCACCGCTCTCGCTCCTGCCCTTCCTCCCCTCCACCCCCGCCTTCGCAACCGCTCCTACGACCACCATCGCCGCCACCGCTGCCACTGTCAACCGGTACCGCCGTCACTCTGCCACCACCTAGACCCTCCCCAACCCCCGCCACAAGCACCGCCCCGCCCCCACTGCCGTCGCCGCCGCCCCGTCAACGCGTCACAAAGTACACAGGCCGCTCCGGGCGGGAAGCTCTTGCCTGAGAGACGCTCTCCGCGGTGCCGAGTGAATTTTCTTACTCGCGCCGCACCCCTCCTTTCGCTCCCGGCGCCCCGCGCCCCGGCGACGCCGTCGCTCTCGTTTTATACTGCTCTCAACTGGAGATTGCCGAGAGCACGGGCCTTGCTTGCGCCCGCACCGCAGCGTACAGTGGAAGAATTTGAGCCATCGTGTTCTTCTCGCTTTCTTTTGAGCCAGCGACCTTGCGATACATTTTTAGGGGCTGGTTGCGTTTTTTGCGGCAAGACGAGGCTTGCTTAAATAGACATTTTTCAGTAGAACTATCGTTCATGAGAAACGAATACGATCTCAGTATCTTGGAAAATGTTATTTAATTATTATTTTAATAATTGATTTTTATTTTATTTTAGAAGAGAACATTCTAAAATTAGCTTATATTTTTATTGACCTAATTTTATACACCGTTTTATTCAAGTTCATGTGACAAACGTTTTCTAACATTCCACGATTTACCTTCTATTCTACTACTTATTCTAGCTATTTAAAATTTTAATACACCTTGTGACGCTTAAATTTACTGTGAGTGATAGAACTTCTACACACTTAAGTCTGTTTCTCCAGTAGTTCTTCGCGCGAATAATTTGAGAGGTACGTGACTATTACTTCATCAGGTAATTAAAATACTTAAAACTTTTTTCTAGTTAAATATTGAAAAATATTTAATCTTATAATTTGTTATAAAGTTCCAGGCAAGTTGAGTTAAATAATACGAATATAAATAATAAATAATGGTATTTTCTTCTGTTAGCCGCAGTGCATCGTATTTCCATTTATTCCTCTGAATGGAGACATTGTCTCTCTTCCCCCATTTACCTCCAAGGAGTAGAATGTCGATTGCGGCCAACAACCGGACTGTGGATTTATTAATTGATTGATATCTCTTGTTCTTGGGACCAGTCCACTGCTACAGGCATTGTCCCGTAAATTTAGTTCATGTTTGTGTGATGCCCGAGGTGACAGGGTTCTTCCCTCAGTAGATGGTTAGATCCGGCACCGATCTACACAAAGTTTTGTGGGAGGTTCACCTTACAAGTGTCAACCTCCCAGCGGGGCACCGTCCCAGCCAGTAGTGCAGTGCATGCAAGTGAAAGTGTGTGTAAGTAAGGAGTGAGGATACGGCAAAAAAGAGGAAGGAAAGATTGCTCGTAGTACGTAGGCCGTTACTTAGGGTGCTGTTCCGTCATTCGATTGGTATTGGTCTGAGAAACCACTGAAAACTACCGATCAGAGCAACCGGCCGCTAGAAATCTCCTCCATGCAGGCAGAATTCGGCCCAACTCTCCAGTTAGTGTCGAGAATCGTGCCGGCACCGTCGCAGTCGAGCGGGCGGCGGAGTGGCCGTGCACTTTTCGGGCAGCCTGTGCGCCCGCGCCGGCCCTGGCGGCTGGCGAACGTCTCGCTCCACTTCGACAGACTGTCGGTGCGCTTGACAATGGAGCTAATTTAAACGGAAGCGGATACGGGCGGCGGCGGTGGCGAAGAACCCTGCTCGCGCGCGAGCCAGAGGACCCGCGAGGGGAAAAGCTGGAGGGCGCGGGAGGGGAGGACAGGTCGGCGGCGGCGGCGGCGGCGACGCGGGAACACTGGCAGATGGGAGATGGAGGGGCGTGTCTCTTAATGAGAGTGAAGGAGGAAATTAGCGGAGTGACCTGTAGGAGGATGCACACAATAGGGGAAGTGGGTTTTCTAACGGGGAGAGAAGTTAGGGAGGCACTCCAGGAGTAATAATATTGGATAATTTGGGTAAACATAATTTGCAAAGTATCTACACTGCTCGGTTTCTTACAAATTGAATAGTAGATTCAATTGCTCAAGTTGTATTTTCTCGACTGTATCTTCCAAGTCGTTATTACCAAGTCTTAGAATTCGCAAAATTATTCAATAATCAAAAATAACGAAACATGACTATATTACATCTCGATTATATAGTATTTTTGTTGATTGGAAATTCACAGACAAGAATTGAAAATGGCTATTTACAAAACATAATATCGAAACAGTGTTCGATAATACGTTTGGAATTCAAGCGAAAAGAAACAAAAGATGAGGAGTGAACGACAGGGAGGTCAATCAGACCGAAATATAATAGCCCTACGTCACTCCGGCCAGAGGTTCAGTTGAACGTCAGCCTTTAAATAATAAAGGAGAGTGCCTTGTCGAATTTCCGAATTTAATTCCGCCGGCCCAAGAGCCCACCGACTGTCCCTCTGGAAGCGCGCGTCGCGAAGAGACAGATGCGGCGGCAGGGGCCGGTCGGGAGCGGCACGCGGGTTGCTAAGTTGATAGACGCGCGGCTCGGCCGACTGGCAAGTGGTCGCCGGGAGGGGGCGAAGGGAAGGGGGGGGGGCGAGAGCGCGCGGGCCGTGATGGAAGTCCGCAATCAGAGCCCGGGCCGCGAGCCGCACTGTCCGCACCGCGCCGCCAGACATGCTTTTAATTGGACACTGGCGCAACGAGCCAATTCGCCTAGTGGGATTTTTGCACCCGCCCCCGCTCCCGGGCCCTGCGCGCCGCGGTGTCGCCCTCTACAATCCCCGCCGCGCCTGCCCCGCTACAGGCCTCCCACTCCCCAGCTGCCATTCCCACGTGCGGTTTGGTGCGCGTGCCGTTCCGTTCAGTTCATGTCGCTCACCCACAACGCCCCGTTCAGTCCTATGCTGCCTATTCCTGTGCCCCACTCGTAATCATTTTGGCACTCT
Organism: Gryllus bimaculatus; assembly: GCA_017312745.1. NCBI lineage: Eukaryota > Metazoa > Arthropoda > Insecta > Orthoptera > Gryllidae > Gryllus > Gryllus bimaculatus. The sequence continues at coordinate 974,677 of BOPP01000079.1, read as the reverse complement.
CCCCCTCTGATCCCATTTCCCTGCGTCTCAGTGAATGTTCTTCTCTCTCAGTTTTCGTCCCAGTACACTTCTCTGCCTTTGTCTCTCTACTGATTCTCTCAATCATCTATTAATCCCACTCCTCTCGCACAACACGACAAAACCCCGTGCTTCCTCCTCGGCTCGTCCTTCATCTCCACACAATTGCAACCCGCGATTCCCACCCCCGCTCCAACCCTCATCCCTCCCGCCCCCACCCACACCCTCACACAAGTTCAATGGCGCGTCGTATTAATGAATTCCTTATTATGCGTGTCATGATATATTCCATCAGGAGTGTCAACAGTCGGGGCCAGGGTTTTGTGTGTGCGTTCAGCGTAAAAATGTATGTCGTTAATTTGATGTTTTAGTGAATGTTTCAGAAGTTTCTCCGCACACAATGGCGCCGGCCTAATTAACGAGCGCGTGTTCATTGAGCGCGACTTTCAATTGATTTCCCCCGCGCCGCGTGTTCCCGCTCTGCCTCTCCCCGCCCGCCCAGCCCCGCCGGGCCACGCCCGCCCGCCTCGCGCTGCCGCACCGCGCCACCGCGCGCCGCTCCGCTCCGCCGCGGCCCCGTGTTTAGCGTCCGGTGCGGGCACAATGGCGCGGGGGGGGAGCGTGGTGAAGGCACCGGTTCCGCCGCCGCCGCCCACAAAAGGTGTCACGTGACGCGTGGAGCGCGTCCGAGCTAACGACCGTAATTGCTGGCGCGCCCCGCCGCCGCCCGCCCTCGCCGCCTCGCAACGCACGCCGATACCGCAAGTGCTCTCGCCGGCCTCCTCCACCCTGCGCCCGAGATGCTCCCGGCGACCTCCCTGCCGACGCCGGGCGCGCTGCCCTTGCTGCACTCGCCACAATCGCCGCGATCCTCGCAGCACTCTCTGCACTGGCCGCCCTAGCCGACCGCGCCTTCCACGTCTTCCTCCGTGTCTTCCACGTCCTCGCAGCTTTCACCACCCTTGCTGCCAGGTCTTCCTTCCCTACTCCACGAATCTCTTCACTCCACTGTACTACTAACTGGTCTTGTTTCTGATACAATCGCACCTCTATCGAATCTAGTTGTACTAGTCGTCTTAGCTTTCTTTGTATAACTGTCGCTCAGTTGTGGCACCTTTTGCTCTCTTCAGTAGCCTTTGTTGCATGTTCTCCGCAACTTCATAATACCATTATCTTCTTTCTCTAAATATTATCACTGTTCCTTCTTTTAGATCAGGCATCGTCATTATACTTAATATTATAATTATTGTTTGTTGTGTACATCAGTCTCGTATTCCTTGGCTCTCACTTGTCACGTGTTGCACTAAATCTATCCTGCAAATTTCACAATGATCCTCTGACTTCCAAGTCGTAATATATTTTTCTCGCTGCCTAAACGCTCTCTAAATATAAAAGGACTATAAGAAATCACTGTTTGGTCAGTAGCACTGTGCCATAAGAATCTCTTGACTAAACTCGTTTCATACAATTTATCTTCCAGTCGCTTTTCTTTTTTAACATTTTCTTATTTTGTTGAATACATTGTCGATAATACAATGCCCTCCCAATTATAATTGTACATTGAACAGTTTTTTCTTTTGTCCAATGGTAATATTCCACGTTTCGCATGAGCTGGGAAGAGAAGGGGTATTTCGTTATCTACAAAAATATTTTGATCTTATCCTCTTTCATTTATTCATTACAACAGCATACTCGTCATTTTCGGAACTGAAAAGCAGTTGCATGTCCTTCTCCATGCACTTAAGTCCCTTCTTTCATTGCCTGAGGACTTTTTCCAACGTCACTTCTTAATTGCCACCGTTGCGGGGCGACGAAAGAAGTCAATACGCTTTTACAGTGGCCGCTCCCTCCGTCATTGTGCAGTACCCTTCCCCAGTGTGCTCGTTACGTTGGCTGCAAGGACATAGTGTACAGAAATGGAAAAAGTTTCGACTAGCAGAGCAGTCTCAAATGACTTGTTTTGCTGGCGTCTCTACTACGACTCAGTTACTCAATTGAATTTTTAACTCAAAGTCCAGGAAGGAAATGGAAATGAGGGTCTTAAATTTAATCTGCAAGTTTACCGAAATGTATTAACAGCCCCTATTACGTGAGTGAAATCAAGATATATTAACTACGTACAAGCATCTCTTTTGTTATCTCGTCAAACTAGAGGGCATTTTAGAGCATACAATATATACATTTAGAATCAAATATAGTAATACAACTGGACTGGAGATACACCTTGTTTTTGAGATAAGAATAAAATGAAAATTGATAAAAAGCTTGGAATATACATAAGGAGTGGATTTAATCGAGGAAAATACGTTGAAAATTGACGGTGAAACTGGTAGTGTGTAGCTAAGCTTTTTTGATGTGGTTGTGGCGATGACAATTATGGCAGTACAGATGAGTTGAACGTAAATAGGACGAAGTTGTTCTAATAATAGAAAATTTAGGATCTGAAGTTGACTTTCCCTTGGAGAGGATTTTAAATTAGGCCATGGACAAAGAATGGAAGTGAAAACGGAAGCAATGAGAACTCTGGATATTGCCGGAAAAATAAATAGAAGTATCCAGTATTTGTGTAAAAATTACGTTATTAAATTATTAAATTATTAAATTAAAGAAGTCGAAATGAAATTGGAAGTATGGTACGCCGCAATCAAGGAGAAGCTGGTACACAAATCCTAAATCGTGCTGAACGAAAGATGGAGCTGTTGGTGTGGTTTGCTGACTGCAAGCGACGGTTTTTGACGTTGACATTGAGTTACGGTGATGGAAGAGACGGTGACGGGAGTGACGGTAATGGGAGACACGATGACGGGAGTGACGGTGATAGTAGAGACGGTGACGGGACCGACGGTGTTGAGAGCAACTGCCACTGGAGCGACGGTGATGGGAGCGTCAGTGACACGAGGGATTGTAACGGTGAAGCGTTTGGGACTGTTGTACCCAAGTTGGCGGGTTCAAACCCGATCGGAGCCGTGGAATTTTAAGGGCAAAAAAATCCTTCGTACGGCTCCCTTCGGAGGGGAAGTAAAGCCGGCTGTCCCATGTTAGTAGATTTACTTGCATGTAAAAGATCCCCAAGCCTAAATGACGCCTCTGAGTTAAATTCAAAAATGGCCTGTTTCTCGCCCAAGAAACACCTCCTTCCTCTGCTAGTTGGTGAAAGAAGCGTAGTCAAATTTGCGCGGTCAGTCGGAAGAGCGGGCCTGATGGCCCGAGTCTCGCCACGTAAAATAAGGCATTAATTCAATTAAATTCAATTCAATTGTGATGTACGCGACGGTGACCAATGTGCCAGTGGTGGTGAGTAACAGTTAAGGGAACAAAAGGGAAAGTATAAGAGGGAGTTGGCCTGAGCACCACATTACCACGATGGAGGTAATGACAGCGAGACGCGACGGCGGGAACGACCGGAGCGGCGGCGCAGGCGGCAGCGGTTGCCCCCCCCCCTCCAGGCGACAACAGCTCGTTAACGCGGCCCCACCTGCGCGGGCGGGCGCCGTGTAGTGGCACTCAATGAGCCAATATCCGCGCGGCGCGGGTCCTCCAGCGCGCGGGTATTGAGCGCCGTAGGGGCGCGCGCGGGCGCTTTCTTGACCTTTAAGCGGCTTTGGCGCGCGCTTAATGAAGAAGCTGCAGGCACGGCGAGGCGCGGGGCGGGGCGGGCGAGCGAGGCTGCCGTCGCCTCGGTGGACTCACAGAGACAACGTTCGCAGTCCGCCACTCGTGCTCCTCTGAAGCTCGCCCCGCCACGCCTTGCCGCCTCCCCGCCCCACGCCGCCCCGATCTTCCACGTGCGATCACTTGCCGCGACCGCGTTCTCCACAATGGAGACGCTCGCAATCTGGCCTGAATGAGAGGTGCCTGTATGAGAAATTCAGCGGGTTCCGTCGCGTGGTCGACCAGCAGCGTTGCGTCCAGAACTTAGGTTCTACATCTGGAGTTCAAATTGCGATGTCTCTATGAAAAAATTGTGCTGGACAGAGTGGATTTGTAGGTAGTTTCTCACGTATCCTGTTTCTTCTATTTCATTCACATTGGCCACTGTTTAGTTGTATATTATTGTAATATATTTATTTACTTTTCTTTAACGGGTTGTCTTACAAGAGAAAATTGGCGCATTAAAGCTTTCAATATTGAACGGAAAAAATATTAAAATTAAGTGAATTTTTCACATTTCACAAATGTTTGTTGGTACAGCAAACTCTCAGAACAGCAGTTTTCTTGTCTCTTTTGCTTCGCATTTTACCACGCTTTAGTTTGTTAATGATACTATTATAGTCATAACATTTGGTTAATAATCCCTTGTGTGTGTTTAATCTTAGGGCCGATGAATATTCAGTAAAACTATTTTACAGAACATAAATACTTTCTCATAAAAACTGGAATCTGTGAAAAGCTTACTGTTTGGATGAGTCTTGCTGCTTCATGAAAGTAAATCTTGAGAAGAGCTTTTATATTTTATCACATTTTTTACATTTTTTGGAACAAAATTATGGAACCCTATCATGTCATTTTGGTTCTAGGATTTATAAATCATGAACTTACATAAGTAACTTTCATAATCGAACGTTCGATTATTTTCCTTTCGATGATTGTGAAAAAATATTCCTTTCTAAATATAGCAACGATGAATTATGTTGCGATGGAAACTATTGAAAATAATGGAATGTTATTGACGTTTCCAATGTTATGTCATGTTTTTTTATTATCGGTGGCTTAATATTTATCTTAATTTTTAACGTTGTAAGGTCGTATTTTGAATTTTATTCTATAAGCTTTTTTATTGTAATAATTTTTTTGATTGTATACGAGTATTTTGTAGTAATCTTATTTCACAGTGGAAATAATGGAGTTAAATTACTATTATCTGGACTATTCTGACTTAAACCACCTTTATCTTGTTCTTAAATACTCCTCAATAAAAAATTCCGTGTATTCGTGGTCCACATTCCTCACTATGCTAGATTGTTTTATTAAAAAGGCTTGTTAATATTTCCATCTGATAAGTTATTGACTTCTCACGTTCGTTTCAATAGTGAAATAATATATGCATCCGATAAACCGTCACGAAGTTAAGAGAAAGTAATACGTCTTCACGGTTCATGAGCGTCAAGGACCGTTATGGAATACTGCGCAGAGAGTTCGTTGTAACAGGAAAGGCGTTCAGTGTTACCGCAGCGATGTTGATTCGAACAAACTTCGTCATCACCGGGACATTCGGGCAGTGCTCTGAACAGATCGATTATTGGTGTTTACTTCTCGTCAGCACTGGTTTAAAATGAAACGGTGCGTTTCGAACGCCTATCCTAATGGCAAAGTCATTTCGAAACTTTCCGTTAAGCGATAAAGTTGTTTCGAAACTTTGAAATCGTTCCGAGATGAGTAAGTTTCACATGATGTGGCAACGGCAATCCAGTAAAAGGTTTAATACCGATGAGTGTGCGGTCGAGTTCTGTAGAAAATGGTTTACCTTTCAAGACTCCCAGCGGGAAATATCAGTATTCAGATGATTATTCTGGGACCAAGAGACGCAATAAAGAAATAGTGTTTTCGTGCCATTATTCTGAACGGAATTTCACTCATTGCATGAAGTAATCTTGAAATGCGTAATAATGTGTATGGCAAGAAGCCCAGCTCCATCAAAGTAAATGTCACTTCTTTCAAACCACATCGAAGAAGATATTGCGAACTACACTTACTAACGGACGTCAAAGAACATTAGGAGGGAAGTGATTTTAACGCAGCAAACGGAATGTGCTCTAGACCATTCCAATTCCCGCCAGCCTCTACAATTCCGTCGTCTTCCGAGGAGTCGATTTCCCCTCTCCCTTCCCCCGGTCCCGGCGCCGCTGCGTCGAAAGCGGGTTTCGGGACAAACATACAGAGGCACTCAAGGATTTTAACATATCGGATGGGCAGATCCCGTGCCGTGATTCCGGCAGCCTTTTAAGGCGACGGATCCTGGGCGAGGCGGGACGAAGCAGGGCGAGGAGGCGAGGAGGGGCGAAGGCGTGGGCGGAGGCCGCGAGGGCGAGAGGCTGCACTTTCTAGCGCTATACGCCCGGCTGCCCGTCCGCGTCTCGGCCGCCCTTCTTAACGCCAGCCCGAAACCGACTAAAGAGAGCGCTTTGTCCACTACCTGACATTGCTTCCGACGCTCTCGCGTAGTGTCGAAAGTTCTCAAAGAATCACGAACCAAGTGAAATGATTCTGTGAAGAAAGTAATAACAAAGCAACTAAGATAGGAATAATAATAAAAATAATATATTTTATGAATTTTAAGAAGCAGCAAAAGGCAGTTGAACAAACCAATGTAAAAAAATTCTATTTTTCAGATTATAAGGGAATTTTTTACTATCAGCTTTAGGGTTTTCTAGACAAAGTTTGTCAATTTTTAGTTCCCAAACAAATATTTAGAGTTATTTATAAGTAGTCGACTTTTTTTAGTTTCTGTGTTCGTTTTCTTAAAGATTTAAGTAAAGGAAATATTATAATATTTAATAGTAACCAAAAATATACAAATGATCCATTCGTTATGAATTTTTTTATTGTTTACGATATTACACGGAAATTGTATGCAACTACTATAATGAAAATGTAAGGAACTTAATTCAATGCAGGTTAATTTAAATAATACTATTTCAATTGACGCTTTATTCCAACCCGTTTTAAGTTTTATTTAATCAACAATAGCTGTCATAACGTTCACAAAATATATTGCAACAAGGACAAGAACACCGCTGTATTTTTTTTTAGTCATCTCACAGTTCATTTCATCACCTATTTTATTCGCATTGCCATGCTATCAGCAGTTTACATTCATTTTTCCTGAATCCCGCAAAGTTTCACCTTGTCCCAGACCCACCATTTCCCTTATCTCAATTTGTCTCGCCTCCACTTTGTCTAATCCTCCCCGAAGACGACCCCCTGCCGTGCTCCTCGTCTTGAAAGCACCCTCGCTTCCCACCAAGCCCGCCGCGCTGTTTTGACAAACGCCCGGGAATGACGAGGCCGCCGAGGGAGCACAGCGCTGGCGATGGGAGAGGATGCGGACACAGAAGCAAAGACAGCGCTGCCAGTAAAGCGACGGCTGAAGGGTGATGAGTGGTTGTTGAGTCTGGGCAGAGACGATGTGACGGACTGAACGTGAGCAACGAGGAGACGCCGAAACGTAAGCGAGAAGCGTTAACGAGGAGAAGCGGTGCGGGTGACACGTACAGGCAGCGGCGTGAGTTAGGGTGAAGACGGACTGTGGCGTGATGGAGACGGGCAAGCAACTCGCCCGGCGAGCCGTCTTTAGTGTACGCGCCTTTATTATGTGAAGGGAAGTAGTACTATGGCCTTAGCTGCGCCGCATGAAATATATTAGCTGCGCCGGAGCAATCTTTGAAAGAGCCTGCCCTCACTGCTTGCATTAGTTACTATTGGCGGTCGACTTGCCGCACTCTACACCCCAACGCAATCTTTAGGGAGGGGGGGGGGGAGTCTGCGCCTTCTCTCACCCTCTTACGCGGCGGCGGCCGCGCGTCTTCTCTTGCTCCTTCTTCGTTCAGGCGCCGGAGATCTTCCCCCCCCTCTCTCTCCGCCTTTCGCCGTCTCGCCACCTTCCCTCTCCGCTTTACGAGACACTCGGTGAGTTGCAGGCAACCTGCCACTGCGACGCGCTCGCCCGCCGTGCGCAGCCTCCCGCCGCGCGCGGGTCGCCGTCGCTCGTCGCTCTTCACTCGTCTGCTCCGTCGACCGTCGTATGCCGCTCGTCCTCCACGCACACCGCTCGCCGTCTCGCCAGTCGCTGTCTGTCCATTGCCCGGGTTCGTTGCCAGACGCTCATCTTCTCTCGCATCCTCGATCACGTGTCGCCCGTTATCCAAAGCATATAACCAATTGCCCTCGCCCACAGCTACCCACAGCTATTTTGGCTTTTGCTCATCCGCCCACTCTCGTTCTGCGCATCTTGCAGACACGGGCGCGTATCGTCCATCGCCGTCCCTGCGTCAGCCATCGGCTCATCGCTGTCTCTTGTCAAGGAAGCCTTCACGACGCCCGTCACCCATTGTCCCCGAGAACCCTTACCCAACAACTTAGCTCACCAATCCAACTCCATGTTTTATTTTTACTCACTTCTCCGTGTTTAAAAATCAAATTGCTCCTCAAAATACATATTTTTGTATCTTTAACATCTTACTTACTTCTTTATTAGACAATCAGGTTGTGGCTGACACGATGTTTCTGTACTCCACGTTTTACTCTCAAATAGTAGGCCTATTCCGTTGCATCTTCATGTGAGCGGTCTTTATTTCCACTCGAGGAAAACATTCTAATTACTTTCTCTCCTACAATTTTTGTATACAAAAGCTTACACAAATAGAGAAGGGGGGATGGAAGAGACGGAGAGATGAAAGGGCAAAGTTTCGGAAGAGGAATTTCAAAACTAGCCGAGAGCTTCGTCTAATAATCATTGCGACAAAGTCATTCAAACGGCCAGCATGACATCAACGAATTGAAAAGTAACTTTGTCAGTGCACCTGAATTTTCTGAATCCTCCTGACGAGGGTGGTTGTGCTGAGAAAGGCTCTCCGTGGCGCAGTCGGGGGCGCAATCCCTTGGCCTCAGCCTGCCGCCGCCGCCGCCGCCGCCGGCGGGAGCAGGGAGGGCGGCGCGCGCGTCCCGTGACGGATATAACGCCGGCGGGGCGCCTCTATGAATCTCCGGAGCGTTTGATTGAGGGCTTCCGTGTTTACGGCCCACGCCACCGCGTGCGATTTCGGCCCTCGCGACGCCCCCGCCGGCCGGCGCGGCCCCGCCCCCGCGCCCTCGCTGCTGCTGGCTCGGTTTTTACCACTGCCTTCCATGCAGCCAGGTTTGCTCCACTCTCATCCACCTTGATCGGACACGGAACCCCCTCTGATGCGATTCCTGCTTAACTTCATTTCCCGTATTAGCATATTTTTGGGCCCCTCGCGGCGATCGCTGTTACTATTTCTGTCATGTCACTATTTCCGTTACGTCAGTAATTCGGCTTCGTCATTATTTCAGTTCTGTCATTATTTCTATTTTGGCATATTTCCGCCAAGTCACTCGTTTCCATTACATTTCCTATTTCCATTACGTCACTATTTCCTGTACATCCATATTTCCGTTACGTTACTATTTCCGAATGGTTACTATTCTCTCTACATAACTATCCCTAGTACGTCTCGATTCTCGCTCTGTTTTGATCCTCTGTTTGTATTCATCTTCGCTTTGCTCTTACCTCCAGCTGTCATAAATCTTACTTGGTATTTTTAATTAATATTCTGGAACTTTGCTAGCAATTCATTTCGCCATTTCATGCGATTTCTTCAATCATCGCTTTCGTGTTGTTACCAGTTTTCTTCTCCATAAAGACTTCTCCTTGCTTATCTTTCTTCGTAAGAGTGCGTAGGGCATACCCATTTTTATTACACGCGTAACAACTATCCAATCTAGCGCTTTCGCAATTTTCTATGTCCATCCAATTCCACACATCTTCCGCTTCTTGTCAACCGCGTCGCCTCAGTTCCCCGTGACATTCCCTGCTTTGTTCTGTGCCTGGTGGTTCCGTCCTTCGATATTTGATCCTGTCGCTTCCATCGAAATCGCCGGGGGTCTACGCCATCAGCGCAGCCCCCTCCGAGATGCATGACTGCGGAACGTAAAGCCGAAACTACATTGCGTTGCATATTTCCTGTTCGCCATTATTTGGCTCTTTCTTCCCCCTCCTTTCCGTCGGTGGAACTCCTCGTTTCCGAATGAAGCTTCCGTGCCATCGCGTGTCGCGAGTGATTCACATCTCTGAGGGAGTTCACTGTGGGAAAGGCCACCGTCATCTCAAGGGAGAGAACACCGTATAGTCGAAACCGTTGATTTTTTTAGAATAACCGTAGTACGCAGAGTAGGTAATGACTAGTATGGGGACAAATAGGACTGTGAATGCCCAGTTCCTTCACATGCCATTGTAACTCTGTCAAAAGATTTGCCTATTGTTCTGATTGCAAACAGATTGCAGATAAAAATATACAAAACGGAAAAAAGTGTGGGTACAAAATACAGGTAGTATTTGAGGAGCTGGAATATGACAGTTGAGGCGAATAACAAAAATGAACAGTTAAATAAAGATGTATTAAGAACAAGTAAAAATTTGCAGGATTCAGAATACGGAAATAAGTGTGGTGAGACGCTCAAAACATTGGAAAAGCGATTTCATTTCTTAGGTGATAAGAAAATGTAGAGTAATAGCACTTCCCTTGCGGCGATAGCGCACTACGAATATTACTGTTCAACAAATGGAACATGACGGAAGTAAATGGAAGAAATTTAAAAGAAGCGGAGAGCAATGAACTATTTAAGTACGGGAGTACGAGTAGTCGGGTTTACGAATGAAAAATGGAAAGGGACAAGGGGAGTCAAAGGCTGAAGGTGAAGAGTGGCAGCGAGCGTCCGGAAGTGGGCGCAGAAGGACAACAACGCCACATTCCTAAAAGAAGGACAGCCGTTGCTTAGGCGCAGGTCGTGCAGGAGGGCGACTGCGCGGCAGGGTCAGTCTGTTCGAGCACGCCCGCTTCCTCGGCCCCTTTACAGCTCTCCCAGTCAGTCCATTCGGGCGCCGCCACCGCCTGCCAGCTCTCCCCTGGCCCTTACAGCCACCTCAAATCCACCCCATCCCCCGCCCCTGCCACCCATCCCACCTCGCCTAGTCCCTTCATGACTCTCCTCGCCGCCACTCCTAGACGCTTCCCGTCCCGCCACAGCCCTCCCCGCCACTGCTCTCCCCGCTGCCCATCCCTCCGCCCATATATATAATCCTCCCCCCCCGCCACGGGACCCTCCTCGCCACCCGGTTCCATCTCCACGCCCCAAGTTTCCCCCTCCCTTCGCTAGCCCTCGCCCACGTTCCTTCCCGCCACGGTCTTTTCTAGCACACATTTCCTTCACGTATTGGCCACGTCCCCTGGTGCCACCGTAGCCACGTCGTCCCTTTTCGCGCCACGTCCTTCGTCCATCCTCTCCTCCAACAAGGCCGCCTCTTTGTTAGGTCCCTTCTGCTACATATTTCCTCACCGTAATATCTCTCTCGCCCACGACCCTCCTCCGTCAAGTCCTTCATCTCCACAATCCCCGTCCCGCGCACGACCTTTCCCGCCAATCATTCCCTGACACATCCATGCGCCCTGTCAAGTCCTCCCGCCAGACCCACTCGCCTCGTTTCGCCTCCGCCCTGCGCCGTCCCCTCACTCCCCTCCTCCCGCGCGCGCGCCCGCCCTCCCACGGCTGGCGCGTGGCAGCCGTCGACGTCGTCGCAGGCGGCCCGAGCGGCCTCAAACCTTTATTCGACTGGCGGTCGTAACGCCCGCATTACCCTCGCCCGCGCCGCCGCCGCCAGAATCCAAGCGACACCCATCTCGGCCCCGCCGCCGCCGACCTCTGCCGCCCTTATTACGTTAAATTGCGACCGCTGCTGCTGCTGCTGCCGTACACCCGGCCACACGGCCGCCTACCCGACTCTCTGCGTCTTTGCCGCACGTTCGCGGGAGATGTGAACGAAGATGGAAGACTTCCTATTTTGGTGCCATTCTTGCCACTCCTGCCGTTGCCATTACTGTACCATTGCTACGTCTTAGTAATTGCAAACATTGGAATCGCAGGCATTAAATTTGTAGCCTGTACCATCACCATCTTAAGCATTACGAATGGCATCACCGCTGTCTTTAATGTCACTACTCGTAGTAACTATCACTGGTCAATATTACTATTACTGTTATCACATTTAATGACTTTCATTAGATAATCTAATCACTTTTATACCTACAAAGAGGTAGGTTCAAGTGAGAACACCCTAATAGAAACAGCTTTATTATAACGAAACAACCTGATGGCAACTTTACACCACCGCCTCGACCTAGTATTAAAGTCTATGCTTTCATATTTTTTTTCTGCGTTTCCACAACATTATTCTTCACCGTTTTCATTTTATTACCACCTTCCCATCACCATTCTCACCCCCAGTCGGCCGCGTCGTTCCCCTCACATGCCCAGCATGTTAAGCACACTGCCTAACTACAACTAAACCATTCATCAGATGCCGAAAACAGCCTGTAAGTCTCCACTACCTAGTAGAAAAGTCACTGCTTCCATCACTTTCTTCTGCCGTCCAGGGCTCTTTTGTTAATTCGACGGTCCTTCTCCGTTGCCGATAACGCGATCACCATCCCCTCTCGGCGCGTCAGGCGCGTTATTGGCCTCAGGTGCCCAGCACGTTAACCGCGCTTTCCAGATGATTGCGGCGCCGCTCCTTGTTCTTGCGGCCGCGAATTAATGGGCGGCGGTGGTGGTGCGGCCCTGGGCGCACGGGCGTGGGGTACGGCGACGCGAGACGCGCTGGTGGCAGCGCGCGGCGGAGTTCGTTTTCCGTCTGGGGGGAGGAGGGCACAACATGGCGGTAATAGAATGACGTAGGTGTATGGAAGCGAAGAGAGTCATTTGATGGGGTTTCAGGTGATTGGTGTGTGGAGAGAGTGAGACGGGGTGTGTGGATGCGATGAAACACAATCGAGAGAGTGATTGAAGATCCTCATCGACAGTTTTGTGTTAACCACATTACAGTAGCCACACGACAAAAGAAGTTTTATTCATTTCATGATATTTCACTCTTTATGTTTACTTACTAGATTGATTTTTTTCATCCTGCTGTTAAAACAATTTCTATTATAAAGTATATAGGTTTTTATGAACCTTGCTCTTACTGGTTCCTAAATATAGAAAAGAATTTCTGTATTTCTGAAGACTATTACTTCCAAATCCTCTTGTCACAATCAATAGTCACGAACGGTTCTGATGCCAGGCAAAGCAAGAATGTTTCCTAATACATTGCGGTTTCCCTGAGTAATTGTAATGCGCTCAGAAATGGAAAAAGGTTCTCCAAGTAGATGGAACAAATAAAACATTCTTGTACTCATCAACTTCATTCAAGAAAGTATGACTTTATTTGCAGACCTTTGGTTCCATCACTGAAGCTGTCAAGGAGTTTTCACAATTTCAGCGTTTGCTTCCACCTCCACTTCCATCACCATCCATCGCCTGCATTACAGACTTGGCAGGTTGGTCTCTTTGCCATCGTCGCAGTGGCAGTCGCCGCCACCGCCACTGCCGCCTTCGCCATCGACGTCTCGTCCATAGTCGTCTCTGCATTGCCCCACCTCCTCCTTCGCTGTCCATGCCGCCTCCACCTCCGCTGCCGTCTCCCACACCGTCGCTACTGCTGTCTCCCCCAGCGCTGACTCCGCCACCGCTGTCTCCACCACCGCTGACGCTGCCACCGCTGTCTCCGCCACCGCTTGCTCCAATCGCCTCTATCACGCTGCATCCGCCACCACTTTTACTAGCTGTTCTGTCCCTCCACCACCGTTCCTGCTGCCACAATCCTGGTCATCCTACCCCCATCGCCAATCCCGGCACTGTTCCAGTGTTCCCGCCACCGCCATCTCCGCCTCCGTCATCCCCACTACCGTCACTACCATCTTCGTTTCCTGCCCGCCCCCGCCTTCTCCGCCATCGTCGGCGTCTCCACCACCTCGCACGATTTTCGATCCGCGGCCGCTCCAATTTATGTTTAGCGCCGCGATCCGAGCCCCACCGCAGCCGGATTAATCAGGAAATTGTCGCGACCGCCCGAGTCAATCCCCTTTATTAGGGCAGCTTTCCCCGCTGCCCCACCCCTACCCCTCTCCCCATCCCTCCCCTGCGGTTCCTGCTTCCGCGCCCTCCGCTGTTCTGCCATTTCCCACCCTCTGCCGCCACTCGCCTGCCTTCTCTTCGACTCCCACGACGCCTCCTGTTGCCAACACAATGTATCCTTTCTATTTTCAAGATCTTTCTCTGATTCACCTGTCACACGACAGATACGTTGAAGACTATCCGATACGCACTTCATCTTATTTTGCCTAATTATAATGCCTTAATATCAGTTTTCCTAACAGTATTGAATTTCTTTTCCTTTCCTCTGGTGAAATGTATTATCTTGAGAGGACACTTAAATCCCTTAATAATGTCGTAACATCCGCTTGTTTTAGTACTTATCTTCACTTCTTCTTTTCTGTCTTTTGAACCTTTTCATTAACATTATTTCCGGTAAACGCCATTGCAAATAATCTTTCCTCGACTAATTTGTCACATGCGATAACAAAGGACATACAATTTATCTAAGGTCGCTTCCACAATATTGGATCATTTTTCCTTTATCACTTCTGTCATGTTTGTTTCGACGTCATTCTCTTGTCAGGTAAAACCATTCTTTGTACTATTTCCTCTATACACCTCTTCCGTTCATCTACATTGAAGTTTATGTCGTCTGTCGCTTTACCACCAAGTTTTTCGGTGATTGTCATATCCTTTGAGAAGTGACTCGTTCCATCACCACACCCACTCGTCATAGGAATCAGTCTCCGTCAATCACATTTGATCCTCGCCTCAACCATCATCTACTGCCATGTTCAGCGCTGTCACCCCATCTCACCTTCACTACCACCTACATTTTCCCTCCGACTCCACTTCCGCTTCCAACATCACCATCCCAGTCTCCCCGTCTACCTCGCCGCCACCTTCATCCGCTCCCCACCCCGTCCCCAGACTTCTTCGCCGCCGCCGCCCCGCCGCCAAGCGTCTAGAGCGCGCGCAGCCATTCTCTCCGGGGTTATTTTCAATGTCATTTTCCTAATAACCTCCCGCCCTTTGCGCGAAAGGCTTCCAATTCCCCGTGCCATTTCACGTGTCATTCGGGCCGCGCACGGATGAGTGGCGGAGGTGGCGGCGGCGGGGGGCGNNNNGGAAGAGGCGGGGAGCGGGCGGCCAAGACGCCTCTGCGGAGGAAGCGTACGGCACGACGGAAGTGGACACTTACCGGCGGAATATCTAAAGTTAGTTCCTTTATCTCGCAGATCCAGGCGTTATTGGAATCCCATACGAGGCGCATCGCGCGCGGGGGCCGCTAGGGCGCGCTGGCGTCGCGTCGCGTCGCGCGGGAGTTGGAGAGGGGGGGGGGCACCCGACCAGGGCCGTAAAAGGGGAACGGATGGGTATTGCGAAACCGTGATCGCGCACTACCCGTGCGCTAACAGCGTAACCCGGGAAGGCCGTTTCCGTTCTTTCCAGAGTTAGGCGGAAGCCGTAACGAGAACTGCGTGCAGCTCGATAGATGCTGATGCTGGTCCCAACAATGCTGTGCATACGTGGGATATGCAAGTATGTGGGTCCGAAGTGCGTGTACCGGGAATAAATGACAGCTTGTGAAGAGGATTGTGGAAACACAATAAATATATCTGCGAATGCTGACGAATTTTCGTATATAACTAATAATATGTTCAAAATAGCGTGCCTTACAGGTGCTCACCTATATTTCGTACGTAGAGTATATTCTCAATTATAAGTTACGAAAGAAATATACTTAAACAACGTAACAAGCCAAATATTTATGCCAAAATAAAAGAGTATTAGTGTTGAGGCTTTCAAATATTTCAAGCGACTAAAGACAGGATTTATTCGAAAACTCTTTTCTGGCTCGTTTCTCCTGGCGCAGATATTAGCCATCTTTATGCGACACATTCAAACATAATTAATCTGTTCGTTGAAACTCTTGTTTACAAACAGTTTCTTTCACACTTCAACAATTTCGTAGTTTTTCAATCCATCGCACTCATAGCGGAAGCTATAAAAGTTGAAACTCATACTTACGATCACGAATACCCTTGGAGGCCATTGCAAATCACGAACTACCAAGCAGACTTGGGCAGTTTGGTACATGTGGGGGTCGCTTGCACAGATAGGCCCGGCCGCGTGGAAATTTATACAGCTTCGGCTGTTTATTCGGAGCCAGATGGCGCGCGTGATTAGTCAGCGCCGATTTACGCGGTCGGGGGCGGAGGGGGGGGGCAGACGAGCCCGGAATGTGGCGACTGCGAAGAAAATAAACGATCGGCGCTCCATTGCTGGACTTCATCGCCCTTCCACTGCACACATGTATACGGAAAAAAATAATTAACACACTGCGCTGCAAGGAATGGGCACACGTCCCGGGCGTTATTGGAATAATTAATTGTAAGGATTTTGCACCGAAGAAATAGAAATGTTTCTATTTCAAATTTTTGTGTTCATAAAGGGAAACAGAATTCATTAAAATCGATATTGGAATATTCTTTGTAATTCAACCTATATCTAAATCTGAAATAAAATTTAATGACGAAAATTCACTTCCGTTATTAAAGGGCTGAAATTATTATAATAATTGAAGTAATACTGAAACGTTTAAGGTATAATGATAGTTTATTTTTACTTAATATTCTACACAAATTAGTTTGGCAATATAACTTGCAACGCCTGAAAGTCATTTCACCTTAGCTACTAGATTAATCACTAATTAC
Organism: Gryllus bimaculatus; assembly: GCA_017312745.1. NCBI lineage: Eukaryota > Metazoa > Arthropoda > Insecta > Orthoptera > Gryllidae > Gryllus > Gryllus bimaculatus. The sequence continues at coordinate 958,235 of BOPP01000079.1, read as the reverse complement.
TCTTCGCTCCATTCGTAGCAAATTATACAACTATTCCAGATATGGTGCTCGCCCATCTATTGACAAACTCATTACGTTTACCCTTTCTATTAATTTCTCCATTACCCAACATTGTCTTGATTTTACTAAAGCCTCACCATTCTACACATCTCTTCCCACAACACTTGACTACGCCATCATTATACAGTCGTCACCTCCGTCACCACTCAGTAGATATCACCACTTCCCCGCACTGCCACCCACCGCCCTGATCAGCACTTCGTTATTTCGCGCGCGCGGCGGCGGCGGCGGCAGTGCAGCGACCATCGGGAATACGTCAATTTTCAATGACAGCCACTTTCCCCAGAGCAGCGGGAAAATGAATTTGCGCGCGGCCTGGGCGCGCGGGGTGTATCGTTATTTGTTAACATGCCGTAAGCAGTAAATGACAATTTTGTAATTCTATTAACGCTACAACATTGAGCGCGCTGGCCGCGTCGCGAGATATATTCGCGGAGCGTTTATTTCGATTCCCGCGCCGTCGACCTCCGCGCGCCTAGTCGTAAAATAGGCGAACGCACGCATGCATGCACGCAAGCGCGGTCGCGTGAGCGCCCAAACAATTCTATATTAAGAGAGCTGGCGCGAGGTGCAAACATCGACGGCATAGATGGTGCGCGGCAAAATTACGGCTTCGTGGGGGGAAGATGGGTGCGCCAGCTAGCAGGTAGTAATTCACCGAAGGGTTATGAATGGTCTAATGGACGAAAGTGATTAGGTGATGCAAATCCATGGTTCAGAAGAGAACGGATATGAGGAAATAGGGTTACGATGGCGTTGTGAACGGAAATGCTAACAAAGTCTCCCTTGTAATTTAGATACTGGAAATGGCGACGTCGCGGATAATTGAAACTGAAAGTGAAGACACGGAAGAGATCTATCCATGAGATAGTATAAAGCAAGAAAACCGAAATAATAATAATAATAATAATAATAATAATAATAATAATAATAATAATAATAATAATGTGTACTATATTAAGGGCATTAGCTGAAAGAAAAACAGAAGTTGAAAGAAAGCGTAAAAGTCATATTAGAACGTGAAAATATTCAAGAAAATGTGTAAATTAGATAATAAAAGAGTGAATTGGGAGAGTTTGCAATGAGAAAGTGGGAAACAGAAGTAAGGGTGGAAAAAAGCAGAGAGATGGGAAGCAAAAGGAAAAGAGGGAGAGGAGGCAGGTGTACAGGATGTGAGAGAACAGCATAGAAGAGGGGAGAAATGTGGCAGAAAAGTGAGGGTAGACACCGAGGGAGCGAGAAAATGTTTCGATTTCCTTTCAGATGAATGACACATCATTACCCAGCGCACAAACCAAACAACCGTAAAGAATTAGGCGTGAAAGACGCCCTGCGTACGGCTGCGGCTGCGTCGTCGTTGTTGGCGCCCTAGGGCGGGGGGCGGGGAGGCGCGGCGCCGCGTGGTTTGTGGGCGCCCGTAAATCCCCCGGCAGTAACGATAGACGGCGGCGGCCTGCCCCCGTCGCTGCCACCACCGCCGCCGTCGCCGTCGCCACCGCCTCGACGCGCTGGCCGCGCACCAGAGCGCGGAAACTGTCCAGGAACGTTAACAAGGCCGCTAACGACGCCGCCGACGCCGATGAGGGGCGTCGACTCCGCCGCGACGCCGACGCCGTCGCCGCGAAATGCGGCCCGCTGCTGTCGCCGAAGACGGAGCCACCGCCGCGAAACACTTTGCGGTCGTCGTTGGCTTCGTCATTGTTGGTGCAGTCCCTTTGCACCTTGTCATCACTAGAGGTTTCCTCGTTGCTGTTGTCGTTGTCAACGTTCTGTGTGTCACAGTTGTGTGTTTATGTTGCCAATATTTCTGTCATAGTCTTCAGGGCCACCACATGTGCCACAGTCGTTGACACCGTCGGCGATGTCACAGTAGTCATCTTTACGATTAATATCGACAGAGGTTTCTTCCTGATGTGGTCATCGTCCATGTTCTCTAGGTCGCCGTGGTTTTTATGTTTTCGTAATCAATGTTGGTTTGGTCTTCGTCTATGTCTATGTTAGCCATCGTTATGTTTTTTGTCGATATCGTGATCATTGTTCTTCGCTTCTGACTTATTGTATTCACTGTATTTTATTCCTCATTTCCTTTTCTTCCTCGTTAATCTATTTTGTCTGTCCTATTAAATTCCTCCACATCTATCAGCTACATTGTTCATTCCGCATTCCCCTGTCACTTAGTCCATCACCTATTTCTCTCTTCCATCGTCTGTTCTGTACCGTTTGAAGGATTAATCTTCCCATCTCTTACATCCCCTTTGCGGAAGTGCAAACGATCTTTCTAAATAGGCACTATGCTTCTTCATCTCTGCGCTGTTTTGACATCTTCTAGCTACACGTAATCATCATCGTGACAATGAGAGCGATTGCTCAGCGTACACTGTCACTAGCCCAGCTATCATATCCATCACCATCATTCTGATTCTCCAAGCCGCAGTAATTGGCACATCGCTACTACCATCACTGTCGTATCACGTAAACGGCGGCTACCGCTTCCCGACGCGAGTGTCTCTCAGGGGCCAACACGCACGTCACCGTCCCCTCCGCAAGCACCATCGCCGTCGCCCGATACCGCCGCCGCTGCCGCGTGCCTGCCTGAGCGCCCGAGAATGTCGAAGCGGTCGTCAGCCGCAAGTTATTTTGCCACGCGTGTTTGCGGCGACGAGAAGCACGTGTTGGGCCTTGGCTACCCGTGCACGGGCGAGAAGTGGAATGCCGCAAGGAATAAATTTGTCAAGCACTGCTTTAATGAGACGTTTTGAAGCACGCGGCCGGTTTAATGAATTCTTGAATATCTTCCGTTCGGTGGCATAGAGAATCTGTCACTTTGCGAATGGAAATTATGGAGGTGTTTCTGCGAGGGTGTTTATTAGTTGCTAGTGGGTAGAGTATATTTTTACAAGAAATATATTTATGATTCTCTCGATTCCGAAATTAGTTTCTTATTTAAATTTAATATACGACTTAAAAAAGCAAGTGCTTGTAGAGTTGGTAATTTTTTGCACATTTTCGTGTATCTCAATATATTTTTCATGCATCAAGGTTGAAATTACCTAAATAGTCTTTCATGTTTTTCTAGTTGTATATCACTATGTCACAATGCATTTAATAGTGCACTGGTGTACTGATGAAAAGTAGTTATGTTAACACTTAACCTCATACTTATAATGATGATATTTATTTAAAAGAGTGACATACAACAATCACATCATTACAGAGGTGATCGTTTCGATCAGACTAAAATCCTTTGCATCCTCTGGGGATGTGAATCCGATGAGCACATCACTTCATGAAGCTGCTGTTAATAGTTTTCCATTCTTCAGTTTGATTGATCATCAGGTTTTGCTATTACTTTCATCGCAAATAAGCCATTGTTCATATCATAGTTCCCTATTTTGTTCGCTAATCCTTGGGATCAACAAGAACACCTCACGGGCAATTCATCACGAAAGAGATCATCGCTAACGTGGATTCAATAATCAGCTCTCCAACTCGTAGCGGCTATAACTAGAAACAATCGACTGCACGCGGCAGGTGCTCTTTGGCTGTACGAACTGAAATCCCTCGCAAGCTGACGTGATCCAAGTCGGACAAGCGCACCTAGTATTTTTTGATTGCATCTCTGTTTTTTCTCTACTATTATCTCAATTCTCATTGCAAAGATCGCTCATGAGCGCTCATCGATATCAAGTTCCTTACTAGCACTCTATTCAGCATGACAACCGACCCCCTGAATGGAGGCGGTACTCAAAGATCGCGAGCAATTCATCGCAAACGCAGCTTCAATAAACAGCACTCCAACAGGAAGCGGGTGTTACTGGAAACAATCGCCAGCACGCGGCAAGTGCTCGTTGGGGCGAGCGAGTTGAAATCCCTCGCAGGCTGTCGGGATCCGAGTCGGACGCGCACTCCACTTGGCGGTCGCAAGCGCTGCATTTATCCACTCAGCGGCGGCGGCGTGCTCTGTTCGGTGTGAAGGCTGCATTAGCGCATGACAAGCGCCGGGGGCGGCGCGCAGGCTCGCGTGTCAGCCGGCCGACGCAACCGGGTCTGGTGGGGTCGGGTCGGGTCGGACAGGGACGCGCGATCTGCCGATGAAACGGGACGGAAAACGATGGGAACCCGAGTGCTGGGTATAAAGATGGCCGCGATCAGTTAACGCGAGGTGACTGCGTTAGGCGTGGAATACGCCTACCAGTTTGGTCTACTGTTACTGTGATTTTTCCCGGAGGTGCGATACCACACATTTTTGCCTATTATGGCTACAATAAGGGCAATCGTTTTATGTGAAATGCCGGCGATTTTGACGTATAAAATACAGTGAAACGTGAATAAATGGCTACCTCATTTAAGCTCACCTAACGGCCATATTTTCACAAACAGATTGATTTTTCCATAAGTAAATTGAGAAGGGTAAATATTTCCCCTTTTCAACGGCCTCCTGAATAAGCGACCAGCGAACTGTCACATTTCGTCTATTCACCTTAATTAATCGGTCATCTACTGACTTGACCCTGAACTACTTTACAAGACGTAGAAGTATGTTGGAGATTATCGTTGCAGTAATAGCTTCCTAAGACGACACGCAATATTGATTCGAAAAATGATATCCTATCTTTCAGGACTGACAAGAAATGAATTCAATAAGTATTTCTTAATGAAGCAACAACACATTCGTTTCTCCCATTTCACAGCATTCCTATCGTTCCCTAACTAGTACTTCCCTTCTATGTGAATCATTTGAAGGGTCACGGATTACGCCGCGTGCGAATCCAATTTTAAGTTAAATAAAATTAGAAAAAACAGGATTTTGTAGCTACCACTATAGACAAGACTCTTTATGGGATGTGTGCCTATTCGCAGAATTTTATGGAATGATCGTGAAGTAAATACTATAAATATCATCAAGAAATTTGAATCAAAATGGGATATTGTGGGATTTGTAACATACCTCTGCTTTGGCATTCATTTTTTAACTAGATTTTCTTATTTACTGGCACGAAAATTCGTTTTAAACAACATGATTAACATGAAAAAATTAAACAAGGGTTTATAATTAAGTACACATTTTTTAAAATGTTTCATATTAAAATTTGACTTATTATTTTTACAGAAGAAAACTATTTGGCCTCAACTCCGCACTAAAATTTCCGTCCGGCTTGGGTGACGCGGTAAACACAATAGAGCCCTATATTGAACCTCATATATAGCTTTCAGGTAGCATATAAATATAATATTCAACCTGAAATAAGCTCCAACCGTTCGTACGCACGGGTTGTAATAGTCCCATTAATAGTGCAGCTAATCTAAAAGTTAAAATTCTCAACTAGTAACTTTTTTTCGATTTTTGACCAGGTTTCAAGTATTTCATCGCAATATGCTTCGGTGTAATGCAAACTTTTTACGTGGGGTAAACGGAGTGTTGAAAGGAAATATTCCCAAAGAAAGTTTTATGACTTTTTGTTCGAAATACCGAAGAAGTATGGAGACAAAAGTAATCAAATTGTTGAGAACTCGGTTTGTAAAAAATCTATAAATATTTGGAAGATTAATGTGTTGAAATATGTGAACATAAAATGAGATAGAAAATTATCTGATTTTAAGATTCTCAGATTCGTCGTTGCAAGACCTCGCTTTGGATTAGATCTCCCCTTTGGACATTAAAAAAAACAACAGGAAAAACAAACTAAATAAAAGACAATCCGAAAACAATTTGCCTCTGTAACTTCTAAATGAACGAGAGACTTGAAAGACGAAAGTCGACACAGGTTACTTTGCATCGTCATAGCCGTTAATCGACGCGTCCTTTTTAGAGAAGTGTGCCATCAGCAATGACAACCCGTCTCATCGGGCGGTTGAAAATCCGGTGTCATCGTGCGGCGTGGCATAGCTTTCGCTTTTCAGCGGTCTATTCGCCGTCCACGCGGCCTATTGCAGAGCGCGCTGTGCGTAATGAGCTTTATAAGAGCGATTCCGGATCACCCGTCGCCGATACGTTGTTTCAGCCGCGTTTGCCGTGTTGCTCTTTGCCCACAGCATCCGAAGCCAAGAGCTCGCTTATAAATTCGCCCGGAATATGTTGCACGTTGATCTTCCAGGAAAGCGTGCATAACCCTACATGTTTCGCTCAATTAGCCTTATGCTATTGTTCGTACTTGTTCTCCTTGTTTTTTCTTGTCGTTAATGTCGTTCTACTTGTTCTTTTTTTCCTTAAGGCCAACTAAAAACCTTGTGCCAATAATTGCAATCATTTTTCTTTGGATAATTTTTCTTCTTCCCTTTTTAATTCTGCTCCAGCCTTTCCTTGTTTCATCTTCCTTTAATCAGACAGCTTCATAGTTCACATTTCATTATAAAATGAAGGGCTTGGAGAAAAACGAATATAAGAGTACTAAGTATCGTATTGAGAAAATTGAGTTCAATGTTGACGTGCAAAAAGCTACTATAGAAAAGAATATATAAAATTCAATGAAAGACTGTAGAAAACGCAATGAAAGGCATTCTCTTTCCGCGACTAGAACGCAGTAACTGTTTGACCAATTTCTATACTTTTCGTACAAGAAATAAAATGGAGTTTCAACTTTACACTCGTACTCATAACTCAAAATTTGCCAATAATGTACTTTTATCTTTTGTGCTTTGGATCCCTCAGATATGTTAATAAAATTCATTATTTAAATGTGAATAGTTATAAGAATTTTGAATAAAAGATAATGTTTTTGTTTTGTTTGTGGTTTTTATATAGTGTTTTTTAAGTGAAATCTTTCAAAACGTTTAATTATAAAGAATTCAATACAATAAAGGCGGTTACAACAATTATTTTTGAAGTTCATTCTCATTTCATATTCCATATTTTCACGTGCTCGTCTTTTCACTCATATATTTGCTCATACTTCTACACATGCACTTACCCATTCATATTTTAACGTTCATTATATTCGTTTCACTAACTCCTTCGTTCCTTTCTTTCGTTTCTTCTCGTCCCTCCTCCTCTCCAAAATATGTTCCTCTTCCTTTCTCCCTCCTTGCTCTGATTTACATAAAGAGACAAAGTCGTGGGTGTTTCATGTGAGATATTTCAAATACACAAACCGAGAAACACTACTTAGTGTACCATATTCTAGCATCAAGCATTTTTACTTGCCGTTTAAATATTACCCCAAGACTCACCAGATACTATAATTAGAAATTTGTCATAAGAAATTGTATAAACACCGGTATTTTTACCACAAAAATGACATGAAGTAAATATTATGAAACACGTAATTTCTCTGGCTTACGTAGTACAAAATAAATCGTAAATGAATAAGTAAATATCGTGGTAGAAACATGTTCATTGCTCTGTGGATTTCAGTTTTGACAAGATTAGAACTGTGTAATATTGTAACCTTCTCTTGCACCGCGACCTGTTCCGTCGGAGTCTACAGGATATGCTGCGTCGCGTGCTCCACGCCACCAGACGGTCAATGAATTCGTAATGGGCACGATTGTCTGTCATTAACGCGTTCGGAATCAACACCCGTCTATTGAAGCGGGCGTTCGCGTTACCACACGCTAAACGGCTAGAGCTCTCTTTGAAGGCGCAGCACATGTCATTTTCTCGACGTACCTTCATTATGTTTTTCTTCTTCTTAGTTCAGGCATGTTATTCATTTGCCTCACTCCTCTCATGAAAGTGCTGTCCGTAACATTCCTGAGCAGGCATAGTATATCGATTACGTTTGTCATTCTCTTTGATTTTCGTATCACAATTTTCGTGCACCTGACTGGTTAGGAAATGCGTTCTCATGTCAATCAAATATAAGTACAGACCCTTCACCACTCAGTTACGAGACCGTGAGAACATGCGCTCCAAACATATTTCTTAAATGGTATTGAAGAGATAACGTACGTTTACGAGTTGTATCCTCTCCGAAAACGATAGAAGCAGAACTTTCGTCAAAATCCATTGGCATTGCTTGACGAATAATTACGTTCTTTGACATCTGTTCTTCATTCTTATCTGTAATTTTCTGAAAGTTATCTCCATTTTTATTAGCGTTAGAAATTGCAGTTATTAAATGTGCGCATTTGAAAAGGTAGCAAAAAATGTACTCTTATGCCAAAAGAAAAATGGCGCTGTGATGAAAACTACTTCCAATAAAGCATTATAACAAGCCAATTTGGATTGCAACTAGTAGCTATTCTTAGCGTGAACAGCAATTCCCTGTTCTAGCGGCTATAAAACCGGTCGTGTTGAATCTTAGCTGCACGCAATCGTGCAATTTAATTATTGTCATTCAAAAGGGTTTCTTCCTCTGAAATAATGAGTAAAGAAGGAAGTACATTTGTTTTCGAAAATTGTTTTTATTTGTAGGTCAGATAATTATCGTTGATTCTATTTGATATGTTATTCCGTTTGCAACTCATCCATACGACTGACCTTTTTCTATTATTTCTTTGCAAGCCGCATCTTTGTTCTCAACTCCCACTGTTTTGATTATCACAGAGACCGATTAATTGCCTTTAGCAGAGGACATGAGTGGCATGACGTGTGGTGCTCCCACTCTACTATTCTCAGCAAACTGAAGGGTTGATAATGAAGGACGGCGACGAGGGAAAACAGGAACAAAAGACCAGAGTCCAATCCTCCCTACAAACACTGATGTCACTCGCAGATGACAGAGACTATGAAATGAATGTCAAACAAGACGTCAGATGTGCGAATGGCAACAATTTAACTCCTAGTGCAAAGATATGAAAGGAAAGAAAGTGCAGAGGACTAAGAGCACTTACCTAGGTGGTGTTGAAGAGTTCTGTTTGTTCTAAAAATACTTATAACAAGTTATGAAATGCCTGAGATTATTAAGAGAAAATTTCATGTCATAATTATTAGTGAGGAAATGTTTACAGAAAATAATCACATACTTTTCACATCACTTAAATGAGCATTGTTATGAAAAAAGACAATACAAATTAACCTTATTGAGATCGTTCGAGTTCTAGCAAAATCACAGAAAGTTTAATTCATATTGGTATTTAAGTAACTAATTACATCGTAATCTCAGATCTAAGACATTCCAAAAAAGTCCTATCACGTTTAATGTTTCTAGTATTCCGTTATTTCGTTTTAACAAAAAAGGTCTAGTTTCGCAGCGCCATTAAGATGAATCTCTCCACTTCGCTACGCCGCAAACAGCCCACAAGCGCCTTATCGTCGCCTCAGCGCGATCACAATAGATTGGCACGCGCACGCACGCGGCTCGTGCGAATCGATGCGCGTGCGCGCGCGACGCAATCACGCGCACGCAGCCCGCGCATTGCGAGGCGCTCGCGTATGAGCCCCCAGCGGCACGCGTGCGGAGCGGTGGAAACGCCGAGCTGCGGCACACGCCCTCCCGCCGACGCGCAGGACGCGAGGACAAATCCACTCATTAAACACCCTGTGGAGAGCCGTTTGTGGGCGGGTTGAGTGAATCATGCCTTCGGACACGGAGGACGTGACGGAAAGAAAGGGTCCGATGAGTCGCTGCAAGGAAAGACGTGAACATATTAGAATCTAAACTAACAAAAAGGTTCTAGGTCATATTTTGGGGGTTTTGAGTTAATGGTATATTTTTTTCAATACATAACTATACATTTCCATGTTTTAAATATCGTTGACAGAGTCATATAAGATGTCTATAGAGGGTCGTTTAACTTTAGTGGCAAGCAAAAAAGTTCGGTGTCCAGGTTTTACAACCTCTTTGTTTGTTCTCCAAACGTTGAAACTCCTGGACAGTGTACGTTGTTGTTTTTTTTCTTCGGTAACGGCGTATTGTTTCCGGGAGCGGCAACAACATTGGTCCCGCTAGTGTAGTTCATGTTATATTCAAGGAGGTGGCTGTGTCTCTCTCCCACGGGAACGTGAGATTCGGCGTCGACATACACGTCGCCATGCAGTGTTTGAGAAAATGCAATGTGCTGCGAATTGTAACTGATATTTAAATACATTTGGCACTGTTTTAACAATCCTGCCGTTTTTTACCGATTACGTGGGCAAACGATGCACCCTTAAGAGCTGGTAAAATGTAAAATAGTACATTTAGAAGAAGTCATTTGTTCAAGATTAGTATGATGGGAAATTTGCTTCGATATAATTTATAAGCAAAGTACATGCAACGTGTGTTCGAGCAAAGCACCACGGCCTCCTGGACGCTTTGTACCAAATCGACGATTACTAGGGTCAATCGTGAAATCAAAAGAAAGCAGTGCTGTCTGAATGTACTATAGATATAGTCATACGTGTAAATAGTTGGCGAGGGCTGCTGCCGAGGAGTGAAGAAGGAAATCGGGCCGGGGTGGCGGAGGTGGCGGCACGGCACGGCGGGGGCGTGGCGTGGCTGGCGCGGCGCGGCGCGGCGCGAGGACGGCAACGAGTGGCGGCGGCGGCGTGCGGCGACCCGCGGCGGCGGCGACAGCGCCGTAGGAACGGGTGAGAAGGCGGACGAGAGGGAGAGAAGTGTCACGACTATTGTAAAGGGATTATTCATTATGTTATTGTTCGCGGCGCGCTGGCCGCTGTTTGTGTAGTACGCGCCCGCTCGCTGTGTAAGCAAGCGCGCTGTTTATGCGTCCGTAACGACGAGCAGGCAGTAATTATCAGCTGTGACACTCGCGCGGCCCGCCATTGTCTGGGGCAGCTGCTGCCTGCGTACGCCCTTTCCCGCGACCCGCCGCCGCGCCTGCCTTGCAACCGTCTGGCCTACCACCCGCGGGGCTCACCTCCGCATCCGCCCCCGCCTCCGCCCCCGCCTCCGCACCACGAACCTCCTGCCGTCTCTTCAGGCCCCTCGCCACCTTCCTGTTTCTCTCCTACTTCCATCCGGTTTCCCTCATGTCTCTGCTGCCTCCTTCCTTCCTTCTTCCACCTGAATCTCCCCTGTCTCTTTTCTGCTTCCTTCCTTCTTCCTCCTGTCTCCCTCTTCTCTCCTTCCTGTCATCCTCCTCTCTCCTTCTTGTCTCCCTCCTCTCTTCTTCCTGTCTCCCTCCTCTGCCTCTCTTTTGTCTCATTTCTTCCTTCTATCTTCTTAATGGCACCTCGTTCCGTCCGCTTGCCGCCCTCTGGTCACCTCCTGCTATCCTGCCGGTGCCTTCCTGGCGCCCTCTTGCTGTCCTGTCGTCTCCCTGACTCCCTCCTACGGATCTCATATTTCTCACCTGACATACATTAACTCCTCCTCGCCGTTTTCCCCACTCTTACAATCCATCACCACCCTTCCCTTTCCTCTATTGCATCCATTCTCGTCTATTCCTTTCGTCTACAACCAACTAGTCTCCTCGTTACCGCTCCCTTCAAATGCCACCACACCCGTGACCACCTTTCCCGCCTAAGTCGTTCCAGCCTTTTCCGGCGCCATCGCCACTACCACTCCTGCCTACGTCCCTTGCTCCGCCCGCGGCTGTTTTGTACACAGCAAGAACAGGTGCCTGCGCTGCGAGGCGGCGGCGGCGGCGGCGGCGCGCCGCCCGAGGCGTTGCGAGCCGCGAACGCCACCGTGCCTCAGCTCCGCGAAGCCAGACGGGATTCCGGCACTCTTCGTCACGTGTTCGGAGTAGACGTAAAGACTAGCTTAGGTTTCTCAAAGTCTGATTTATTGCTTTAATGAAACTACAGCCAGTGTCTCTCTCTCTCCCTCCGTGGGTGTAATTTCCATTAATGAAGGTCGTTGAACCTGTGACCTTTCTGCGAAGAAAGAAATCCTATTAGCATGTTTGTCATTAATTAGTGAGAGAGGTGGAGTGTTATCTTCCTTGAATGATGCGTTTTGGACTCAAAATTCATGAAGTTGAATAGCTCCAATTCAGACAAGAATGTTGAATTTATGTTTCAAATTTCGCTCTGATTTTACTTACGAAGTTTCTCGTATTATATGTCAAGAGGCATATCGTTCATGAGTTGTGTATACTACTGCGTGAGAGGTGCTCTTCATTCCATTGAAGAGAATGGAAAGGCGAACAAGGCGCAAGCGATTTTAATTCTCAGTAAGCATACCTTTCTCAAACGTATATTTTAAAGATTAAAATATTTGTTATGCAGATTAGAGCCAAATTTAAAACCAAAACACTGACAAATTACAACTATACATAAACCTGCGCCTTATATATATAAAATTAACTTTCATATTCTAAATCATATTTCTTATTTCTTTGTACCTCGAACGTAATGGCACATATCGTTTAAATAGCTTCTATTTTATTTCAACGAATATTTGATGTTCCTCCCTATATATTTACTTCTAAAGTTGACTCCATTCCATTACTGTAGAAGGAACTGAAACAATTTGAGATATTGTTTGTAATTGGATATGTCGAAACACAATTTGCTTATTCTGGCATCTTAGAACGCCGTAATAGAACCCAGACTTAAAAGCTTTCAGCTAATCTTTAACTCGATTTTAATCTCAACCTCCTTTCGCAAGCTCCACTTATACGGCCTCAAATTGATTTCTCGGTGTAACCAGATTCCTATCGCAATATTCTGCCCTTGTTTCAAACATGTGACTCACGTTTCGCTGATGTATTTTGACTACGTAAAAAGGACTCAAGACAAATTTCAATCCAAGTTAATTGTGTGCATGAAAATCAACCGAAGTTTTTAATGTTTTAATTTTTCTCTGAGGTTAATATTAGTTTGGTTAATTGAAGTACACGTAGCCCTCTGTGGCTTATTAGTTAGCGTGCTCGCTTGGGTTCGATTTTTGGTAAGGGAAAACTTAATTGTGTGCTTTCCTTGCAATGTCTCAGAATTTGTTGCTGTGTGGCGGCGAAAAAGCTCACTCGAGAATACCAGAACTACAGAGTAGGGATGGCTATGTGCTAACCAAACGTACTCCTTAACTCATGGCAAGTCGGGGACGCTGCTGGTCGGCCTTAGCTCGTAAAGAGGTTTTGGGCCAAAGTACATACAATTAAAATACATAACACGAATAAATATTCAGTTGATCATGAATACATTTAATTTACTCTTTTTATTCTCGGGTTCTTAATATTTAAGTATATTAATTTAGGTAAACAATTAGATAAAAAACAAACAATTTTTAAGCAAGGTGGACGTTCTCGAAAAATTGAATAATATTATCGATTGAATTAAACAGTTATGCAATAATAATAGACACAAATTAATCGAAAATCAAACATTTAAGTTACTAGGGTTAAATGAAGTAGTGTTGCAATACTTGAAAAACTATGGAGATAATAAACTGTATAATTACACACGTATGTTACTGCTCATGATTATACAATTCATGTTACTTGTTGCAATTCAGTTCCACACAATTCTCCCGTGTGAATAAACAACTTTTTTAAAGTTGTAAATTCATTTAGCAACCGTTCATTGACCCTGTTTCTTAATGAACCGGCGCAACCACACGTCGCAGTCACCCAGCGTGTAGCCAATCCCTAGGCAGCGTTTCCGGCGGTCACTCTGCGCGGCCCACACAGACGTAACGAGCAAAACAATGGAAGCAGGCGGCCCGAAGTGAGCGATCGGTGACAGTTACGGTTGGCCACCGCGAGGTCCCGTAAAACACGCGCCGAGCGCCCCGCGCGGGCCGCAGCTGCTGTCCATCGCGCGCTTGCGTTCTTCTGTCTGGCCACCCCCCTTTCAAACGGAATTCATTGCTGCGACTCGCACTCTTCAAAACGGATCTCATGCCAGTGGTCGAAACCCGCATGAAATATATCCCGGGAAGGAACATTTTTGGCGGGGTTGAAGGGTCGTCTGGATCTTTATGACGAAAACAGTTAAGCGGTTCGTTTTCAGCTTCCTTAAAAAGTTATTGAACTTGAATATTAGATCAGAAATAATTGCCAAGGTTAAACAATATAAATAATAAACGAAAATAATACGTTATGTGTGATTTTAATATTATATGTGCTACTCATAATAATGTAGCTAGTTTGTATGAACTAAGAGAATTTGTTTTCTTTTTCAGGTGAGTTGTGCAGCAGCTGCATATTGCGAACAAGGACTTGGTGAGATATCGAAACAAATTCTATAAAAGTATCTGAATTAATTTAATAGGGAGATTGAAATTCAAGTTTTTGTTTGTCATTTCATTGCGCCAGGTAAATTATGTACTACTTTTCTCTTTCTTTTTTTTACTCTGAAAAAAAAAAAGGTTTGGGCCAAACTTACAAGTGGTACGTATTAGCTAAATGCGTACGAATTATCTATACGAAAATAATGTGGTTTCGATTCTTCCACGAAAGACATTGCATATGAATTTACAACTTACTGTGATTTAAAGGATAACAATAAAATTAGTTCAAACATTACATCGTATAAAATAAACTCACCGAACGTTATTATTAAATCATAGAACATATTGATATCAGCGCATTCTTAGGTTAGTTAAATTCTATAACTAAATAGAAGTAAAAAAAATATTTCTCCTTCATAAATTTTTATTTTACTAAATATCATAAATAATCTTTCATATTCAAGTGCTAGTTTCATTATTATTTTTCCGCCAACTGTTCAAGTGTCAAATTATCACACCTTAATTTCTTTAAAGTTGATTGTTTTCATTCTTTATTGAACACTTTTCATAACCTCTGGATTTTTTCTTATCCTTTCATTTTCTTTTTCTCGTCCACCGAAAGCTCCAAAACGTCTCCCGGATTTCACGTCTCTCCGAAAAGGCTTTTGTCTTCTATCGTCACTTCCTTTCCCAACCTTTTCACTCTTCCACTACACTGATCGAAAAGCTCTGCACAAAAACAACAGGAGCAGTAACCAGAAATTAAATTGGAATTTGAACTGCGCGTCTTCCCCTCTCCGTGGCGTCCTCCTCCCGTAGACCGCGACGCTGCCTCCTAGGTTTTGCGCCTTAGCTTCCACGAGGCTGTCGGGAATCTTGCGGGGCAGATGTTTCCAGCTGCAGGCTCCAATTCCGAGCAGGAATTCCTGAATCACGGAGCTTCTTTGGATTCTGCGCTCGATCTGCGCTCATTGTATCGCGACGTCATCTTTTTGGCGGGCGGGCGGACGTGTTGCGAGCAGCACGTCGACAGGTCGAAAGTCCGCGCCGTCCGAAATGTGATTCATTGCGGCAAAACAGCTGGACAGAGTTCGTTCTTCTAATCCGTGCTCTCGGAGGGCAGTGGGCGGAAAGGTGGTACTTGATGAGATTGATTTTGTATCTACGACCTTCTTTGATAATGTTTATTTTGTGCCTCTGTCGCATACGGGCGTTTATCGCGACAATTTTTATGGTACTTACATACAACGTGATATAATGTTCTTTCTCGCGAATCTGCTACTAGTCAAAATCATGTTGGTGGAGAATTGTCCGATTCGTTACGCAATGGATTCGATACTAATGAGACCTGGCACTCATTGAACTGGGCACTCATTAAGCCGGAAACACATGGAAGTCGGAAGTCGTAATACCTCGTACTCGTTAGACCCTTTATTCGTTAGATCCAGTACTCACGAATCCCGGTACTCATTAAACAATGGTATTCAATGGCTACGTTTCCCTGGATGTTCGAATCTATTTAACCCAATATACCGCGAATCCATGCTAACTGCTAAGTA
Organism: Gryllus bimaculatus; assembly: GCA_017312745.1. Classification (NCBI taxonomy): domain Eukaryota; kingdom Metazoa; phylum Arthropoda; class Insecta; order Orthoptera; family Gryllidae; genus Gryllus; species Gryllus bimaculatus. Next base: position 942,616 of record BOPP01000079.1, on the reverse strand, counting down.
TTCATTAAGCTCTCTATTTATTGGATCCGTTGTTATTTCCTCATATTTTTTTTTCGACGTGCAACAATTATACTACGACATTTTTTACGCCTACTTCAAAATCGAAGGCCAGTTTTGAGAGATTATTCTTTCCGAATAGTGATAATTGAAAGCCCACTCGTTTTCGTGATTGTCGAACTGGCGCTTCGCCGACTGTGCGGCGCGTTGTTGTTATTCGATCGCCGGCAGCGAAAGATCACTTCGGTTCCGCTCACGAACGCCTCCGGACACGCTCGCCGCTGCGATTGGTCGCGGCTTCTGTTCGAGCCTGCTGGTCCGGCTACGGGGCACCGATTCGCTCCGACAGATTTCGTTTCCATTTGGCTTTTTGAAGCCCAAATTTACACAACGGATTTAGACAGCGCGACGGAAAGAAGCGTCGTTGGTCAACGTCGGACTTGCGCACGCCCAGAAAATTGCGGCTTCAAGCATGTTTAATTAAAGGGAGTTCGGTTTCGAATTCTAATCGGAAGAACGTGCTCGATCGTGCTAACTAGGTGGATGCTTTTCGGTCCTGGTTAATCCTGCAGTCGCGCGCGGACTCGCAATCCGCTCGAATTTATTTTTATTTTTCCTTTTAATGTCTTTGGTCTATGGAATCACTACGCGTAGCATTGCTATTTCAGTTTCTTCATACGAACACTACCTTAGAAGAGCTCTTGCGTTTCGGTTTGATCAGTGTCGCTATCTCGGAGTTATTAGAGACTGTGAACTCCCAGCCCGGCGCGACTACTGGCGTTGCATCTTTTGCAAACGAAGTTTATATGAGAATTTAATTGAATTGAATTGATATCTTATTCTACGTGGTGAGACTCAGGCCATGAGGCCTGCTCTTCCGTCTAACCACGCAAAGTTTACAAATAATTATGGATACGCGAGTAAAGTGGCTTAAGTGTGTAAACGTGCAAGTGTCGCGAACTGCTTTCATTTATTTTCTAATCTCGTCCACTTTGTTCACCATTACGATACATAAATATGTATTTAATATAAATACGTACGATTTAAAACACGGTTTTATATGTACGTTACAAAATTGGTCTTCCACTGTTATTCACTTTTCGTCAAAATATATTTAATACTTGGAACTTTACGCAGTGAAAATAATAATAAAATATTTTAGTTACAATTTGTTTTTTGTAATACGTGTACATCACACAAATCCATAATTTCCGCAATAAAACACTAAGAAAACAAAACGAAGACATAACGACCGCAAATAAAAAATCTCGAAAAGTTTCCAGTGGAGTGAAATGAAGCTTAAAATCTTACATAAGGGAACATTCTCAAACACGATAAACTGTCCTATTATGTTGTAGTCGTGTTGTCCCTTCTCTTTTTTCCTGTAAACCATGTCCTTCGTAGAGAATATTTACTCTGGAGCTTGTTTAAAAAAAAAGTACATCAAGAGATACCGACTAATTAGATGACGCGACTCACTAGTTGAAGTTCCTTCGCCGTTTTCCACTTCATCCACGAACACGTCAACATCACTACCTCGGCGCAAGGCTGCCAACTGTTATATTATCCTCTGAATCTTCTCCATGCCTCACTACCTTACCCTGTCCGCTACTCGTTCAGCGCCGCCTGAAAAACCGTGAATCCACTGCTATAAATCTAGCATTAGTGTACACTTCGCATTATCAAGAACGTAATATTTTCCGCGGTGTGCGCTTGTAGATCTGTCAGCGCAATATTTTTAGATTAACACGTCTATGTTGCAACACGACGCGGAACAGCGCGTTCTCTGATTTACATACATGTTGGAATATTTGTGTTGTTTGCAGAACGGGTCTATTAATCTCTTTGGTTCTGATTAATGTGACGGCCACCGCTTGAAAGTCTCGTCCATATGGATCCTATGGGTTAAGAAGAACGCCTTACAGTGGGCTTAATAAGAGCCTGCTACGAGACAGCACATCGGTGTCGGTTCTGGCTGTCTGGGAGGCGAGAGTGACTCGGTTGGTGTAAACATGTAACCGTGTACAAAATAAAAATCTAAGGTTTACTTTCAAAACATTTTACAGTTCCTGAAGCTTAATGACTCTCTGTCGAACTGATAAATATTGTGGGAATATTTGGTGGGACTTTATAGCATTTACTTGGATTAATTTTAATAATTGCCTTCCAAAACAAGTCTTTTAGAATCAATATATCATAACATACTGTATTTTCCTTGTTTATTTGTAATTTCATCCAAACAGGTTGTAGCGCTTACATTGTAGAACTTTTGGTACTTTTCTAGACACTTTTATACTAACTTTAAGCGTAGAGGTTTAATGTTAAGATGCATTAAATTAGAATTAATTTTGTAGAAAAGTGAAGCCATGAGATTGTTTCGAGAATCACTTACGATCAGAGAGGTGCATCAACAAACTCAATTTGACGATCAAAAAGGCATTCGGCGTCCGTGACCACCAATTAGAGTGCAACATCTGCATCCATATGGAGCTGTATTACGTTGTGCAGGCACTCGCGCGTCCCACTTTAGTTCATCCGCACCGGGAGCACTTGCCGCGCGAACGTCGCTTCCGCCTACGTCAGCCACTCCCCCCTCCGCCCCCGCTCCTCCTGGTCTCGCTCCATCCTTGCCAGGGTCTCTCCGTCCCAACCCTCCCCCTCAACCGTCCACTCCGACCCTCCCGCTCCCGCCGATCTACCCCCCCCCGTTCCAGCTCCCACCCTCTGCCCCCTGCTCCTCTTTCAAGCCTCTCTCTCCTCACAGCCCCTCCCCTCACGCCCTTCCTCGTCCCAGCCCCCACCCCTGGCAGTCGCTCTTCTCTCTCAGCCTTCTGCCCCTCGCAGCCCCTCTCCCCACCCAATCCCGTCTCCTCTCCTATCCTTCTTAGCTCCTATCCCTACCTGCCCCTCTCTCTCCTCTTCTCGCCGCACTCGCTCCATCTCCGCCTGTGAAACCTGTCGCGCCCCATCCACTCCACACCGCGCCCCGCGGCAGCCCCGCACACAGCCCTCGAGGCCCCGCCCCCTCCCCCTTCCCTCCCTTCTCCGCCGGCGCGTGGCACGCGGCGCCGACCGGCCCTGTAAGTCCCAATTTACAATTTTGATTAACACCGCTAAAACGTCAATAATTGTGTCGATCGCTATGAACACCACCGCTTAATAACGGTGGCTGCAATGGAGAATATTGGAAAGCTTTTAATACGGTGGGGAGGAAGAGCGGAGGAAGGGGGGGCGCCGGGAATAGGCGCGAACGGACCTTAATGCCTCCCACTCGAGCGACCAATGGCGGAAGGGCCGAACGCGGGGCGGAAGCGGAGGCGGTGGCTGTGCAAACGAGGCGGAGGGGAAGGTGATGCTGGGAATGGGGGCATTAAGTGGGTGGTGACAGGAAACAGGGGAGGGAGTAGGAAGAAGGGATCGTGAAGACGGACTTATCGGAGGTCGTGAGGTTTTTAATGGAGGAGATGAGAGCGTTTTGTGAATGTGATGGTGTAGGAAGTGATGGCGGTGATGATACTATTACTGGATGAATCGGTGTAGTGATGGTGAGCGTGCGGTGGATGATGGAAGAAGCGGTGGCGATGACGGAAGCTTTAGTGAAAAAATTGTGATATTCGTACTATTCATCATCACAGCGATCGTATTAGCAATGTCGATGTCAATATCGTGTAGCAACAATATCTCTTCAACCAACTCTTTACCTGTCAATGACAGTGAGGGTAGTGCTTGGGGTTGAATGGGTGAGTGTGAGGGTAGTGTTTGGGGACGATGCAGGAAAAACAATCAAAGTCTTCATCGAGTTGGCAGACCTGTGTTACAACCAGGAAGATGGTTACGGCAGTGGCAGAGTCGATGGAGCACCAGTTGCGACGGAACACTGCCGACAAAATTCCCAACTCGACTCGACTCCTCCAAACGAAGTGTCGGAAGCGCGTGGAGTGGCAGCAACAGGACGGAGGTGAAAACGCCGGGCCGGCCGCTCCGCAGGCGACGTCCTTTCGGCGGCGACAGCCCTGGATGCGGGGGAGGCGGAGTGTTTACAGAGCCGCCTCCCTCCCCGTCGCTCCGCGTCGCGCGCGGTTTTAGCCCGTCCGCCCGCCAGCCTGCTTTTATTTCTCAAGCCATTTATTCAATTAACTCTTTATCTGCTTTCCCGACGTTCCCTCCCTTATATAAGCGACGCAATTCTATCGCGGGCTTCGGAGTTGATTAGGAGGCGTTGCGCGGAGCGGGGGGCGGGGCGTTCTCTATCAACACGGACGCGCCCCGCCTCTTTCCGCTCCCCGCCTCCCACCACCCCGTCACCCACCCCTCGCTTCCGCCCTCGCGTCGCGCCGCTTCTCGCCACCCCTCCCCCCCCCGGCGGCCACGGCCGCGCCGCGGCATAGTACACACTGCTATAATCTCGTGGAAGTAGGCATAATAGATTGCGGGCTAATGGCCACGTCATTACCGCCATTATCAGTACTTTGCAAGAGCGTCGATGTGCCGCGCCGTGTGTCAATAGGGGGCGGGGCGGCCCCGGGGAGCGGCGATGTCGACGGCGCCGCATTGAGAGCGCTGGGCTGGGTGGACCCACTCCACGGTCGCCCTGCGCCGGCCTTTCCTCTGGTCGCCACGGGGTTGCTTCGCTACGGAAGGCACACGAACGTAATTTGATGAAGGGAATCTGAAAATAAGGGTGCATTCACTGTTCGTAACCCATGATTCAAGAAGAATTCTTATAAATATAAAGATAACTCTAAGAGCTACATTGATTGGAAAATGATTAATACTGATGTGGTGAGTCAGATGAATAGTGTACTCCAATGGAAACCTTTGTGTTTTAGTCACGTTTCCAGCAACTCATCCAAGTCTCCAAGGCGTGCTATTGCACTTGGCGAACTTCATTGTATGAGCATTTAATGTAATAAACACTTAGTTATTTATTGATGATGTAATTGCTGATAATTGAGAAGAAAGTCACTACACATTTATAGTGGGACAGTCAGTCTGTTTTCCGTCGTTTTTCTACAAGAAAGTAAGTCTATATATCTCATAATCCAATGTAGTGTGCACCACTATTTCTGAAAATAATCGGCAAGTTTTTTCTGTATCAAAGTACTATTAAGAAGAAGAACAACAAGAAGAAAATTAATAAATATCATTTTTACAAGGTAATTAATTCTTCCTCGTGAATCATTTCTTCCAGGATGTTGCTGAAGAAAGAATACTTGGCATTCCTAGACTAGTATTTTAAATTATGAATGAACCGAGATAATAAAAGATGAGTATTTGTCTTCGCCTAAACCGCCACTGTCTAATTAATTAATCCAACTCCACTTTCCGCATCGCTTTTCTACTACGAAGGCCGAAGTCTCGCCGCCGAATTGAAAATGCGGAAGCAAAGCTAGGCAAATTTGCAGTGTCAATTTGGCGATTGTGTTCGCCAGGCAACTTAATGCAACTACCTTAACACTTACGGCGTATTAAATCACAGCCTATTATGTCGCGCATTCCAACCTGTTCCATTCATCCTTTCGCTTTAGATGTTTGTATTAAAAAAATGAGAATCGCGTGGGCAGGGAGAGTAGGTGAGGCGGGGAGGAGAGGGCGGGCGCGCTGGGTCGGGCGAGCAGGCGAGTAGGGTGAGGCGAAGTTGTGTCCGAGCGGGTGGGCGGGGTGGAGCGGAGCGAGGAGGGGGCGGTGCGAGCGGTCGCGGCGAGGCGTTTATCGCGCGGTGGGGCGCGCATCTGTTGGCGGCGCGCCGCCAGCGCTGCCACTCGGCCGCAGCGGCGCCGCTCGCTGCTCTCCGCCCGGACGCGCTCGCGCGCTGCGCTTTATCGGCCACGCCGCGACGCCGCCCAACGGCCCGCGCAGACGCCGCGCCAGCCAAAGCGACGCGACGCGACGCGATGCGACGCGACGCCGCCCACCGGCCGACACGCACCCGCGCCCGCGCGCTCGCGCTGCCAGCGCCACCCGAGAGGACTGCTTCGCGTCCGTGCGTTCCAGGGATGTTTTTAATCCTAACCGGCGTCATACGCTGTACCTTGCTGAAGCATATCTGTCCTTTTATTTAACATCATCAGGCCTTTTTGGCCATACGTTGGGTGAATGGTTCGGATAAATGGGATATAGATAATGGTGATACTGAAGGACGACCGACGCAGGAGAAACGAGAATATCTCGAGAAAACGCCTCCCACTTAGTCCACCACAATTTCCACATGTATGCATCGGTGTTTTAATTACGGTGTTCACTGCCGGAAAGAGTAAGTCATGACCACGAGTTGACCTTCCTTTCTCTACTATTTTTAAGTTGTTTTTTTCTCGTCAACTTACTTTCATGACATTTGCGTCTTTTTTGACATGAAATCGCGATACTGCTCACGGTCTAAGCAGATGCCGCCATCGCATGTGGGTCAAACACAAACCTCCGACCTGCTGCGCTGCCCTCTCAGGCTGGTTTCGTCCTTCGAGATGACTGCCTTACATCTTCTTATCTCCATATTTTACGTCGCTGGTAGGAACTTCTTCAGTGGCTTGTTTGCAACCCTCACCGCGGATATTCGCATACTTCCTTCGTCGGATTGCTCGATTTAGAACGTTGAGCCTTCTGCCGCTGGGCTACCCGTCTCACCGTCCCCGTCGCTGCGCCTCTGGCCGGCGCGCTGTTGGCGTGCCGCCTCGCCCCGCCCCGTCCCGCCCTCTTCTCGCCGCCCCGCGCCCCTTGTTTATTTAATTAATAGGATCCGCTTTATACGACACGTCCGGCGGCGGTGGCGGCCGCGGCACCGCGCCGCTCGCGCGCCCGGGCGAAGCGAGGCGAGGCAGGCGCCCGCCCCGCGGCGGAGGCGGGGGTGGCGACGGTGAGGGCGAGCTCTGAAGTAGCGGTGAAGGAGAAGGAGAGAGACGGGGCGTGGAAGCGGAGGCGGCAATGGTGGTGGGCGCGACGGCGCACGTGGAAGAGCTGGCAGACGCGGTGGCAGTGGCGATGACGGAGGTGGAGGCGGAGGCGAAGGAGGCAGCGGCGGTGGCGGTGGCGGTGGTGGTGGCGGTGGCGGTGGTGGAGGCGTAGACTTAGGACGAGGTGGGAACAAAGACAAGAGTGGGATGGTGGTGGTGGCGGACGCGCTCGAGGAAGCGGAGGCTGTAGCGTAGGTGATGATGTGATGGTGGAGATTATGGCGGTGAAGGCGGAGATGGAGGAGGTCGCGGTGACGGTGAAGGCAAGGACGGAGGGTTAGGAAGTAGGGAATGCATCAACATTCCTAGCGGTAGCGATGGTGGCGAATTTGGTGGTGGTCCATACAGGTCCATATAGCGGAGAAGGTAGGCGATTGAGCAGAAGGGTGTTTGTAACGTTGTTGCAGTAAGTGGTTCAAGAGAGGAAAAGAGTAGTCCCCATGAATCAATATCTGCAACTCTCACGTTACTCACGTAGCTTACCAGCTGTAAAATACGTGTTGAAAACACTGCAAAATGAGAATGAAATATTCAGCTTAAATATAAAATGGATACCCATTACTTTGTTGCCCCCCAATCGTGGACACACTAAACTACAATTTAACATGGAAACAAAATCAATTGGTTAGATTTAACTCGGGCGTTGAGCGTTGTACGGTCCACGCGCCTGCCACCCAGTCACGCACGCAATTCGTTTAACGCGGGGATAGGGCGATGGGGTCGGCGCTTGAGGCGTGGTCTCAGTGGCGGCGCTGGCAGCTGGTGGAGGCTGCGCCGCCGCCGCGCCCCATTTGCGCAGCCATCTGGCACAAAATTGCGCGTGGCCGCCACGCCAAGGCGTCCTTCCCACCCGTGCCCTCCCCCCTCCTCGCCCGCCCGTCCCTAAGGTGAGTGAGTATATATTGTTTCTGAGCGCGTCAACTTCTCAGGTCGTTAGTGCTATAAGTGTAGTGCGTGTTGTATCCCGAGATGTGTGGGAGCGCCTCCCCCATCGGGAACGTGAAATCTGGTGGCGACCTTGCGGGGTTTTCCCTTTCCGGGAATCTCCCCCAGCGGGGCATAGACCGGAGCAAGCTCTAAGCTCCCGACCAATCTTCTGACATGTGTGGTAGTGTAGTGAATGTGTGTGTGTGCGTGTGTGTGTAAGGGGAGAGGATGGAACAAAGAAGTGAATAGGATAATCGTGCGCAGTTCGTAACTCGTTTGTTAAGGAAGTGCTGTACAGTTTCAGCATTCGCCTGGTGTTGATCTCGGAAACTACAGAAAAAAACAATAAGAGCAACCCGCTTCATGAATTTTCCTCCAGACAATAGTTTCATTTGATGCAGCACTATAGCTCATCCGCTCTAGCAGCTTTCCTTGACATTAGAAGCTCTATCGAAGCACGCAGAGAAAAGCCATCCTCTGCGCATGCGCTGGTAGTTTGATTTATACATGTACCTTCACTAAGACATCCAAATCTAGCATCCAACATTGTTAGACAATTGGAACTATTCGAGTCTACCTTTTACTTTCTCTCCAGAATCAGAGAGGGAATACCAGCAGTGACTGAGAAATATAGTCGCCGTTGGTCTTTACGAATTGGTGATGAAAATAAGGTAAGAACCGCTTGCTGATGCGGACATGGAGAAAATGAAACATAACCACTCATGGCAATTAGATAATAGATATTTAATGTAACCTATATTTAAATAAAAACACGAAAAAAATTACATGCTTGCACTTGTCACATTTTTCCCTCGTTTTTTATAATAATAATTAAACAACATTTAGTGAGATAACACGATTTTTGTAAAAGGCTAAGGGGTATCAAATACCTTATTTCAGCCCCAGAAGGATGTAGGGGTGAGGTCCCAATTTAATGATTAACCCTCTCTCCAAACTCAACCATCCCTGTAGGTCGACTCTGGACATCCCTATAGTAGGACCTTTTAAATATTCAGTGTATATTTCGTTTTTCTTTTTCGTAAATAAAACCAATAAGAATCGTAAAGGAGTTTCCAAAGCGAAGGGAAATACTAAATTAAGCTCCTGAAGCAAATCACGAAACCTCAGCATTTGTTCAGTTGATCAAAGGAACTGGACAAAAACACCTGGTCCAGACAGTTCGTTACGACTCATTATAACGTGGCAAAAATGCAAGATGTTGCAGAGTAGACGAGCAGGAAGCTCCATGCCGAAAGAAAAGCGCGGGAGAGGATGGCACAGCCCCGACTGTCGCGCCCGTCGCCTCCGCTGCAGCGGGCTGGTGTGACGTGCATCAGTGGTTTTTTTCAACTTCCGCTGTCGACCCCATTAGAGGGCGTCGCGCGCGCCAGAGAGAGAGAAAAAAATTACTCATTTCTGCGTCGTTTGATGCCGCCCAGCGCTTCAAAGCTTTCCAGTTATCTGCAGTTGGGAATTTGATACGTTAAACGCGCTTCGTGTTACACGGGATAAAAGGGGCGCTTTTTGCGTAGGAACGCAGGCGTGAGTGGTTAGCGTCATTGTGTGTGATTTGATGGTACAGCGAGTTTGCAACGCTGCCCAATTGCTAGAAAACATTATAATTAACCGTTTTATTATTACACTTTAGAAATAACGCGTTTCTGTGACTTCTCGGGACTGAAACAACGAGTAAATTACGTGTGAACAGGGCGGGCGCCAGCTCTTCGCTTATTGCAATGACGTAAAAGCGTGAAACATCAGTCGTTTTGCATTCATGCTTAATGTAGGGTCGCAAAAACGCCGGCGTGTGAAGTGCTCGCCGGCGAGCAAGTGGGCCGAGTCGATGTGTGTTCAGCGCCTGGCAACTCGTTGGCAGCAGATGGAGCGAAGAGGCGGGACCGGGCGGTCGGCGGGAGGACGGGGACGGGGACGGGACAAGAGGCGGGGAGGAGGTTGGAGAGGAAGGTGATGGGAGCGGAAACGGAGCAGGAGGTGGAGAGAAAGATGGGAGGAGAAGCTAGTATGATGGTGCTGTGGGCGGAGATGGGGAGAAAGGTGGGAGGACAGGAGAGCAGGAGGCGGGGTTAATGGGGTTGGCGATCAAATAGCTGAGAATGAGACTTGAATGTTGTGGAGGTAGCAAGGAATACGAAAAAAGATATATTCGCAATTACTAATTACCATACAGTACTCTCGCGTTATAGGAAATACTAAATTGGTTCTTGATTTATCAGAAACTTTATTCAGTTACAAAAAACATGTTTTTAAACATTTCAGTGTAAATAATTGGTTTTATATCATTTATGTCAGAGTTATTTTTGAATAAGAATTTAATTCACATTAAGTTTATTTCCAGCTTCTGAGTTAACTTCATTATGATGATTTTCATTTAATGATATGTTATTAATTTTCAAGAGTTATTGTACACATTCGAATCGTCTTTGCTATAATATCTGAGGTTTTTCACTTTGTCAAAACCTCCCCATGCATCAAAGACTAAATGGAGACTAAAAAAAACAAAATTACCACTATTGTGGTAGATTCTAACTCTCAAACAGCAAAACGTATTTGAAACTGGTTTTCACATAAAGAGATGTTTCGACAATAATCATTCAAAAACTCGCTGCCATATGGAAAATCTACGTTTACAGACGTCTTGGAAAGAGATCATATCTCATTACTCAAAATTATAGTTTTTCCTTTTTTTATTTCGTGTATAATCTATTTATTTCTCTATCTTCAAGCCATTACTTACTGGTCATCAAAGTATGAAAAATGAATTTAAAAGACAAAAATGTTGATATTCGATACCTCTAACCACATGTCTCCCTTAATCATTATTAAAACATATTATGAATTTAAAATAGGAATACAATTTTCATTCGCAAATTTTAAAATTTTCTAGCTCTCCAATTCCTTCCGCCGGTACGTCACTTTGTCCTTCTCGCACTGTCTCTCTCCTGCAAACGGTATTCCGCAGGTTACAGCTCGCGAAACTAACCTCATTCCGCTCTGGTTAAAAATACAGGAAAGGAATAATGAATCCAGATAGGAAGACAATGAGAGGGCGCAAGTGCGCGAGTTCCTACCCAAAGAAAACCCTTGAAGGTCGCCCGACTGCCGAGATGCTTACGCCGGTGGAACCGGCCGCGCCAGAAAGAACGACGAAAGAAGTCGCCTTAAAGAGGAGGCAGAAAAAGAGTTAACGAGAAAACGAGGACGAGAAAGCGCAGAACGTAGAGGATACAGAGGCAAAGGAAACGGCTCAATGCACACGGTAAATGCAATTACGGTTTTTAATTTGTAGAAACCCGGCTGAAATGAACCGAACACATTTTTCACAAAGCGCGGCATTAAAAGAAGGAAGCCGCACGAGATAGAGTTAAGAGACACGTATAATGCATGAGAGATAAGTGTGGAACTCTAATTAAACAAGCAGCCAATTAAATGAGTGAAACGGAAGTGCGGGGTGCTGCGCAGAACAGTGGAGAGTGGAAATGAAAAGGGCGGGGAGCAGCGGGGTGAGTCGGGGATGTGTCGAGAATTCTGAAGACGCGGCGCGGCAGAAGGGGGCCCGCAGGGGTCGCGCCGAGGCGGAGACAACAAGACGCATAGTTTTAGACGCGACGGGAACCGCAAAAATGTAATGAAAGAGATGCGCCACTGTAGATCGAGGAGAAAGACAATGACCGAAATTTTCGGTGGAACAAACTAAAAGTGGAGACTTCGTGAAGAGTAGACGAGTAGTTTAGCGATTGGAAATAGAAATATTCGGAAAATTGATTGAAAAAGAGAAGAAATAGCCGGGATTTTATCGAAATGTTGTGATGTCTGTAAACTGGAGAGAGGTTAGAGGTGTGGAGGAGATTGCACAGAAGATGGAATAACATTTTGAGAAATTGGTGTTGGAGGTGACTGGGCTACGTAAGTCTGAAGCACTGTGGTGGGAAGTTGGCTGAAGCGATGACGGGAGGTTTCGAGAAGGAAGCCACGGGTGGAGTCATGGAATCGCAGCCACAGGGCAGAACTATTTGGAGGAGAATCCGCAGGAGGAGGAGGAATAAGAGGTCGAAATGTATTTGGAAGAGATAATTAAAGCGCCGCTATCGGCCAGAGCGCAACAAAGGGTTGGCTTCGAGCGGCGAGTGGCCCCGCCCCCTCTGCTGCCGCAGCCGCCGGCCGACCTCCAAGACGCGGCCGCGGAAATGAGTTAGGCGCCGACCGGGCAACACCTCCCCGCCCCTGCCCGTCTCGCTGCCCGCTTCTCGATTCCCTCTCCCCGCTTCTCGCTTCGCAATCTCCGCTTCCAGCTTAGCCTTTCCCGCTTCCAGCCCCGCGTTCCCCGCTGCCCGCTCCAGCTTCCGCACTTCCCACTCAGCATTCTCTGCATCCAGCTACGCCTTTTCCGCTTCCTGCCTCGTAATCTCCGCTTCCAGCTTAGCCTTTCCCGCTTCCAGCTCCGCGTTCCCCGCTTCCCGCTCCAGCTTCCACACTTTCCACTCAGCATTCTCAGCATCCAGCTACGCCTTTTCCGCTTCCTGCCTCACAATCTCCGCTTCCAGCTACGACTTCACCGCTTTCAACTCCGTCTCCTCCACTTCCAGCTTCGCTTCCAGCTCCGTTTTGCCTGGTTCCCACTTCGCTTTCCCCGTTTAGCCTTCCGGCTTCCCCTTCGGCCCTGCCCTTACTCCGCTCACCCTCTCCGCCTCCCACTACCAATTCTTGCTTCACGCTTCCGGCTTCACCTCCTCACGCCTCGTTCCGCCCTGTCCGCTTCCCACTTCTCCTACCGCGCTTCCCGTGCCACCATCCTCGCTTCTTTGCGACACTCTCGTGCTTCTCCATCCCTCCTTGCCCTTACATCTTACTGTTCCTTCCGACTGTTTTTTCATTTCCCATCCCTGCTTCCCTCAACATCCTCCTGTCTTCCAGCGTCTCCCACTCCCCACTTGGCATTCCCGATCTCTAGGTCCTCCCCCCTTCCTTCCCCGCTCTCCCACATCCAGCTTTACGCATCCTGTTTCACGTCCAATCCTCTCTGTCTCTTCCAGTAGCCCAAAAATATGCACACAGAAACAGTACATTCCTTTATAATCAATAATAGAATATAAATAATCAACAGGCCGATTGGTAGGATTACGTAATTTTTTTAAAATGAATATTTTGTTAGAGAATACCAAACAGTTCCTCCAAAAATCTTGAACGATAATCACCGGTCATGGACACTGACTCTACAAACAAACATCTGCAATAAGAGCAATACAATGAACTTATTCTCTTGAAATACCATCACAAAAGACACGTGTAAGTATTTTTAGAATAATGTATATTTTGTTTTTAACACAATGATCTAAGCAAGATCATAATGTGGAATTATGTCTTAAAAGGTATTATTTTTATTCTTTAGAAGGTATACAAATACAGACTGCTTGTTATCTTTTTGTGAATGAAAAAGGTTTTTTTTGATTTTGTTAAAAAATAATTTCGAGTGTCTTTGTAGTAAAACTTTTCCATTTTCTTGCGAGACTTGAATGCCCAAGTATTCATTTGCAGGATTTTATATTACTTCTTTTATCGTGGTTAAAAATGACACTAATGAATAGAAACGGTTTTACGAAGGTAAATGAAGCTTGCGCCTCGAAACATCACCGCGTCATCGTCCTAGCCGTAGTCGCCGTCGTCGTCGTCATCCCGAAACAGACCCAGGCACTTGGGTGCCCTCGATCTCCCTCCATCCACTTGGAGCCGCGCGAGAGGCCGAGCATCCGCAGCCCTCCGCTCCCC